>JBAMYA010000001.1:14510493-14523449 GCA_037176975.1 Arrhamphus sclerolepis | reverse complement strand
GAAAGAAAGAAAGAAAGAAAGAAAGAAAGAAAGAAAGAAAGAAAGAAAGAAAGAAAGAAAGAAAGAAAGAAAGATCTTATTTGTGAAACATGGTGGTGGTAGTGTCATGGTTAGTATCATTGTCTGTCATAATTGATGGAACATTTATTGTGAATTGTGCCAACAAAAATAAAAATAAAATATGAATCTTTTTGACATCTGTCATAAATAAAAGCTCAAGCTCTACTTGGTCACATGTAGTTTGTGGCTTTAAATTCATTCTTTAAGACAAAAACTATAAAACATCCAAATCTTGTGCCAACGACAGTGAATGCACACAGGCATAAACAACCACACAGACAAATCTAAAATAATGAAAATAATAAAGGTAAAGTTGTTACACTGAACATCCTAAACATCAGACCCAGAACTCTTCCTAATATTGTGGCAATATTAGTGCCATAATCAGTGAATTTTGAAAAAAAAAACAAAAAAAAAACAGAAAACTGGTGCATATAAAAAACAACAAAAAAAAACTAACAATAATCTTAGACATTTTGAGTGTTGATAAATGAGCTCCTGACCAAGCTATGAGCTGGACTGTCCTCTGTACTTGGTGGAGCAGGTGGGTGTGAGAAGTCTGTTGGCCCAGCTGTCAAGATCCCTCTTGCTCTTTAAATGAGATAGCAGGGGGGTCAGGTAGCTGCTGCAAAACTGCTGCACCCACAGCGCAAGAAGGAGCTCTACCGGATGTCCTTTGTCCCCACAGGAATCAAACTGTTTAATATCAGCGTGTCTCAGAGCTGTTACTAATGCATGCTCATGTTGTTTCTCGATACTCAGCCTGTGAAGCTGTTAGTATTCATGACAGCCACCTGCATCTGAAAACATCAAATCAACACTTTACCTTGCTTTCTCTTTTTTTCCTTTTGGATAGCAGCTGTTAATATTTCTTACATCCTTTGTATAATTTGGCTTTTTATCTACTTTTTTCTGTTTTCTATTAAATGTTTCTTTTTTATTTATTTATTTTTTAATTTTCTGCACTATACTGACATTGTTTTATATTACAAATGCTGCTGCAGCATCTAATTTTGCTTTGAGGATCGGTAAAGTCTTATCTTATCTCAAGAAGGGGGGAAAAAAAAACATCAAATCTACTAACACTGGCAGGAGTAGCACAGCCTGGTGCAACCACAGTGAAGTAGATGTCTACAAAAAAAACAACAGATAAAACACGGGTGAGGTAAACATCTTTGTGAAACGACATGCGCATATGAGCACACTTGGCAGCTTGAGGGTGTTAGAGGCTGTTATTCATTATCCACACAACTGCATTCCAGGACCGGACAAAAGGAGTTATCGCCACCATCACTCAGATGCAAGCACAAGTGAGGCAGAGATGGATTTAAGCAGGTTCTCAAACAAGATGCCCCCACCTGATAACCTCTGCACTGCTGCTGCACCATTCCCACATGTCCTGTTGCTTACAAATCAGAGAGTGAAAAGAGATGAAAGGGAGGGGAAAGAGTGAAAAGGGTCCAGTGAGAGTAGGGCACAGCAAGAGGTGGAAAGCAAGAGGAGAGAGGCTCTGTTCATTAACGCTGAATGGAAGTGATGGAACATGATAAAGACAAATCCTTCTCCCACTGGAAGAACAGTGGCAACTGCACCTCGCTTCTGAAGCTGCTTCAGGACTCTGAAAGGCCAAAATCACCCACAGTTGTCCCTCCTTTTTCCTTTCACTGTGAGGAATTTCTTGCAAAATATTCAAGTGAGCCATACATACCTTCTAGTCTTTTTACTCCTGAAAATCAGGTTTTAGACTATTTGAAGTCACTTTCACAGCCTGACCTGTAGATGCAAGCAGGCACTCAGCGCAGAATGAAAGGTCAAGCTGTGCCATAAACTATTACCTTCACTTATCTAAGCAACAGGAAGAAGATCAATCTAAAATCAGCTTTATGTAACTGTTTTCAAAAGTGTTCACACTTGTAGATAATAAGGAATAGTACAACCAATCGTCTCACCTTTTTTGAATTCCTCTAGCATTGCATCCAGCTTGGTGTCATTAAACACAAAATGCAAGGGATGGCTGTAAAACTTTGTGATGGTTTTGAGTGGCGTACAATCATCCGGATCAACAAAGGCCAGGTCTTTAACGAAAAGCTGATCCACTATGTTGGACCTCTCGCCCTCGAACACAGGGATGCGCGTGTATCCACTTTTCATAATTTCGGACATGGTGTTAAAGTCGAGGGTGGCATCCCCCGGGATCATGAAGCAATCTCTGAGCGGCGTCATGACGTCCTCCACCGTCTTAGTCCTGAGCTCCAGCGCGCCCTGGATGATGTTCAGCTCCTCCTTCACCAGGTCGTTGTAGGGGTCCGTGACGCGCAGCATCTCCAGGAGCTTCTCCCGGTTGTACACGGTTCCGATCTCCTGTCCGAGCAGGTAGTCCAGCAGCTTGCTGACCGGGTAGGAAGCAGGGAAGGTGAGCAGCATGAAGAACTTGGTCAGGAATATGGTGTTGGCGCCAACGGCGAGGCCGTGTCTGGAGCAGATGGCCTGTGGCACGATTTCTCCAAAAATGACGATTCCAATGGTGGACATGACCACCGCGATCAAGCCGGAACCGGCGATGTCATCCAGCAGGATGGTCAGCGTGGTGTTCACCAACACGTTTCCGAGCAGAAGCGAGCACAGTAAGTAATTCCCTTGGCTTCTGACCGGCTCGATTTTTTTGGCGTAATTCTTCTCCCTTTCTGTGCCGCAGTTCTGGACTATCTGGAGCTCCATGGGGTCCAGGGCCATGAGCCCCAGGTTCAAGCCGCTGAACATACCAGACAGGCAAAGCAACATGGAGATGAAGATGACCTGGAGCCAGAAAGGCAGCAGAAACTTTTTCTCCTCCACCACTATCACTTTGGTGTCGTCTCCGTCGTGGTAGATCCAGGTGTTCTCCGTCCACGGGTCGTGCATCCCCGCCACAGCAGGTGCAGAGGTGGCGATGCAAAGGTAATACGCTTTACTCCTCTCCGTCTTTCTCAGAGGTTTGACCTCAATTTCTACTATTCCGGACGTTTTCCGATTCAGGATGATGTTGGGTAATATAATTATATCTGAAGTCCTAATTCCACAGGGATGCAAACCGGACGTGTCCTCTTGGCTCTCGTTGTCCCCCGGAGAGCTGTCAGAGCTCCTCACCGCGCGGCTCCGCTCGTGTTCCGTAAAGGCAATTTTGGACCAGGTCTCGTTGTTGATGTTCTGCCCGTACACCCTTAATTTCACCCGAGAGCGCTCACTCACCCGCAGGTAGCCCTTATCCATGAAGGAAATGTCGTCCGTGTCTTCCAGTCGGAGCCCTATGATGACGGTCTCCTCAGACCCTTCCTTGCCACTTGTCGGGGTGACACAACAGCCTGTGACAGTTAAGAAAATCATCGCCAGAGCTCGGACCCGGTTAAGTGACGCCATTTTTGCAGCGGTAGGTGCCTGGAATAACGGTTCTGCCATATTGATAAGCATTGGCAACCAACCTCCTGAATGAAAAGGGCTTTTAAAAATCAGAGCCAGTCGAAGTCCGCCTTCATCTCCGCCCAGGGTTGCCGTGACATGTGCATCAGGACCTGCTCGTTCCCACTACGTGTCCGACACTGATGACTCGCAAGCGCAGGCTCACGGGCCAACTCGTGCCTCTCTTGATGTCCCCGAGACAGGCGACGGTGATGGCCAATCGGAGGCGGCTGCTGACCGAGGGGCGGGGCGTCCGCAGCCCCCTTGGCGAATAAAATCCCTAAAACAAGTGCACCTCATGTTAAGAGGCAGACAGAACTCTAACCATGACTTTCAAAAGCATATTATAACACGCACAAATGGTAAATAGGATACTATATTTAATTTACTTTTGGTGTTGCATTGCGCACCTTTGACAACGCCAGCATGTGTCTCTGCAGGTCCATGGAGATCAGAGGAGGGGAAAGTATTGTAGATTACAGAAATAATAAATGAAGCCAAAAGATGCACTTTTAAAAACATGTAGAATTATTCACATCTTTTCCATATACAACTATTTATTCTGTGGTTCCTCGGGTTTAAACAGCAAGACTCAGACATTTGGGCTTCATTAAAAGCATCGCTGAAGTAATAGATGCATTTGTGCTTGGCATTAAAAGTACTGGATACATTATAGTGTAAAGAGCCCACAAACGAAAATAAAAATGAAAATGGCACATTTCTGTTTACAGGCAACATTTATTATCCTGAGCAGAGAAAAGCCATTATAACTGACAGAAATAAGAACATTTTTGTAAAGCTTACTTCAATTTAAAACTCATCAGTGCAAAATCAATTAGAACAATTATAACACTACAACAACAAAAGTTCTCATTCAAAGTGAATGTCTCCAAACTTTTGATTTGCAAAGCATAAAGGAAAATAATAAATTATATTTTAGTCAACACTGATCAGGACTATTTCAAAGTTTTTGACTTGATTTGAGATATTTGGAAACATTTCTTACGCAAATTATTTAAGGAAGGACGCTACTACGTAGTTGCATCATAATTTGAAGCACTTGTCAATTTTTGCATTTTTGCTATTTTTCGTCCAAACAACTTTTCTCTTAATCATGGCGAGGAAGATTTTTTAAAATGCATATTTAGGCGTTTACTAATCTGCAACATTTTACATGTATGCACAAGTATGAATAAATAATTGCACACAGTCTCATTTGCATATTTAAACATGACAATTTCTAGTTAAAGAAACAATCTTCCTAACGCACAGATTCAGAACTTTATGGTGATAATGAGTAGTTTCAAATGTCTAGTTTTAATCTTGAGAGGAAAACATTAACAGAAACATGAGAAAAAGAAGCACAAATAAAGCATCATTTCTGAAATGTCATTGGAAACTTTAAAAGCACAAAATACTGTAATTACAATGCAATGAGTTGAGCCAGAACCATCATCCATGCCCAGTGTGGCGCTGCCCTGTATTCCAACGCTCCTCCAGCCATCAGCTGCAGCAGTCAGCGGATCGTGAGCTGCAGCATCTCCCTGTGGCAGAACTGACACCTTGCTCGTCCGACTTCAGGGCCAGCTCGAAGGGATCCACGATGTGCGCCTGAATCAATAATTCCACAAGGACAAGATTAAGAGTTCACTACATACAGCGAAAACTATGGTGCAATATAAAAATAACGTCTTATTCACTATAAGAAATGTGGATAAATGCTTGAGTGACATCAGAACACAAACAAAGTTTTGTTTTGTTTTTTATTATTATTTTTTTGTTTGTTAAAACTATTTCTACTTCAAGGCCTCTGTGCTATTTTCGTAAGACAATGGTTGTTCATTAAATCACCATTTCACAGTAGCTGGGCTTTCACAAGACCAAAGGCGGCTCATTACTGTTATCATCAAAGAACGGCGAGGATTAGAGAAAAGTATCTTTGACCCGATTTGACTTTGGGGGACCCGAGGGAGTCCAAAGGGCAGAACACAGGACAGATCTTGATAAATCATAAAGTTTTCACCTTTTGTTTTATTTCACATAAAAGTCACATCTCCTTCTAAGTGGAATACACATGTCATTTGTTATTAATGGATTAAGGTTCATGTTTTAAAAAGCATAATGCTGTTGATAAACGTGCGTGAATGTGTCGTGCATGCACCAAATGATCGCTGGAGCTGATAAGATGGCATTCCATTAGCAGAGAAAAGAACATTCCTTCCTGTTCAAGGTTCCCCAGCATGACTCTACAGTCTGATTATGACTCCAAGGCAGCTGCTTGACCTTCTGCATGTGGATGTGTGCGTATGCATGTTTAAGTGGGTATATGGGTGTGTGAGTGTAAGAGTGTGCAGAATCTGTCCGGTTGCACATCTGTGATTGTGGCTGCATGGACAGTGGGACTTTCTGGCTATTTTGCACACCTCAAATTGATACCAGAAATATAATGACCTCCAGTGACTTGAGTCAAAAAAAGCAATAGATAGATCAGAATTTTAAAAATCCAGGACTTTTTTAATCCACTGACCTTAGGTTTGGCCGCACATTGCTCCTGGGTGCCCCCTGGTGGTTGGAAAGTGAATTCTCCTTGAAGTCTGGAATGTGTCAAGATACTAGCTACCTCCCCATCCACCTCCACCACTTGATTGACCTACAAAATACACACACATTTGACCTCAGTTACACTCTGTGCATGAGAAGAAAGTATTGAGCTGCTTTCTTCCGGAAGGATTTACAGACCTTGAAGGTGTTCTGGCAGTCAAACTGGAAGCTGTCCTCTGCCCCTGTAATGCCTCCATTATATATGACTTGACAGGGCTTGCTGCTGCTGCTTTTAGGGACCTTGAAAAGCCGGTATGTGGCAGAAACGAATTTGAAGTCACCTGTACGGCAACATGTAAAGGACAATTAATTCATGCATGAATCTTAAACATGATGCTAATTAGTGACAGAGGTATACAACACAAAACTACTGCAGCATAGCCTTTCATTAATAAATATTACAAGTATTTCACTGTGCAAAAGTAAGAAACATTTTTAATGTACAAATATATATATATATATATATATATATATATATATATATTTATATTATTATTACTGTGTTTTATGTTCAGCTCACAAAACTGCCATCAGAAAACTTCGCCTTGTATCTGGTGAACAGAGCATCAAAGATGATACTCTAATTTAAAAGGGAAGGCATCATTTGCATAGTTAAATGAAAAGATTCATCACTAAACACCTGCTCAGACCTCGAAGGCCCTACACGCCCATGATCCATCAAGTGGTTTCACCTGTTGAGGCCATGTGAGTGCGTCCAATCTGTGCCTGATTAAAATCTCCCTCGCTTTCTTTTAAGTGCAGTCACATCTGTCACAGCAGAAACACTTTCATTCTTATTAGTTTGAGAGGTTGATGATGTAACCGCCCTCTTTTACCTCAGTTTGCATCTACCTGGGTGAATGTGCAGGGGTTTGGGAACTTTAGGCTTTTATTTTAGACAGTAATGGCAGATTGAAGAAAAGTTTTACTTCTAACACAATTAACCCCCATTTCTAATGGATTTATTTCAGTTAGCAATTTAACACCAGTTCCTGAAATCAATGCTAAGTTATTTTTATTGAGCAAATAAGTCGAAACACAAACAGTTTGTAAGCAATTAAAAATTCTTTCAAACCCAGAATGTCCTGCAGTTCTTTGTTGTCAACCGTGACAACGCTGGCCGTAACCAGCCGAGGGAGACTGAAGCCCACTTCTTCAGCCAGTTGCAGCAGATCCTTCCACCAGAGTGCTCCACTAAAACACTCGCCTGCCAACACAAACCAGCTCTTAACAACATTTTAGACTTCTGGAAAAGTGTTGGGACAAACATCTCAGCAAATTTCCAGCACATATATACATCTCTGGCAACACATTTACATCAAGGAAATGTTCATTTTGAAATGCAAACCACACTCTTGCAGGTGAATGTGACGCACCCCACAGCACTTTGTGACTTTTGATTTCCTCCGTTAATCTTGCACTGGAGTAGATGTCACTGAAGTACAGCTCACCGCCGTCCTGATGAGTGAACCATGTTTGTGGTGGTAAAAGAGCACACTGACGGGGCTCGTTAGAGTTAACAAGTTAATAATGCCTCTAAAAGGTTGTGGAAGTGTACCTTAAGAACATCGTAAGCTTCAGCCAGTACCCGCCGCTTGTCTGGAGACAGATTCACCACACAGTTGGAACTATGTGAGAACAAATAAAAAGAAATTCAAAACGTCCATTTTAAATTTTGAAAGCACTTAAAGCAATTTAAAAAAAATGGCACATGGTAATAAGATCTTACATGATGATATCAAATGAGTTCTTTTGGAGACCTGCCTCAGTCAGGGCTTCAATGTAGCCCTGCACAAAACTGACATTTGGTTTCTTGTAACCAAACTCTTTCATGTGATAGTGCAAATGTGATCTGGCCACTTCGAGCTAGAAGGAAGGAAACATACGTCAAGTCAACTGATGATGGCTAATCTCGTCATTTTAACAGCCGTGTTGTGTTTGGCTTCATCTAGGTGCATACAGAGATTTATCTTTAAGGTTTTTCTTTAATGGCATAACAAAACAAGATGTCTGACTCGATCTGTAGGTCAGTGCTGTGATGCTGATGAGCAATACCTGGCCCTCAGTCATGTCAATGCCAGTCACATGCCCCTTCTCGCCCACCAACTGACAAAGCATGTAGCAGTCTCTCCCGCTCCCGCTGCCCAGGTCCAGGATGCTGCAGCTCTCCAAACACTCTGGCACTACCAGGCCACAGCCATAGTACCTGTGAGGATCAGACGCATGTCAGTGCCACGCTTTGTGCAGTGCACACACAAAGAACAGAAAGTACATCACTGACCTGGCGGTGACATCAGGGTGAACTTTCTTCAGGGCTGCCAGAATGAAGGCTGGGATGGGCTTTACTGGAGCCACACAGGCATTGGTCTTCAGGTCCGACGTGCTTTTCAGCCTCTTGCCGTAATAATCCTGTTTCCACAAAGGAAAGCTTTTCATCACACAGCAGGCTGTTATCATAAGGCAAATGTCATGTACATAGTGCAACTTTGAAGTATTTAATTTGATTCAACAGGAATATGAAGGACCAAAAAAGGGTTTGGCCAGAGTGACCCTAATACAGGAAGCAGACCGTATGTCTTTTCTGTTAAACTGACCAAAGAGGATCAGTGCTGAATGTTTCATCTGTTTGTTGCTATGATTTAATTACCTTAAAAAACAGAACAGGCTCTTTAACCTTGTTTGAATATGTGGCAAGGTTGCAGGTGTGGCACAGAATAATCTTTGAAGAAAGCCCGTTCTATTTTGGTTGGTCAAAGTCGTCCATGTTTTAAAGAGTTGGTGCTGCTTCCTTCCAGCTGCAGATATACTGTAACATGAGAAGATGCTGGACCAAGAGGTTCAAGAACTCACTTGTATCTGTTCCTGTCAATCTCCTCATAATTCACAGTGAGCGGTTCTGTTGTTTTTTGTTTAGTTTTTTCTGTCCTGTATGTATGATATATGTCTTGATCGCACTGTGTTTTATTTCTCACTGTTGCTTTAAGTCTCCACCCCCTCTCACCAACAAACCTTCCCCCCTCTATTTCAGAGATAGTCTCTTCCATTGCATCATCACTTCTAGTTGGGTCAGGCATGCATCCAAAAATAAAAAAGTTAATGAATCAATAAATAAAAGGGAGAGACAGACAAGGATAAAATAAGACTTTGAAAACCAGGAATAATAGCTGAAACTATGACAAAAATAAACTGGTGCTTATTCATCAATAGATGAATACGTGAATTAAAAAATATATATATCCCAGAGAAAAGATACAATTTTAAGATCTCTTGGATAAGTTTCTAAATTCGGTTGTAAATAAATGTGATTCTAAATTTGTGTATTTATAAAGACTGCTTAGGCTATTTTGTATTATATTGAATTGCTTCATTTTATTGTATTTCTATTCTTACAAATTCTTACATAATTTTAATAACATTATTTGCACAATAACAAAGCAGCAAATAGAAAACAGAAAGATAAAACAAAACTGAATGCTTAAAAAATAATAAATTGCACACTACAAATACAAAGTTAGGCCAATGTTTTAAAGTCATCTTTCAAACAAACAAATAATGTAAAGTAGTATGTTATGATTCAGATAGAAAATGTCAGTCACACAATGTGTGTGTGTATATGTGTGTGCGTGTACACAAATATATAAACAACAAATAAAGTCGTTCATTTCTGTCACCTCTGGTCCTCCATACCTTCTTCACGTTCACTGCGGGGCTAAGCTAACGCAGCTAACCGCGCGGAGCTGTTAAAGATTACATTTTACAAACGTACAAAGAACACACATTAGTGTGATAAATGATGCATGTCACATTACCTTTACGTCCACGTGAACAGTATCTTCAGAGAAGCTTTGTCCACACGCGCTGAAAAAAAAGAACTTTAACGTGTCAACAGTTCGCCAGACTTTAGTGTCGAGTTTGAAGGTTCAACTCGCTCAAAAATAATCTTTAAAATAGAAAAGAGGCTCCAGAGGAGGATTAACCTGTCCACTGTCCTTACCTCCTGTCCTCAGCCATGGTTGCAGCTGTTTCAAACTCGTCTGTAGCAGAACGTCTCCAGATTCAGCAGTGTTGACTCACTTCCTGTTCAGCAGCTCTTCTTCAAATCACCGTCCAAAGGTCTCCGTTTTATTTATTTATTACATCTAGTCACATCTGGAGCTTACAGAGCCCCATAATTCAGGTGGGGAGATAAAAACGTAAATGGATCAACTCTGCGCATGTTTTTATATATTATGTGCATCCAGATTTGTTTATTGCGCGGGAGATGTCACATCTGTACATCCACCTGTCCTTCCCAGGTGTTTGGAAAATGGATAAACTGGAGTTTATAAAGCTTGATTCTCATTTGGTTAGTCAGGTTAATTATTATCCGAAAAATAAATACGTAAATCAATAAAATAAAAAACAGTAATCAAATAGGTGACCATTAGGCTACTTAAGGACAAAAGCAGCAAATATACACGTTGAATAGTTGTTTGCTTTTTTCCTTTGAAGATGTGAGTAAAATGAGTCCATCTACACATTGTTCAGAAGAACAGGGCACTTTGAATAAACTGAATGGAAACACTTTTTTTTAAGTGCATAAAATGATAGGCTGCTCAACTAAAATGATCTTAAATGCTTTAAAAGAACAGGCCAAACCAGAAAGACTTGGAAGAAAATGGGAAACTACTAACATAAGAACAGCCAATGATCAGCTCCTGGGTGCTCAAAGAAGATCTAAGGTTACCTGTGAGTACTAGAACAATTAAAATACGTCTATGTGCAAGTCCCTGCAAAGTCCAAGCCAGAGGACACCGAAGACAGTGAAGCATGGTGCATATGGAGCATCACAACATGGGGATGTTTCTCATACGTTACTCATACATTACCAAATGACTGCATTCCAGGGATTATAGATCAGCTGGAATACATCAAAACACTGGAAGAGGTCAAGTTGAATTTATACAGAAGAGGAAAAGGCCTTGAAATTAGTGTTTCAACAAGACAGTGGCCTCAAACACACCAGTAAGCGAGCAGCATCTTGGTTCCAGGCGAACAAGATTAACATTTTTTTTCCCCATAGACTCTATTTTTAACTTTTTTAATTGAGCACTTTGAGATTGCTGAATTCAGAGAAATAATCAGTGAAAGAACTGAATCCATGGACGAGGTCCAGCAGGGAACCGTCTATGACCCACTGGATTTCTGAAGTACGAGAAGTTGTTTATCCTGAAATAAAGTCCAGCAGCTTCAGATGTGGTCAGCGCTCCCGTCTCCCAGGAGTCTGTGGGGCGTGTTTTCTTTGTGTCCTGCTGTCATCTGGTCTGAGAAATCAGGACAAACTTCTTCATGTGTTTCTTAGATTCATGATGGAGACTCACATTGACCTCGCCTCAACTCCTATTTAATTTTAACTTTAATTATTTTCCAAGATTGGTCCTTAAACCTGCTTCCTCTTCAAGCAGACTGTTGTCTTCAAAGTTAAACACCAATGCTGCCTCATTTTCTCTGTTTAATGTTTGAACTGCATTCTGGCGATCAGTGTCTTTTGACCTTTGACACTAAATGTACTAATTACTCAAATAAAAAAGCATTTTTTTTTGGTTTTTTACTGTGTGGCATTGTTGACGGTTACATTTTTCACCCTCAATTTTTTTTTGTGTCAATATCTGTAAGTCATCACTTCTAAAACTCAACTAAAACTAACCACTTTTCAAAACTAAAAGTAAAACTACAGATGGGCTTCTTGAACTAAAACTAAACTGAAATAATTAAACCAACTGAAAAACAAAAGAAAAACTATTAAACTCTTTTCATCACTTTCTGTAAAATAAATAGTAAACAGTAACAATGATGAAAACCTTTCTCCATGTTTTCATTTGGATTTTAACTGTAAACAGAAAAGATGCACGCTGTTTAATGTTTTCTTGTGTTCACTCAGTACAACATACAATTATCTACTTTGTTTGGGGAATATTAAGATTACTAAAATAAGCGATAATGATCAAAAAGAAGTCTGCGTAAGTGTCTGCATCATCTTCTGGGTTGCTCTCAGGAAACTCGCTTTGACCTGTGATGAGTTGACTTCATTTCATTAGTTTATAAAAGCAGCTGTTGTTGCTGAGGCGCTGCCATGTGCTCTGGGCTCATGCTCTGGGTTCCTGTCAAGCGTCTACAGACAACTTGTTTTAAGAGACGCTACATACATAAAACAAAAAGTTTATTCATTTATATCGGGCCTATTTGACGAGTCATCTGTAGGCGCTTTAGAAACCCAGAGCTTGACCCCCGAGCACACGGCAACACCACCAGTGGCGAGAAAAGACTCCGTCCCAAACTGAAAAGCAGCTGAGCAGAACTTCAGAGGATCTCTACTGAAACACACCTCCACTGTCTTCTACGGTGTGTTCTGCAGCACCACGGAACGACACAAACTCAGTCTTGACAACTGCAATTTGAAATAAAATAAGCCACAGACATAAATCTTAAATTTTAGTATGTTTATTAAACATACAAACATCTTTGTCATAATAAATGGCTTATAATCAGAACATTCAAAGAATATGTGCAAAAATACACACAAACTTAAGAAGAAGGAAGTGTCTTTGGCAAGATCACCCTGATCTCTTAACAAATTTTTGTAGTTAGTAAAATGTACCCTTCACAAAGCTTCAGATTAAGTCTCAAATGAAACTCAACCTTTTCTTAACATAAAATCGTAATACCTAAAGGAACAAAAACAATTCACCGTAATAAAGCTAATGATTTTTCTTTTTTTTTTTTTTAAAAAAAAAAAAAGGAAAAGATACAACTCTTTTGTTCACACCAACGTTAAAAAAATCCCCCCCAATTTTCAAAGGTCAAGTGGTTTTAAAACTTCT
>JBAMYA010000001.1:14495047-14510393 GCA_037176975.1 Arrhamphus sclerolepis | reverse complement strand
TGTATATACACACACACACGTTTTTCTTTTTTTTACCACTTTTTCTATAGCTGCTGCTTCTTCTCTGGGCATCCGGTCAAGAAAGTCATCGTAGTGTTTGAGTCCTATTCTCTGAGCGTTGCTGAGGTGTGCTTTCGTGTGAACATCCTCCAAAGTACGAAACCCCTGATAGACAAATGACATTAATTCCTTTATTTGACACCAACCTATAATTGATTCAATCTGATAGTGAAATTGCTTAGTACTCTTGACATAAACATGACAGATGGGCTTTAAAAGGATTATTCAAGTACACAAATGTTTCTGAAGTAAATGTATGAAAATATACCCTCTAAAAACTGCACTTAAATGCTGTATCTATCTTCATAGATGCAGCATTCAAAGGTAAAGGCTGACACTACAAATCTGAAAATACCAAAATAACGCGAGAAAATTTCTGATTTCAAGTAGATTAAGGTGCTTTTGGACTCCTTTTTCTTCTAACTACAGCTGAAAGTTCCATGTTTTTAATTGGCATCATGAGAAATAGCCATACTGAATGAAACTCAGTCTATAGGATTATTTTTTAGCTGACACCTTTAAGTGCATATCTTTGGAATGACTAAATACACTATTTCAACTACAGCATTAATAAGAGAATACTTTCACAACACGTGTATAAGCCTGACTGATTAATGTATCTCATTCTAGTGCTGAACCTTTATGTATTCCTATTATCTCTCATATCTTGTGAGAAACAGTGTGTGTATATATTATTTTCTACCTGCTGGTACCAAAGTTGTGCAGTCTTTGCACCTGCTCCCCAGATGTTGGTAAACAGCTCCAGTACTGGCACAGCTTCCCCGATGTGATCAAGCTTTCGCAAGTGGCCACTCTCCATAATCTCTTCAATTTTGTCGGCCATGCTTTTTCCTATTCCAGGGATCTGACAAGCTTCCTGAAACCAGTAGGAAAATGGTTTCAGGAAGGAAGGAAAATACAAACCAAACAATCTCTTTAAAATCACAGAAGATATATTACGAAAAGCACAAAATACCTTAAAGCTTGTAAATCAGGTTACCTGATAAGATGTAACTGGCTTGTGGTAGCTCTTCAGTGCATTGACAGCCTTGGAGTAGCCTAGCGCCCTCCACTTGTCCCCCTGGTGTGAGTAGGCCTTGGCCAGCACTTCAAGCTTGTCAGTGATGTGCTTGTTGAAGTTATTAGTTTTGGACTGAGAAGACTGGGCACAGACCCACTTCCCTGGCAGTAGTCTCTGAGCGGCAGACGCATCTGGACCAGGATTTAGGCTAGTGGTTGTGGTCTCTTCTTTGGGTTGCAGGCCATGAATAAGAGCCTCCAGATCACTCTGAGAAACACCGTCTTCATCTCCACGTTCTTCTTTTTTGTTGTCTAGTGCTGACTGTCAGTAGGACACAGAGCAAATTTATAATAATCCAAAACTTAACAGAGCACCTTCTTCAACGTGGCCTCTGCCTTGAGAGCAGCCACTAAGAATGCTGTGATCTGAAGACCTACCATGTTCATGGTTTCTTCTTGCTTGGTTTGATGAGTCCCTGGTTCCATGGTCACTTCTGCAGCCGGTGTGGTAATTGAAGATTCTTCCTTTGTATTTTCATGCCTTGCTTCTGAACTCCTTGGCAGACAGCATGTTTAAAATGTCATTACATTGATAATTTAGTTTCTTTCTAATAACCTGATGCCATTTCACTACAGTAGGTTTCTTATTTTTTCAAGCTCATTGTATTGACATAAAAAATAAGATGAATTAGGAATATTATAATATACACATTATGATATATTAATATTATACTTATATTAAGATGATGTACATCCTGAAATTAATTAACTATTTTAAAAATAAATAAATACATGAATACTTTTAGATCATGAACCTTTTGGGTGAAAGTAGACTGAAGTCATCTACATCCAGCAGTTCCTTCTCACTGATGCACATGCTCAACCAAGTGCATTTCAGCAGATGGACGCCAGAGGGCAGACAATCCACTTTAAGCAAGCGCAGAGCCCTGTCACTGTCCATGTTGTTATCCACAATAACATGAGTAACGCTGGGACACAATGAACTCTCCAGCTTTCCTCCCCACTGCTGGATTTGTCTTTGGAAGATCTGGCATCTGGCATTTCCAATTCCAGCAGGCAGAACAAATGCTGTCACTCCATTAAAAGTATTTCCTGAAGCAGGGCAGTTCACAATGAACAAATACAGAATGTTGCATTAATTTTTGTAAACAAACTGTGTATGATTTCTTCTTAATATTTTCTCCCAATACATCCTTATATTTTTCCTAGCTAATCCTAAATTTGTTTCACTTACTACTGCTTTGGTGTGCAGACATGAAAATAAAGTACCTGTGACATCAGATTCTTCTGATTTCTTCTTTAGTGGGGGAGCATCTGTTCTTTGTAGCACTTTGGCTCTTTTCACTTTGGGAAAGGCTTTCATGATCCCATGACGGGGCTCCATCTTTTTTGAAGAAGAGAGGAGCCACTGGCCTGCCAGAAAAAGGAGATTTATTAATTAATTTATGTTTTACTCTTCACTGTAAAACTGTGTGGTTGACTCGCTAGATAACTAAGAAATTAGGCAAAGGCAATGTAAGTAAGTAACATTTATTTAAAGAGCGCTTTTTGCAGATAAAATCACAAAGTGCTTTACAATAACAGATAATCTCATAAAAACAAAGTACCATAAAACAGAGCATAAAATAATAACAGGGTAATGCGTGATATTACTGGATTATTTAAGTGTTTTTTCTTAATATGTTTTTTTTTTTTTTTTTTGTAATTCTGTCTGTAAAATTTCTTTTGCACCACTTTCTAGTTTCCCATTTGTGAATGAGTCTATTTATCCTAAAAAAATGTTTTAAGAAATCCCACTGTATTGTTGCAGAAGAAAGTTTTGAATAAAAGATGGGTGGGATGAGGTTAACGCCAGTTCTCCACCAGTAATACTTTTGATGAGCTACACTGTCCATACAAGTGCTCACACACCACAGCATCAGTACAATGCTCAGGTTATGGTTCACATCTACGCTTTAGCAGGTGTGTAAATAAAATCAGCCGATCCAGAAGTCAACGCTGTCCCTGAAACCACTGTTATGAATAGGCAGCATCAGCTGGCAAAACGCAATTTAAATTAACCTTTGGAACAAATAGTCTGCATTTAAACTGCATAAAACAGCTTAAAGTGTTAAAAAAAATAATAAAGATTTTCACACAAAACTTTATTTATCACATGCACATTTTACAGAAATGTAGATCTTCACTATACAAGTATTCTAATGTGCAAAGTTTGCAAAATTGAAGGTCTTCAACAATAAACAGATTAGTCATAACGTCACATAATATTCCTTGCCAGGGGGATCAGGAGTTTACAAAGAAACAGCAAAAAGATTACAAATATCCACAGTTTTTATTGCCTTTTGATTAAGGGAAAACTTAATTGAATCGTGTACTGCTTGACCTCACTGTGAAAAGCAATAAAATAAGTTTTTCTATGTGTGAACTTACATTTGTGAATGTGGAATTTGGCCAAAAGAATGATGAGATTAATAATGAATGTTTCATTAGGCTTTGTCTCATATCTGTTGGAGTCAGAAAGGCTGTAAAGCACATCCCTCCAAAACAACTGAAATTCTTTTACAATGTTTCTGGCAATAAAATTACAAATACCAGGACAGTGCCAAAAAAATGAGTAACTGTTTCGACAATCACTGAACAAAAAGTGCATTTCACATCAATGTCTCTTTTGAATCTTTTAACAATATGATCATTAGACCGGTAAAACTTATTTTAAACAAGATTTCTCTAACTTTGTTGGTCAGCAGGTATCGGTTGGGTAAGAGCCAGACCTTTTTCCAGTCAGTGTGTTGCACATATTTATTCCAGTGTGGAACCACATACAGCACTGTGATGACGTCTGATTTAAACAGGGACCTAATCAGTCTATTGATCTTATTGCTGTTGCACGATAAACAGATCTTACCAGCTGGACTCCAGGACAGAGATAACTGGGATGGCTGTTGGGTTTTCACTCTTGGTTGAGCTCTAAATAGCATGCAAACACCAGAAGAGATCGCTCCAAAGACTTTTGCATAATCTCCAGGTAATACGGGGATATTGTATTCTTCTAGAAATTCATTATGGGAATAGATGACCAGCCCTGTTAAATAACTGAGCAACAAATATTATGTTATTATTAAACCAGTATTCAATAAATTTGAATTGATTTGTGTTTAAACAATATGTCTTTGTTGTTCCATATGTAATATTTATTGGGTGAAAAGTTACGTTTCAAAATGAGAGACCACGAGAAGAAGGCCTGGCAAATTTTATCAATGTTGGGGTTACAGGTTAAGAAAAAAATTTAACCTGCATAGTTTTGACAAAATATGCTAGGGTGTGACAATCCATACAGAGTTTGGATTTTTAGTTTATTTAAAATGTGCATTTAAAGTACAGAAATCTAGAAAATTTAGTCCATCACTCTCATAGTCATTCGTTAGAACAGATTTCTTCACATCATGTGTTCTATTTTTGCATAAGAAGTTGAAGAGTAGCTTGTCAATCTCAGTAATATGCTTGTTGTCCACATACAAAGATAAAGATGAATACGTTAAGCGTGATAAACCTTCTGCCTGAGAGAGAGATCCCGTAATAGCCAATGGTTCCATTTTTTTTTTTTTTTTTGGTTCTTTGGATAATAGAATAGAAGTTCAATGAAGTTCTTTGTCGTTGGTCCTTGGTAATTGTGATACCCAAGTAAACAAGTTCCTCTCTGACTGGAATACTACAGATGGATGATGTCAAACAGTCCCTAATGGACATAATTTCACACTTACTGGGATTCAGACTTAAGCCAGAAGCCTTGGAAAACTCATTTATAGTATTTATTGCAATAAGAACCTGGTTTTCATCTCTAAGGACGAGTGTCATATCATCATACCAGTTGAGTAATAGCAAGCTCTCGACCTAAAATATTGATACCGTTTATCTCACTTGATTTGATATGATCAGCCAACAGCTGAGCCACCAGTAGGAAGAGGTATGGTGAAGCTGGGCCCCCTTGTCTGATGTTGAATCTGGGAGACATACCACCTGTTAGTCTAATTGAGCTTTTACTTTTGTTGTATAGACTTTTTATAGCTGAGGAAAAATACCCTCCAAAACCAAATTTCTTAGGGGACTGTAAAATAAATAGATGTTCAGCTGTATCAAAGGCTTTGTAGAAGTCTACAAACAGCTGTGCCCACAGTCCACCACCATCTCTGGGTAATCTAAAATATCTAAGATGAGCCTAATATTATTTGCTATATGCCTTTTATTCGTGAAACCTGATTGTGTTTCTTCTATGATAGAGTCCAATACTGATCTTAATCTTGTGGCCAGTAAGAGAGACATTATTTTTATAATCATTGTTCAGTAGGCAAATCAGGCCAATTATCTAAAAGAGTTTGTGCTTGTTTGATTTAGGAATTAAGACATTAATCACTTGGGTCAGAGTAGTGGGAAGACATTCATTATTAATGCATTCTACAAAGACTATGTAAAAAAAGAAGTCAGTTTAGTAATAAAGGATTTATAAAATTCAGATGACAGCCCATCAGACCCTGGAGATTTGTTGTCTTTAAGTTGATGTATGGCTTGCCGTACATCTTGAGGAGATATAGGCCTGTCACAGTGCTCTCTATCCGCTTCATTTATCATTTTAACTGAGAGGAGTGTAAGAAATTATCAGCTGCCGTTTGGCTAAATTTCGAGCTATACAGTTATTTATAAAAACTTGAACAAAAGTCTGCTATTTTACGCTGATCTTCAGTAATGGCTCCATTAATATTCAACTTACTAATTTTATTGTTTATGGAGTGATATTTCTCTAGGTTAAAGAAATACTGAGAGTTTTGCTCGCCTTCTACTAACCAATTAAAGCAAGACCTAATGAAGGCACCCTTTGCTTTTTGGCGATATAATTTGTCAAGTTTAATTTGTGAATAAGCTAGTTCTTCTTTTTCTTCCTCTGTTAGGGTGTCATAGTCTTTGCAGAATAATTTAAATATGCTAGAGACAATCTTCAACTCCTCCGCTTTCCTGGCTTTGATTGTTTGAGCACCAAACTTTCTTAGATATTTTCCCATTTCGTATTTGAGAAGTTTCCAGTTAAGCCCAAAACAGTTTTCCTTGTTTGCCTCAGACCAGTAGAATGAAATCATATCCTTAATCTTATATTGGACTACACCATTTTGCAGTATAGAACAGTTCAGCTTCCAATAGCTTGAACGAGTGGCATGTGTAGGACCAGCAGAAATATTAACAGATAAGCGTACAGTTTTATGATCAGTTAAAGGCGTAGGGCAACTGCGAACATCAACATTATCCGTGTTTAAGCTATCAGATATTAGCCAATAGCCCAGCCGCGATTACCTGGAGCCAGGTTTATTGCTCCAGGTAAAGAACCTGCTATTTGGATTCTTCTCCCTCCATATATCTACCAGTTTAAATCTTCTTATAAAGTCAGTTAAATATGAATCTGTTCTGTTGTGCTGAGAAGGTGAAATTTTATCGATAGAACCATTAAGAATAATGTTAAAGTCCCCTCCTAAGAGTATTCATTCAGGAATCTAACCAACCAGTCGAAGGACAGCAGAAGGTTTATATTTTCTCTTTTTTGTATTGGAACCGTAAATATTGGAAATTAAGTAGATTAAGTCATTTTATTTAATAACTTGGTTAAAGTGTTAACATTTCAGCTCTTACCCCTCTTTTGATGACGTCACTCGATCAGGATCTGACGTTTAAATTGACATGTTCAACTTCCGGGTGAATAATAATTTACTAAATTTAAATGTATATATAATAATGCATTATTACTACGTTTTTAATAAGTGTTGAATGTATATATATATATATATTATTATTATTATTATTATCATTTAAGTTTAACAAATATTTTAGGCTTACTTTTTTGTGGCTCAACCCCTCGGTTCCTATGGTTACAGCATACAGTCATTGGTTACAGCCAGAGTAACCATGGCTGCGCAGAGCTGGATAGAAATCCTAAAAACAGCAAAGAAAACGGCGATGATACACGACGGTATGTGCGACAAAGATAAACTTAAAGTAAATTAATAAAAATGACGCGTTGTCGTCTAACCGGACACGTCAAGGAAATAACTTCCTCGTGTCAACGCCGTCGCTAGCGCTACCTAGCCCTTTTCACCATTTTATTACCATATTTTATTAAGGGAACTCATTCATTTTGGTTGATCCAGTTTATTATTACTTTAACTTAAAAAACAAAAGCCTGGAATAAAATCCTTATTACTGTCGGAGTTCAGCTGCAGTCAATTCAGAGTCAGACTTTATGCATTTCACCGCTCTTCATTCTTAAATTGTTTGATAATTTTGGCTATGTTCGTGCACATGGCATCGATTTTGGCAATGCTATTTTCATTTGATCTTGTTATTTCCAGTTTTCTTGCAGAAAGTCTAAATTATTCTTCGTACAAATAAGAGTTTCACTCGCACCGTTCAGCACGAGAAAATGTGCCATTGAAACCCCCTCAAACAGAGATTTCTTTCATAACTTCCATTTAAGCATCATATAGAAGTTTTATTTGAATTGACCCTTTTTACTACTCTTCATCATATTAACCACATTCGGTAGATGAAAAAAACGTGCTATTTCTACCAGATGGCACGCGCGCGCTCGCGCGCACACCCACACAAGCTACGGCCCTGAGAAGTAGTTGTGACATATCCCAGACTGTAATAATCCAACACTCAAAATAAGTTACTTTGCATGTAGTGTAATATTAATGTATAGTACTTCTTATAGCGTGCTTTCCAAAAGCACATTTTTCATGTTTAGTGTGGCAAATCTTAGAATGGACCTTAAGGGTTACACATAACTTCACACCTCATCATCCTGTTTGTACAACATTAGATAAGTATTGATCATTAAAGTTTCTTAGGGTAGTAAAGTTGAAAAGAAGGAATTTGGTCTTTTTCTCATTTTATGGACACTTGTGGGAGGGTGTTAAATCATAAATTCTGTGCAAAATAATAATAACATTTTGTGTTTAATGAGTATATGTTAAAACCAAGCACTACTTTAGTGACAAGAAAATTATGGTGGGAAACATTGTTGTAATCACAAATGTGAAGACATTTATTTTCAGGGAATGGTTTCCGAACCATCCATCCATTATCTATAGCTGCTTCAGCAGGGTCATGGGGATCTGCTGGAGCCTATCCCATCTCTCTTTGGGCAAAAGTAGGCCTACATCTACCCAAAGCTCTTTTTCTTTGGTTAAAAAACTTTAAAATGATATAGTAAAACAGAAAATATTTTCTAATGTAAAACAAAAATGTATCTATGCATGTCTACTCTTAGTAACCTTTCAGTTCAATTATGTAAAACTTTATTAGTGACACAAGGTCCAAGTTAAATCAGTGCTCATTAAACAAGCAAACAAAAAAATAAGTAGAACTTACTCTTTCATAAATATAGCTGTGCCACTGTCTCCAAAAAATTGAGTTTTTACATCACAAAATAGTTTAACAAATACATTTTTCTACATTGCAACTAGGTAAAAGGAAAATCCACTATCTCTTTGGAGATGGGAAAGAAATGGCTGAAGAG
Source organism: Arrhamphus sclerolepis (assembly GCA_037176975.1). Taxonomy (NCBI): domain Eukaryota; kingdom Metazoa; phylum Chordata; class Actinopteri; order Beloniformes; family Hemiramphidae; genus Arrhamphus; species Arrhamphus sclerolepis. Next base: position 14,501,731 of record JBAMYA010000001.1, on the reverse strand, counting down.
TATGACTTGAAGTCAGATGAGCTCATTGGTAAGAGTCAAATTTTGAGTTTTCACTTACTGCATGAAGCTACTAACGTCTAAATTTCAATACATAGGATGCGTTTTGGTCTTCTGAAACATGTTTTGCATTGCAGTGCGGAAGTGGCGCCATAAAAGCACACTTGGGCTTCAGGGCTCTTGGGAGGTAGAGGTTGGGGAGCCACGAGTAAACTCTACTGCAACTTTGGACTGTAATGGAATTGCAGAAAACTGCTCAAATGTAGGTTTTGTTTTGTTTTGTTTTTTTAAAAATTCACATAATTTATTTATTTGCTATAATTTTGACTGGAATATGACATTGGAATCATTGGGTCTGTCAAATGATTACTTTTTGTTTTGTTTTGTTCGTCGAAGCGCCTAGAGATGACTTGTCGTAAATAGGCGCTATATAAATAAATTGAATTGAATTGAATTGAATCGATGTTGTTTCCGCAGCCTGTGTTTATGCGTAAAGACACAAAGAGCAGTTTTCTGTGGAGAATTCGCAACCTTGCTTACCCCACAGATGTCTTCAGTGTTACAGTGGAACCGTCTGAGAAATGCATCATCATCAAGACCTCAAACAAAAAGTAAATTTGTGTGAGACCACTGGCTTTCTCTGACAGTGTATTCATTCCTGCATCATACACTTGTTGCATGCAGTCTTTGCATCCTCCCTATAGATGGCAGTCTTTACAATACATTAGCTTCAGTTGCATGATGGATCTGTGACATCTCCACCACGTCTTTCCAGGTATTATAAGAAGTTCAGTATTCCGGATATGGATCGAAATCAGCTGCCACTGAACAACTCTGCACTCAGCTTCACACATGCCAACAACACTTTAATTGTCAGAGTAAGTTTCACTCTGCAGTGAATAATAATGTAATGTATACTGCAAATGTTTAAGAGCCAGCTGGTTTAAATGTGACAATATTAAAGGTTTATTTATGGGTGTAAGCTCTTACCTCAACATTTCAGTGCAGTAATTTAGAAAGCATCCGTTGTTCAAGATGAAAAATTATGGAAGTAAAAGAATAAATGTTTTTTTATTACTCAGAAAACTTCCCGAAAACTCATGATTCATCACAATAACATATAATCCCTTTTGTTTTACCTCGAATTTTTAGACCCCATATTATTATTCATTTATTATATTTCTCATTCTTCCTCATTTTGTTGCTATGAATATTTTTTTGTACTCCTTCAAAGTGAATCAAAGAACTCAATGATTTCTTTTTCTCTATTTTTTTGTCCAGTACAAGAAACCCAAAGAGATCTTAACCTTTGAGCAGGAACTGCTGAAGGAACTGAGGAAGCTGAAGGGGACAGCTGAAGGGGATGTGGACTGCAAAACCCAATGAATTCTGACTGTGAGAGCGAGGAAATGATGTCGTGCTGCATTTAAAGCAGAGCCTCACGGTGTCATTTTCCAGTCACACGTCAGCTCTAGTTTAGCTTTCTGTGGTGGATCACTTGGTTCAGATTTTTAGTGCCTTACCTCTGGTTTAATGCTAACAATAGTGCTGATTAATTTCACTCAATTATCTGGAAATGTTGAAACTTTGTTTTTTGGATTAAATTATTAATAAAATGTTTCATATGTGGGTTTTTTTTCATCTTGCAGGTTTAATAAATCTTGTTGGACTTTTTTTCAGAATTTCTTTCTTTCACAGAACTATTTTTTACATTTCTAATATAACCAGAACAATATCTGTTTTTACTTCTTATCACCAGACCAACCATGGAGTTAGGAATTTTTAAATTGTATTTCGTAATCTTATTTATTTTTTCAATTATTACTATTATTATTATCATTATTCATAATTTGTTATTGTTGTTATCTGTTTTCACTGATGTCGCTTTCAAAATACACAGCGCTTCATCCATGTTCAGAGACATCCTGTTTGTGTCAAATAAATACCTGGCTGTTGCTTGCACGTAGACCTGTAGTCACCCTGAAAGCCACTGCTGAAACTAGATTAGCTGTTTTTCATTAATCTCAGTAACCTCATAGCAGCCAAAATGCTGCAGACACTGAAAAACAGATTAAACTTCAGGCATTATTTCACATCTCTGGCTTATGGAAAACCTTGTTTTAACAATGTACACAAAAGAAGTGGTCCAGTAGTTTACTCTCTGACCAAGTTCAATTAAAGAGAAACTTCCTTTAAGGTAGAAATACTTTAAAAGTGGATAAAAAAAATAAAACAATGGTATTTAAATATAGATTGTTGCAACCTTGTGATTCCTTGCATTTTTTAATGGTTTTCCAAACCCAGAGAGCAAGTGCAGAAAGCAGAGACGAAACCACAGGTCTCTCACCATTGTGCTTTGTCCTCTTCCAAAAGGAAAGGACAGGATACAAGAAAACATTTCAAAGCTGTCAGTCCCGTTGTTTTGTAAGTTCTTTAAAGAGACTTCAAACTTTTATGACCAGGGACTTTTTGGCAGTCTGGCTTCAATGAGCTGCAGTGTTGATTGTATCTGCTCAAAGCTCATCAATGTTTCTGCTGTAGAAGGATTAAATATTAGATATTTGCTCTGATGTCTCAGTATTGGCAGTAATTCTTGTTAGTTAGAGCCTTGGGAATTTGAGCTGCTGTCAGTATAAATTGCTGCTGCATCAAACACCAACCAACACGTTTGACATCCAGCTCATGCTTGGTGGGAGCAGCTGAGTTCCTGTGTTCAGGGTCTTCCTCCTCCCCTGTCATTTGGCCTCTCATGGTCATGCTCAACTGCTTCTGGGAAGAGGGTTTCTTTTCTACCTCCTTTTCATTCCCGAATGCCTCTTCCCAGCCATTCCCTCTCTTTCAGTCGATGCCACATTTAGCCACACAGGCCCTGATGCTTTTTCTGCAACCCCTCAGCTCCCTCCCCTCAACCCCCCGTTCCCTCCAAACCCCCTCACCCCTCCCTGTGTGACTGGCTTCTTTTTGATAACTGACCCCTCCTCGTGTTATTATTCGAACCCACTATTGTATAACATGCCCTTTTATATGAGGTTCCACAAAGGACCCATTTGATCAGAGGGTTACGGTGTGCGATCGTGAGAAATGCAACTACATGGTGGTAACCTTTGTTTGGGCCAAAATGGTGGGCTGACCTCATCGCTTTTAATGCATAGCTCGAGCCATTCAGGCCCAAGTCTCACTTGCTGAGCACATTGAATTCAGTAGGCTGTCACAGATATTGCCCCTCAGTTATCTGGGTCTTCAGCTTGAAGAAGATGAAGAAAAAAAAGGAAAACATTTATGAGGCTATTGACTTTTATAAGCAACCACACAAGAGCAAAGCCAAACAGCTTCTAAACTGATTCTTTAGTGGTTTTAATATACACTCTACAATAAATATTTCCATCATCTGATGTTATTTACATTTTTACAGTAAAAATATATTCATATATGTAGAAAAACAACAGGTTACGTATTCTCCAAAATGGCCCCCAAAAGGCAAGATAGTATGTCATCTGAAACACAGATGCTGTAACCACAGGTAGCTGCCACATCTAGCTTCATTGTATCCATTTCTCTTTTAAACACTCTTTGTTGTTCATCTGGCTAACTTCTAACCAAATGTTCCCATTCACAACATTACAACCAAACTCTCTAGTACTTAAAATGCCCTGATTTGAAGACAAAAAAAAGCTTTCTACAGTCTGTCTGAATTGGAAATAACTAACAGATTAGATAGTTTACATACAATCCAGTACCAAGAATTACATATTAAGTCCACAAATGAGGCATGAAAATGTATGGGCACTTTAGTGTACAGGTAACTTTTCCTCAGAGCACTTGCTTTCTCTTGCAGCAGTTCTTCTATGCTGGTTCATCTGCGGTTCCACCTCACTGGTTTTAGTCTTCAGCGTCCCCCTGAGTGCTGATGATGGGAATGTTTAGTCCGCTTGTTGAAAGACTGTGCGGGGACAGGGAGAGGAAGAACGTCAAAAGGTTTCCTCTCACTTAGCAAGTGTCCCCTAGGTAGACGCTTCATGAAGTGGGCCTCCCTCTGGTGTTGCTTGGTCTTGGAGGCCTTCCTCGGACGGCCTTTGCGTGTGAAAGCCATGTACCAGCCCTCATACTTGGCATTCTGGAGAGCTGTGTAGTTGTTTTCCAGAACAATCTCTGTGAAGATGCAGTCTTTGCCTCGTCCTTTCCGCTGGGAAAGCAAAAGTAAGTAGAAGCTGAAGTGTTTTGGAAAATCTCCAGGAAGCAGAAACATGATCTTCATTTCAAGACAACGAAATACTCTTTGTGCTCAGACTAATCTTATAATCTAATTTGTTCTGGCTCAACAATGTGTTGCCATAAGCTGCAAAATCTGGAATAGTAATTTCAAAAGACAGAAAAATATTCAAGATGTTGCTGCGGTCCCATGCAGGTAGAATTCCAGATTACCTTGCCGATCAGCTTTCCTCTCTTGTTCATGCATATGTAGTACCCTGTCTTCACCCCTTTAATACGGACACGACTTCCAAAGGAATCAGTCTCCACTTCTAGTTTAGCTGCAGACAACAAGAAGCGACAAATAAACACACAATACTGTTCTGACACGATGCAGGCATGCAGATCATGTTAGAGTCTCTGATACAAATGAGCTCTGCATTTCTGCATTCTTCATGTATGGCACAGATTACAATGAACCAGTCACGTCATCATTAATTGGCTTTAAGAGACCTTAAATTATAATGACTTGAGCTGAATCCTGACATGGATTCTTTCTCCACTCGTATGATCCAGCAGCTACCTTTAACAAAGCATGCAAGTCTTCCAAAATAGCATGAAATGATAGTGATTTTGCGTAGCTTGATTGTTGTTGAATGCCTGTTAAATGCTGTGCTGTGATGCAGCTAAGACAGGGGATAAAGGAGAGTGAGAATACTGCGGTCAGAGACACAGCCACAAGCACAGAGCAGTGGTCAGATTTGGGCTGGTTACAAGAGTGACACCCACTTAAGATGTGTAGCCAGAGTGTGCATGACCGACTCCCTCTGTGAATGTGAGTCTAGGCAAAGAGATTTAAAACACAGGAGTAGCACCGTCAGATGGTCGGAGAGAAAAACATATATACTGAGGATGCAGCTTCACTGCTTGTTATAAAGGGTCATACACTGAGTTGTAGCTACAGTAATGAAAAATTCTTCATAAAATCAAGGTCCAAGAGACAGAGTGCAAACACTGAGAGGTGAATGGATGGAAAGATGGTTAGAAGCAGCAAAAGATACTTTGGTGATATGCTACTTTCAGGTGTACTACTGTTCCTTTGCTAAATGTTCAGAGAAATGTCCCTGCTGAAGTCTGTCGGAACAGGTGTTCAGGACTTTAGACCACCAACACACTGGGGAAATAAATTATCTGCATGGGGCCATAAAAGCTGGCAGAACAGATGCCACTAACAATGTTTACAATTGCTGCTACTGTTTCACCTGGCTTCTTTTCCTACTGGACTCCCAAAAACCAGAAAATGCACATCCGTCTTCATTGAAAACTGTTGCATAGCTCCACTGAATTTAAACAGTTCTCATGTCTGCCATTTAAACTTTTGTCATTTACCTGAATATGTGTCGGGATGGTGTTCTGGTAATGTAAGCCTTCATAAGGCTTTAGGGAATAAATTTGTTTTAACAACTCAGGCTTTTCGCTGAATGGATTAACATGCACGGTTTTAAATCAATTTTCTATCCATGCCATGAAAGTAATTCATATTGCATAAGGAATTTTAACCTAACCCGTTAAATAATTAAAATGAAGATGACAGGAATGTTCTTGCGTAGCTACTATTTATTATAAGGCGGTCAACAGAGATGACAGGGGTCGCTTCTGCCATCCAGACACAGCCTGCTGTCTCACCGTGCGCCGCCCCGTCGTCTCCGTTGGCGTTGACCCTCTTGTTGGCCAGGACCTGCACGTGTTTGCCGCTGGTGCGGCTGTACAGCTGGTAGGTTCTGGTGATCCGGCGGCTCATCCGGTCCGACAGCCGGCTCTGCTCGGTGACATGCTGCTTGAAATTAGGGGGAGACTGCACAGTGTTCTGCCGGTAATAAAAAACACAAAAGTCCATGTCACATTAATACAGCAATGTTCTTCCCCCTTTCTTAACATTTTTTAATGCAGCACCGTTTTTCTTGCATGAAAATAGGCAACTTTTTTCACTAAAGACCGTCGTTCAAACAGCCAAGGCCTCGGCCAGCAATTAATCTGGACCATCTTCATATTTATCTAAATAAACCAGCCTGCTCTCTGCTCTGATTTATGGAGATGCTTTCAATGACCCTCGTGAATGACAATTCAATCAGATTTTTTTTTTTTTAACCACTGATGATCTTTCATCCCGTCATGACTTCTCCTTTTCGTTTTCTTTTTTTTTTTCTCCCCCTTCATTTCAGCCACTTTCCAACCACATGTGTTTTAACAATTACCTTTTAGACTGGAGCTTAACATTTTTCAAGATGTTTGAAATGTTGCCAATTGCCGTCGCTCTCATAATAAAACGTTTTCATTGTTATTGCAGCCTATTGGCGAGGTACAGACGGTAGACTACAAGCCGTTTTAAGCACAGTGCCTGGGCACCTTTTAAATTTTACACACATTAATTAGCCTTTAGAGCATTATAGGCCATATATACATATATGTATGTATGTATGTATGTGTGTGTGTATGTAT
>JBAMYA010000001.1:14461001-14487213 GCA_037176975.1 Arrhamphus sclerolepis | reverse complement strand
TCTCCTTTTTGTGCACAAATTGTTAATTAAAGCTCATCTCTCCGGTGCTCATTGGTAATTTAAAATTTGCCACAACACCAACCAAAATTTTAAACTAAAAGTAAAGCTAAAACTATGGATGTGCTTGATAAACAAAAATAATAAAAAAAATGGGAAAAAGAAATAAATAATAAAAACTGTTACAAAATTATAGGAAAAAACTATTATAACTCTGGTTCCTACCCTCACCTATGTTCATGAACTGTGCTAAGTGACTATAAGAATGAGACTGTGGATGAGACGGGGCTGAAAGGGAGGCTGGACTCTCCCATAGAAAGACGAGGAGAAGTTCAGTCATCCTGGACAGACTCAGAGTAGAACTACTGCTCCTCCACATCTAGAAGAGCCAGTCGAGGTGGTTCAGGCATCTGGTCAGGATGGCTCCTGGAGACCTCCCTGGAGAAGTGTTTCCGGCATATCCAACCATATGAAGACCTTGAGGCAGACCCAGGACACTGGAAAGACTACATCTTCTGACTAGCCTAGGAACATCTTGGTGTTCTCCCTGAAAAACTGGAAGGAGGTGGCTGAGGGGAGTAAGGCCTGGACCTCTGCTTAGGCTGCTGCCCCCACATAAGCTGGAGAAGCAGAAGTTAAAGTATGGATGGATTCCAACTACCAAGTTATGCTGTTCCAGGCCAGTCCCTTGCATCTTAAAACCAGCTGGATGAACTTGTGGGCATCTTTGCTCAGCCTAAATGTACCTGCATGGTGCGGCACACTTTGGCCCTTATTTTTCATGTGCTCTGGGCCTGTTCTTCTGCTGGTGGGATTTGATCCATAGTACTAATTTTCAGATAAACTTTTTCTGCTCACCTGTGGTACTTTCTGATGGTAGCTGCTATATCTACTGGTGGTGGTCCACTACCTTGTCCTCCTCATCTTTGGACTGTGCTAGCAGAGACATGCACTTAGCAGTTCAACACTGGGGGCAACAGGAGTTCCTTTTACATTATTCCAGAAACTTGGTAAACTTGGCAGTCGGGTATGCCATACTGGATTGCATCTTACACCTTGCTGTTATGCACTGGATTGCCTCTGGACCATTGTGCATGGGGTGCTCCTGGGGCTTTATCTGATGTGGCAGACCCTGGATTCTCTTGTACCAGCGCTGTCTTTTCTACATGAGTAGGACATCGCTATATGCCATTACATACTAACATTCTGTAATATTCACATAAAAATGTGCCTCCAGTCTTACCCCACTGGCTTTTACATACTGGCCCCAGCAAGGCAAAGCCTCCCCTGTCATCATATAAAGAATAAAGTAATTAAAAGATTATATTTATCCAATAATTTGAACTATAAACTGACTTTCCATTTAACTTAAACAATTTTGATGTTTTTTGTTATTTGAATAAAAAGATCACTGTAGATTCAAACTGTGAATGGAGTTCCCAGAGGTGCTGAGCACTGGTTGGACCTTCTGCCTTCACGCTGTGAAGGAGGAATCTAAAATATAAAGCATATTTACAGTTCTTTCACGGTTTTTTGTTTGCTACTTAATTCCTTACATTTTGCTTCATAATTTTGATGCCTTCAGTATGTATCTACAATGTAGAAGGTAATAAAGATAAAGAAGAACCATTGAATGAGAAGGTGTGTCCAAACTTTTGACTGGTAGTGTTTTAGTAAAGCTGATTCTGATGGAGTCAGAGCCTCACCAGCCATCCCGAAAACAACTGCAGAGGAAGAAGTTGGTTTGGTCTCCTTGGGTATTAAAGCTTGTATAACGTCATCCCTACTGCTCAATCAAGTTCTATACAGATTTTTTTTCCCAGAGATCTTGGGGGGTTGGTGGGAAGGGTGGTCTTGTGCGACGTGGGCGACCACGGAGGTTGGTGTTGGTTGGCGCTGGTCGGCGTGGGGTGGGTGTTTGCTGGTTTGCTGGTGTTGATGTTGTTGTCGTGCGTGGCTTCTGGGCTGTCGTCCACAGATGTGCTGGTGCTTTCCAGCTTGGGAATGGTGTCCACACCGCTGCCAGACGTATTCAATGGCGACTGGTCTCCCATCAGCTCATCCATTATAGCGCAGAGTTGTGGACTGGCAGAGTCGGAGCCACTTCTCCTATTCTGGTTTTTAATAGCAAGGAAGGCTTGAAAGCTAGCGATTGTGGAGCTGAGGACCAGAGCGGGAGGAGTGGTTCCAAACCTGCTTGTTTTCAGTTCTGTGCGCTGGTGGATGAACTGGTGGGAGATCATCTATAACTGGGCAGGTCTGACAAATGTTGGTTTTGGGGGGGAGAGTGCCAGCTCTGTCCTGGGATGTCCCCTCGACCTGGTGGAGGTGGTGGGAGAGGGGAGGACGATGGCTAAGCTGTCATCCATGATGGAGAATGACTCCCACCCTCTGCAGAAGACTTTAACAGCTCTGGAGAGCTTCTTCAGCAACAGACTGCTTCACAGGAACGCTATCGCTGGTCCTTCCTTCCTGCAGCTCCTCCACAACCACCAGTGCTCCCAGTAGACCACACACTCACTAAGGCTGGAACAGTTTAACTCATCTATGTGCACTAAAGACATTCATATCAATTGGACATACTTCCAAATGTGCAATGTTGTAAATTAAAACACTGTATATATATATATATATATATGTTCTATATTAATACTTATAGTGATTATATTGTTATTACTTTTTTTCTTCCTATTTTGACGCTTTTTTTTCTCTTTCTGCTGCTGCTGTAACATGAAACTTTCTCCACTGTGGGACGAATAAAGGACTTCTTATTCTTATCTGGGGGCTGCAGCCTGGAGCTGCTGACGATGGTGACAGCTTTGCCAGTGGGCCAGCAGGCGCTCATGCAGCATTGGATGGCGTTGGTCTCCGTGGTCGTTCGTGTCGTGTGCGGTGTGAGATGGCTCTCACTACCGGTTGTATAAGATCTCCTGGGGAAAAAAAAAATCTACAATTCTGAGCTATCTTAAAGTTTCCAGTTAGAAACTGGTCTTGGCAACAGACCAGTTGTGCTTCGCCATCGCCATGTTCACGTGTTATCACTTAGCATGGACGCTGCTCGGAATAAACCCCTCCTCTCAATTGGAACACAATTTCTTTTCGATTGAATCTGATCAGAATCTTCCAATTGACGTGTTTACATGACGCATCTGTATTCTGAATATTTGTGTCCAAGCGAACATAGAAGCTGTGTCCACTAAATCAAAACAATAACAGGAGCACGAAAAGCTAAATTAAAGTTGTTCAGGTTGCCCTTGTTACATACCAACTAATGCCATCTTCTGTACAAAAAGTTCGAACTTCATTTCCACAATTCGACATTGTTGTTAATAAAAGCAGGAGTGAACTAAACAACGTGTCTCCTTCTACCGTCTTCAGCATCCCGTTCGTAGTGTTGCACATGTAAAATGTAACCATTATGCTGAGAGACATTCCCAGACCTCTCACTCAGCTGCAGAATGTACCTTTCATACACACGTCTCTACTTTTTTTTCCACCTTTTCGACTATTCCAGGAAGTGAAAAAAGAGGGGATCTAAATTCATGCTTTTCTGTAAAATGGCAGTTACATACACAGCAAAGAAAAGCCAGTATGTTCTGGCCTCCTGGATGTATTCTGCATCATCCTGGAAGGTGGATTTGATACTGACTAATCCCTCCTTTCACCTTAGGCGGTGAGATTGGTGTGGTGGTAGACTTAGTGTGGCGCCCTCTATACAATAACGTCCAGGTGCTTCCATCTTCTTCTGCGGGAAGGCTAATGAACCAGCAAGTCATCTCTTACTGGCTGGGCAACATGTTGATGATTTACTCTTGGTTGTGGCTAAGTTTGTTCCAGCATCTTTAAAGTTAGTTTGTGAGACACTAAGGCATTTGTAGTTGTTACAAAGATCTGCTTTGCGGTAGTTATATTGCCTTTCTTCTATATCGTTTGAACGCATTTATCTGGTCTGATCGACTTTCTAATATCACTGGTTCACTGCACCTGATGGTACCATGTGCATTGACTGAGTAACTTAAAAAGGTAGTTATTCAGCTGAGGAAGATTCAGAGTTTTGCTCACAGATCTGCTCGCTGTGGTGGGGTGTGGCATCTGCTTAGCTCTAGGTGGAGATGCAGAGCAGCGTCAAAGGGGGACAGTGTCAAAGAGAGAAAATATGATCTGGCTTTATTTGTTCTGTGTATGTATGTGTGTGTCTGTAAGAGAGAGAGAAACCCTGAGCGACAGTGATTTGCTGAATTGGTTATTAGCATCTTTAATAAACAAAGCAGATTTCTTCTCTATTTAGTGCAAGATTGAATGGTAGGTTACTGCCACCAGCTGTGGATTTGTTCAAAATACATGAAAAAAATGACTGCAGACTTTGGGTCTGACAACAGATCAATAATATTTAGTGTTAACTTCTTGTAGATTCTTATTCTTTACTGATGACATATCAGTCACAGCACGCAAACAAAGTGCATTTAAACACATGAGAGGTTGTCGCATGAACTACAGTATGCATTAGCTGGGATTTAACTTGACAATACCGACACCGTTCCTGGTTTCATGTTTGAAACAAAGACAAATGATCATATTTTCAACCTCATCATCTGAAAAATAAGATGGAGGAGCTGGAGTTTTAGAGGTGAATGTAACGTCCCTGATGCATAATCACCAACAGTCCACTCGGTGGTGAGATCACCGTCCTGATTTTAAAATTCCTCACACTCCTCCAAGAAGTGGGATGTTACAAAAAAGGAAAAGAGGGATTTGGTAAGAATCCATCCCAATGGATACAGCTCATGTTGCTACTCTGCTTCATAACTGCTTTATTTAAGGCTTTTATATACCAACTGTCCTACTGATGCTCCTCTGTAACAGTCCCCGTGGGCGTTTTCTGTATCAGCGGTTTCTGTGTTTAGCAGAGTAATGTCTGCTTGGATGCATCATATCATCGACTTGACTTCATAACTGCCTTAGACTGTTTTATTCTAAACTTTAAGATGTGTGTACATAAACACATGCATCCTAAAACTTTAGCTCATTACACACATATCACATAGAGAAGCTGATACAGAAGTTGCTTTCATTTGGTTTTGTTTTTCTCTTTGCTACACATTTAGCTAGCCTGCATCTCATAACTGTTTGGTGGAAACTGTAAACGGTTTGATAAAGCCAGTGTTCTCCAGCTAATTCTTCAGGACCCAGAAATGAGGTGATTTTCATCACCTGATAGATTAAAGCTAATATCTTACCCTACTTTCAGGTATTTTACCAAGATGACGGCTCCTGGTTGAAGAGTAGCTCCCTATTTACCTCCATATCTGCACTACTATGATCTCACTGATCTCACACGATTCATCCTGCTTTGTGCTTATGTATTTATTGTGTTTTATGTTAATTTTCTTTTATAGTTAGGGTTATTTGGCTAATTAGCTTTAATTAGCCTAATTAGCTAGCGTTATCATTCAAGGCAATGTATGCAAGAGGTAATATTTTGAAATATATTCTAAATATTTAATAATTTCCCAATCCTGGGATCAATAAAATACATCTTATCTTATTTTAAATCTAACAGCGAGCCAATGTAATTTATGTAATGACTGGTGAGATGTGGTCTCTATAGCCAGTTCTGGTTAGTACTGGTGCAGCAGCATTCTGGACCAGTTAAAGGTTTTTCACAAGATGTTTGTAAAACAAGAAAATAATGCATTACAATGATGAGCCTAGAAGTAACAAAGGTATAGATTAATTTCTCTGGATTTTCTTGAGTCAGAATGTTTCTGATTTTCCTCATATTACACAAATGAAAGAAAGCTCTGTGATGGACTGGCGACCTGTCCAGGTGGATCCCTGCCTTTAGCCCAGAGAGAGCTGGGATAGGCTCCCGCAGACCCTCGTGACCCTGCACAGGAAATAGCGGGTATGGATAATGGATGGATGGATGGATGGATGGATGGTGACAAAGATAAATACAGCTGAGTATCATCTGCATAGCAATGAAAATTGATGTTGTGCTTCCTAATAATTTCTCCTAAAGGAAGCATGAAGAGAAAAGTTTGGGTCCAAGAACAGAACCCTGCAGTACTCCACAGCTGACCTTAGTACGACTGGAGTAATCATTATTTACATGGAAAAACTGAAAACAGTCAGATAAATATCACTTAAACCATCTTAATGCAGTTCCTCTAAGTCCAACAACCTGCTCTGATTTATTAAGAAGAATCTGGTGTGAAATGCTGCGCTGAGATCTAAGAGGATGAGAACAGAGACAGAAGACATGAGAAGGTCACAAGTGACTTTGACCAATGAAGTTTATGTGCTATGATGAGGTCTAAACCCTGATTGAAACTCATCATTTATATTGTTCATACAAAGATGATCATTTAGCTGATTTAGAACAATCTTCTCAAGAATTTTGAAGTTATATCTTCAGAATCCAGAGACGTCTTTTTGAGTAAAGGTTTAATTACTGTAATTTTAAAACCTCTTGACACATATCTGATTAGGGATGCATTGAGAAGATCCAGGATTACAGAACCTATTGTCGGAAATTTCTTTAAAGAGCTTATAAGGAACAGGGTCCAGTAAACATGTAGATGGTTTTGAGTGAGAAAGAACTGAGCTTAATTCACAGATATCAATAGAAGAGAAGCGGTCTAGGTAAGAACCAGTAGGTCCAGCTGGTTCCAAGGTCTCTGTGCTGTCCAATGTGATCCCCATGGTTGGTAGGAGATGATGGATTTGATCCCTAATATTTATTATTTTGTTAATAAAGAAGCTCATAAAGTCATCAGCAGTTATGGATCTCTATGGATCTGTGACTGAAAAGACATTTGTGGTTATTCAGATTTTCTCTAATGAATGATGAATAATAAGCTTTCCTAGCTTTCCAAAGAGCTCTCTCTTTATTTTCAAATACCTCAACTTTAAGAACTGTCAGAACTGTCCTGTAACATCCAGTATGTCCAAAAACTGAAGCGGCACCACTATAACAAGATAATAAATTAAATTCATTTCACTTGTTGGTAGTTTTAGTTTTGTGGCTGATAGGTTTATGCAAAATTAATTAATTAATTAATTAAATCAATTAAATTAAATAGGAATCTGTCAAATCCACTCTACGGTGTCAGAAATACTAGATTTTTGTCTGATTAAAACAGCTTAAATAGAACCTGTAAAATCATGAAGAACTAAACCAAACACTTTCTATTTCCATATTGTCTAGTGCCTTAATGACCTAAAACAGCGGGAAGTTTAATTCTATAGAAACACTTATGGACTTTAAGTTAAGTATTCCAGCAGTTTCCCCCACATTTTAAAGCCAACTGTAGAAGATGTAAAAAACTGACCTGTGAATTATTTGGTCCTCCTTTCTCCTCCCCACTCTTACCCCTTCTCCCCGGGAGAATCAGTATAGGGAGAGTGGGAGCAGAAAATGTTAAATAACTGAGTAAGATGAAAGGATGAGAAATATGGACGGGAGGGTGACTGGTTAACATGAGGAGTTTAGTACGGCGGGTAGAAGAGTGATAAAACAGAGAAGGAAAGGCCACTTTGAAAAAAGGGAGAAGACAGTTAAGAGGGGGGCATGGCTTGTGTTGAGTGCTGTTGTGTTTGTTTAGTCCCCTTCAAAGGTAAGCTTAATTGTTTTACCATGCTGGGCCTGCAGAGACTGCAGGATTCATGGGCTGCTTTCAGCTCCTATCCTTAGCATGTGACGACTTAACCCTTCACGCCCCACAAAAAAATGAAAAGGCTCCTGACAAAGAGAAACTCTGAAGCTACCAGAAGAAAAAGCAGTTCAATGATGATATCAATGAGGAATTAAATGAAAAAAATGAAATGAAAAATACTTTATTTATCCCAGAAGGGAAATTCAATATTGTAGTAGGGCTTTTTATATTGTTTTTTTTTGTTTGTTTTATTTTTGTTTTTCCTCAACAGTAAAAGAATATTAGCAATTATATTTTTGTTATTTTGCTCATTCACTCACTCACTCTCATTCTCTCTCTCACACACACATATACACAGTACTCTCTTGGACTTGATCAATTCTGTTCAATTAAACTTTATTCATATTGCATCTGTCACAATACAGATTGTTTGTAGCTTTTCAGAGACCCAGAACATGACCTCTGAGCAAATAGCTATTATTAAATGTTTAGCAAAGAAGTAGTGGCAAGTAAACCCCCCCTCATGGGAGGAAAGAATGGCAAGGAAAAATTCCCCTTTGAGCAGGACCTGCCTCATAACGGGGACCCTCCAGACCCAGGCCAGCTAGGTAAAGAGAGAGGAGAGGCACTGATATATTGCCAATATTATGTAGGTCAAAAGCTAGAGAACTGAAGTTCTTAAATTATTACTAATACAATCCAACACGTCACTTTTACGCGTTCAAGTGGATGTAGATGTTTCAGATGAGATATATTTTCAGATTAAAAGTGAGATTTTCTTGCTGAAGTGGTGTGAGTCTGCACATGCTAGGCCTAATACTGAAAATAAATATATTTTACAGAAGGAAACAGTAGGCTACGTTTATTGAAGACAATATTATCTTTTTGAAATCTTAAGTCTAAATTGGACTTATCAATTCTTTATGTTTTTATGGTGTTTTATTTTTTATCTTTATTGTTTTGTTATTCTTCATGTCCATGTTAATGCGATGAGGCTTAAATTTCATAAAAGTAGCTCCATGACACTTTGAATTTGGCTCATGTGGATTTGATTTAGAACTGACTTTGTTCTTTTGTTCTTTGTAAAATAAAACTATCTAACTATAGATCGATAGACAGATCTACATGTAAATATCACCCATGTTTTTGCCCTTATTTGCATGATAGGCTGACAGCAGGTCATCATTTTTTTAGGTAGTATACTCCAGATAACCATACAGGCAAGTGTAGCAGCAAACACTGGGATGGTCAGAGGATAATAGTAGATGTCCTACAGAGATGACTGTATTGACAGAGAGTTAACGCTGAGACGGATAGAGCCTGGAAATGCAGGTCAGCATCTCAGATGACGTATTCTTTTCCACCAATCACGTACAACACTCATGGAGCGTACTTATTTTGGCAAAATTAATGCAAAATACACAGGTTCCAAGCACCGGCAGATTCTGCAGGTGGGAAATACCCTGATGGGGTGCTCCTGCTAGGAAAATTTCCAGTGTGCAACTGACTAGTCTACGTTACATGCTTTATCCCAAAATGCAATGTAGCACTACAGGGGAAGCCAGCCAAAGCAGTCATGTGACTGACGTCTGGTTGTGCTGCAGCATCATCACATTTACTGGAGTTTACTACAGACTAACAATGAACGCTGGAGCAGTATGCAGTATGCAGTATGCAGTAGGTACTTCCACTGCAGTGTATGCGTAGCGTGCCATTGCTGAAGCAGCTATATACTGTGTCCCTCACTGACCCATGTCCTTGTACTTCCTGCTGCTACTGTGGAGCGGTAAGAAGCACCTGTTCCACTGCTTCATGGTTTATGCTCATTTTATTGGACATTTTGCTTAGTTTATGCTGTAATATGTTTTTGTTTAGTTGTAATAGAGGATTAGGAGGTAGTTAGAAGTATTTTAATGCTGGTTTTGTCAGGAATATCAAGTCATTCTGTAATCACAACTGCTAATGGGAGAGTTGTGCTGGAGGGATTGGGGGGATTTTAAGTAGAACGCTACTCTGTTTCATCAGCATTATTAAACTGCACAAATGAAACACAAATTATATAACTGCTTAACAAGCATAAGATACTAATTAAACAGACTTTACATGTGAGGTAAAACGCCAAAAAGTTCTGTGAGAAACATATAAGATAAACAAACTAATTAAATTATGAAGCCTAAATGGTGCTGGTGTGTTAGTTTAACCAGATTAGTTCTTTGAATAGCTTTAAAATTCATTAGAACATGTTACTAAGGTTCACATCTATTCGATATTTGACACAATATATAAATGAATGTGCCATTGACATGTGGAAAGTATACCTTTCAGTAAATCTGGACCATGGCAGTTCAATCATGAACCCACTGAGGGTATGCACATTATGTCAAGAAAAATGTATATTTCATAGAACTGATGAATGATAAAATAACATTTGGTTGTATTGAGGGGTAATGAGATATTCTAGAGGATCAACTTCGTAGCTGCTCAGTTTTCTTAACGAGGTTGTAACAGCTCCAGTGTTAGTGACAAAAGCACACGGATTAAGTACATTATCACTTAGTGTCTCCTCCAAGTAAATTCTATAGCAGAAATAGTGCGAGTGATCGTGTTCACTGCGTTTTGGCGAGAAACCTGTAGATCACTTTACATGAAATGGGAATGCCACTCACTTTAGGAATTTATATGTTATTATAGTGGTCTAGACTGTCTTAGACAGATGTCATAGAGGTGTCAAACTGGACTTACTCCATAAAAGGAATAAGTTCTGCAAGATGGAGAAGAAAGAAATTCATATTTTACAAGGACATAAAAAAAAATTTTGAGAAAGGTAGATCATCAGCCTTACAATTAAAAATAAGATCTATTTTTTTACTGTAAATAACTAAAAATGAATAAAAAGAAAAGAGTTTGCTGTAGTTGTGACAAAAAACAAAATTATTTGTGAGAAATTCCAGTTAATTTCTGTCCAATACAAAATATCTGAAATGATTTTCCTGCACCCTCAAATATTTTTCAACTTTCTTTTGATGAAAAATATTATTTTAAGGGTCCTGATGACATTAAATGACTTGTAAGGTTTCCTGCAGTGTGACAGCACCTCGGGTCATGTTTCTGGGAATTCCATTTTCTGCCCCATAACTACCAATAATACTGACTAAAGCTTGTCGAGGTATAAAACAAAAAAAAAAAAAATACTCTCAGGGCTCACAAAGTGACTCCTTCATCTGCTGAACAGTTCCAGGTTTTACGTTTTAATGACGTCTCAGTTGTTAGGCTTTGTGGAGTGCTTTGTAGCTTTGGAGTTGATGTGTTCATTGTCACAAGGAATATATATTAGCAGATAATACACAGTCTTCTGAAGTACAACCTTTGTCAGATCTAAGGTTTTACGAAGCAGGACATTAAAAAAAAAAAAAAAACTTCAAATGAACAACTGCTCATGACGAATCATACTAGAATGCCAGTATCAGTATTTATTTCATAAAAATGAAAGATTAGATTTATTTATATATGTATAAAGCCAGTTCCAAACAATCTGGGGTCCTTCATGCTGCCATGAGATCGATCATTAACAAGCAGAAATACTGAGGACGTCTTCCAGTTTTCCCAGGAGAGAAAATACCAGTAAGTACGTAAACTGAATGAACTTAAAGTTCATTACAGTACAATTAAAAAATAAATAAATACAACTTTAAAAAGGCTGCACAAGTAATGCTTGTTTGGAAGGTTTACCAGGAGAACAGTTTTTTTTATTTTACAAATATAGCAGCATGGTTTGGAATTACAACATTGTACAAGAAAAAAAACACAGCAGCATTTTGTGAAAACCAACCTGAGATCTAATGACTGTGAACTTAGACTTAGTAAAGGTCATGTTCAAGTTTACACACATGAAGCATCATCCTGTAGCCATCAGAAGATGGTCCACTGGTCACAAAGGGAATTCAGGGTCATCAGCAATACTTAGGTAGGCTGCGGTGGTTAAATGATGCTCAGCTGGTAGTCAGGAGCTCCCAGTGTGCCAAGAAAATATCCCCCACACCATTACGCCACAACAGGAAGGATCCATGCTTTAATGTTGCTTAGGCCAAATTCTGACCCTACCATCTGAATGTCACAGCTGAAACCAGGTCTCATCAGACTCAGCAATGTTTTCTACAAGCTTCTGTTGTCCGCTTTTGGCGAGCCCATGTGAATTAGAGCCTGGTGACAATTTGTATTGTAATAGAAGCTATATAAATAAATTTGAGCCAGTCTGGCACCAACAACCATGCCACATTGAAATTCACTTAAATCTCCTTTCTTCCTCATTCCCTTCATATAGACACATCAGAAAATCTCCAATTAAGTAATAAATAAATAATAAAGTAACTCTGATTCTGATAACATGGCTGAAAAAGAAAAGAATCGAGGTGATGCAATGGCCCAGTAAAAGTCGAAACCTCAAACACTGGTGGGACTTTCAGAGACCTGTGGATAAGCAAGTGCCCACAAACCTCTGTGAACTGAAGAAATGCCGGAAACATAAGACACACACGCACAAATAAACAAACATTAGTTCAAGCTGTAGCTGCTAACGATGGCTTTACAATTACGTGAGATATGGGATGTACCCATTTCCCCACACATTGCTTCTGTATTTTGAATTTTTGTTAAATAAACAGTGACATGTCTCTACAGTACGTCTTAATCAAGCTCTACAAAGCCGTTACATATTTTTCCCCAAAATAATTTAATTTAAAAAACATCCATTTTTGTGTTTTAGGTCTACAACACATTCATTTACATTTTACTGTAATCTGCACTTTGTAATGTTATTATGTCATACAGGAATGAAATGTTTCACATCGTTTTACCAAACATGTCTCAATGTGTGTCACATTTTTCATCTCAAAGTCCTTTCGTTATTGGGGACTGGACAGGACTGCAGGCAGGCCAGTACCCCAACCACGCCTATAAGAGGTGCAGAAACTGGTTTTGTACCGTCTTGTTGAAAAACTCAACTGTCCCTGAAAAGATGGAGTTTCAATGCAGCACATGTTGATCATTACAGCTTCACTGATGCAACTCCACCATCACAAGTCTAGTTTCTAGACTGCCACAACAACCTGAATGGTCATTTTTGTCTTTGGTTCAGAGCATGTGAGCGTGTTTTGATTGGTTGATACCACCTGAGAGATCAAAGGTCACAAGTGTCCAACTTAGGTTTGTGCTCCTGCCTTTCATGCACTAAAATTCCTGAAGATTCAGTGACATTTGTCACTGCAGAAAGAGTCATGTGTAAATCCTTCTAATCTTCCTTTGAAGGACATTGTTTTAAAATATTTGAATGATTTCCTCATGCGTTTGTGAACAAAGTTAGGATTCCCTGCCCTTCTTTGTTCCTCAGAGGCTCATCCTTTCATGGATGCTGTTGTTGTGCTAAATCTTAACAACTTTTTTCACGATATTGTGAGCGAATACTGAATGTAAGGTGGATATAAATGACAGGTTTGTAGCAGATAGCCGAACCTCCCTGGGCAACGCCTGTCTGAGGTTCCCTTTGCCATTGATCAGAAAGTTTCCACAAGTTTGATCCCTTAATTGTAAATTATACTACAGGCAGATGTTACATTAAAAGTTGGACAAAGTCATCCAGAAGAAAAGTGCAAGATGTTAATAAACTGAAATCTTACATGGCCAATCAGAACAGTCTGTCCTTGTAGAGCATCTTTTGTTGTTGCTTAACACAATGACGACAGAGCTGCGACGTTGACGTGGATGATGAACAGTTTCAGCTGGTTTTGGCATCAACACTTAAAGACCTGCGCGATTTTATCGGGATTGTGGTTAAAGCTCATCTCATTTACAAACAGCAAGAGAGATCCAGTAAATTTGCTCTAACAATAAAGGAAGGTAATTAAGAAATATTCAGAACGTGATTAAGTATTTATGTCTAATGCCAGCTGTAGTCAGCTGTGTCGCACACACGCGTACGTTTTCCAAAGGCATTGGTTGAGTGTTTGAACACACCAGTTACTCTCAAATTCTGCTTGAAAGAATGACAACAAATATTGGAAGCATCTGCATTTCATCACCCTCTCCCTCCATCAAGCTCTTCTCCACATCTCTGAATGCGTGACCTTGTTCGTTGCTCTGATTGGCTGTGAAGCAGTTTGTTGAGCAACCGTGGGACAGGAAGGCCCTGCGGGTCCTTATCAGACCCTGCATCTCCCTAGATCTGGGTCTGACCCATCAGGCTAACTAGATGTTAGACTTGCTGAGGCCTTACTGTGTGGATTCTGCGTGTGCAAAATGAGTGCACTGGTAGTGCTGAAAGTAGTTCTGAAAGTAGCCTTTAAATGTTTAAAAACAATGTTCCCGAACAAAAGATCTGCCTTCTTCTTTATCTACAGTGAAAAATATCATTAAGCAGTTCAATGAACGCAGGAATTTCGATGCATAAAGACAAAGACACGTCCGTATCAAAATCCAGCATTCATCAATAGCTGATATAACCACATGGGCACTGGGATTACTGGGACAAACCTTTGTCAAGCACAGAGCTAAATTCACAAATGCCACTTAAAACTTTATTGTGCACATACTACTTTTATTAACATCTGTTCAAACTCGTCTATTAACAGGTGATTTAAATCTCAGAAAATATTTAGTGATGTCTTTTAGTGACACATCTGGGATTGAAACTGACCATTGTGATCCACCAGCACCCCGTGATTAAACCAGTCTCAGAGCCGCAGTAAAAGTCACAGTAAAACTGCATCATGGAAACAGAACCCTTCTGCTGCTTTCCGTCCTCTGATTTCACCTTTCCACCTTTGCTTCTTTTTCTTACTCAATTTCTTTTCTGTCTTTTTCATCCCTCCATCTTCTTTTCTCTCTTCTCCATCCACCCTGCCCCCCGCCAGCTCTCTGACCCCCCTCCCGGCTCCCTCCTCCTTCCCCTCTGTTTCACCCCCTACCATTTTTCTCTACCTCCTTTCTCCACACACCCACCATCTTATTCTCCGTCCTTGTCTTTGCTCTGTAGTCTGCAACCTGTGGAACCAATTAGAGCTTGTAAGCGGGGGCCTTTTGCCCCTGTCGTGTGGTCGGTTTAACCTGCTGCTCCATAAGGACCTCTCATAGCGTGACCACCACCTCGCCTGCCCCAGTGGGTGGGTTTTGGATTGTAGGTGGGGGTTGTATGTCACTGTAGGAGCTGGGGGACCACCAAGCTACTTTTCAACCCCTGTCCTAAGTTAAAATACAGAATGCAGGTTTGACAGTAACATGTGAGGAGAAGGTAATTTTTTATGCTTTGTTCTGCACGTGTTCTGTTATGTTGCAGGGCAGTTGGGATATGGTTCGTCCATTTCAGGGGTAAACAAACTTCTCTTTTAGCACCAGACCATCTCCTTTCACCCTCTTTTCACCCTCACCCCAACTGCCAGGAATGCTTTTAACAATTCACTGTCAGACGCAGAGCAACATGGAAAGCTGGGAGATTGTCGCATTCCAAGGGGGAGCATTTTTTAGTTGCTCTTCACATGTCAATCACCAGCACTATCTCCTTGTCACCCTAACCCCCCACCCCACCCACGCACCCACCTCTAAGAGACACAAACACACACACACCACTGAGAGTCTGCAGCTCGCTTTACTGCATCTCAGTTTCAGGACACGGTCATCAATGTGTTAAGCAGCTAAGAATGCAGGCCGTGTGGCGGTTGGAGGACACACAAACACAGATTTCTCATACTTCACACAAAGTTCTCCTCAATCTCCAACATCTGTGTTGTGGGTCACTGAGGAGCACCTCTCCTTTGGTGACACAAAGAGAGTATCAGGTCTGTTTAGGAAAAAAAATGAAAGTATCAGTTTCCAGACTCATAACTCATCTCAATATTTTTTTCTGTTCATCGTGAACTTTTAACTTTCTTAATGTTAATATCTAAAGAGCCATAATTTTATACTTAAAAAAAAATTCAAGCCATGAAGCTAGCACATTTATTTTAGTACCTTAATATGAAATGATAAGCAGCAAATTGGGTGAGAGGGGTCACACACACTCACATAATTCAGGCCATCTTTCAACAGCTCCCGCTCTTCACACACACACTCTTGGTCCTGGTGAAATTCCTTGGCACATTATCAGTGCGTTGAAAGCACCTGCCTGGTATGTGACAGTGGCAGTTAGTGACAGTTCTCTTTTAAAGGGGGTGGTGGGCTCAAGAGTTGATCCATTTGATAGGAGCCCTGCTGGAAACTTGACAGGAGCTGTCAGTGGCCGAGGGAAGGGTGGTGCTTATCGATCAAACACCCCTCCTATCTGCCAGGCTGACCTTCATGTCCTCAGGAGGGGGTCTCTTGGTGGGGAGACTGTAATTGGAGATGGCAGTGGGAGAAGGTGGGGGATCTTTGTGATCATGGTGGTAAATTTATTTCAATATCAGAGCCCATGACACAGACAGAACAACTTTCATCGCTGTATTTCTACTGTTTAAGCTTGTCTTATCAGCACCACTCCAGGTTTCCTGGAGACATTAACGTACCATCCAACAAAAATGTTTCTGACGCTTAAGATTAGAAATAAGTTGCTGTTTCCAAGGATGCTGTTTTATGTGTTATGTTAAAAATCCAGACAGAAAAAAAAGAAACTTAACAAAATAGGATTAAATATTTCATCTGTACAGTCATATTTATTGACAAGTAATAGATTTGATTTCATTCAAAGAAAACAGTTTGGTGATTTGTTGTCTCACTTGCAACTTTATTTTACAACAAGGTGGTCAGAAAGACCCTGATTTGAATCTTTACTGGGGGCTTTTTTTTCTGCTGGTGTGGGTTTTCCTGGTATTCCAGGTCCTTCCAGAAGTCCAAAAAAATGCATGTTGGTTATATTGTTAACTACTTTGCTGCCTCCTGACTTGTTGCAACCCAACATGACCCTGAATGAGATGAAGATCGTACGGCAAAAGAAATGGATAATCAGAAATATATTGCTGAGTTTGAAAATGAAATGTTTTACTTTGTTGTTTTCATAGCACTCTATGTCTCTTTTTTTAAATTCCATAATGAGCAAATGTTAATTGAGTGACTTCTTCAACAAACAAAATTGTGCCTTTGTAATACATTTATGCAGAGTGGTGTCTTCTGAAACAAGCAAGACCTTTTTTAAAAAATAAAATGTCAGTGGCAACATAGAACTTTAGACTTATGTTCTACCAAGTTTCATTTACTCTCTGTGCTGTTCAGTCTGAAGGACCGTCAGCAAACAGAGCTCCTGGTCTTGGCTCAACAGATCACAGGTCAGTTCTGCACCTCCCTGCAGTCCTTCAGTCAGCTGAGGTCCAGAGAAAACGTGTTTCAGAAGTGTTCCTGTCCGATCTTAACCAGTACCACCTGAGAGCCATTCAGAACTGCTTCTCAGCCTTTTTTGGGTGTTATTTATAGCAGCTGATGAAAGACCCAAATTCTTTGTAACTTTAAGATAAAACTATTGTTATGTTGCTGAACCGTCTGTCCACATTTTAGTTTCAGTTTCAAACCTGCGTACTTCTTTACTTTCAAAAGATTGTAGCTTCATAAGCATGTCGTTGGTGTCTTGCTCCAAATGTCCGTATATTTTAAACAAACAAATAAATAAATACATTTCTCTATTTCAGCACTACCTCATTTGTAATATTTTAGAGTAACATCAGCTGAAAATAATTATTGTTTTGGGGATATTTTACACATCATCCTTAATTTTATGGAGACAATACTGTTTGGTTTCAAGACCAACAGTCCAACATATTCAATATACATTTATATGTTACAAAAAGAAGCAGTTATTAATCATGTTTTCAAAAATGCAAACAACATACATTGTCATTTTTGCATTTGCATTATTTTTTCCATTCAAACAATTATTTAAGTATTAATTTTAATAAATCAAGAATCATGATTTAGGTGAAATAAATATTTTCTATCAAATCTATGTCACAGAGGAAAATATATTTATAAAGTGCCAAAAATTCCTTTGAAACCCTTTGCTCTTGGTCACATTTAGTGAGTTGAAGTCTATCATTTACAACTTTATCTAAAAGTTTAAGAATATTTAAAAGTGCATTGCCCATTTAGAAAATGCAGCTCTAGTGCTGAATCACAGCAGATAATTTTACAGACTGACTGACAGATTTACGTTGGAGGAGCTGCATTAGTCAACCAAAGGCAGCGTTACTCTCCCCAGTCCAGCCAGTATGTAGTGGAATCAACTGTGTTGTGTTGAAACGTGGACTATATTGCCCCTCTTCACACGCAGAATTAGCGTTCCAAAATGTAAATTTCAAAAGTAGTTGATATCACTGGCACACCAGACATGAGGACACCGACAGGGCTGGGAGTTATCCTTTGTTGTCCTGAAAACTTTCTTCTATAAGTAAGTCTTTCTACAAAATCTGGGGCTGTGCCATAGTTTATTTTTGCTGGAGAGGTAGACTTCATGCATCAGAGACTTAGAGCAAGAGAGAGAGAGAAAAAAACACACAAAGGGACACTCGGTCATTTTGTGGTTGACCATAACCAGCGTTTAGCCTGGACAGTGTTTGGCCACTGGTCATTACAGCACCATGCTGGACCTGCTGTCCTGTTGTCAAAACACTGTGCTTGGCGAGGACTGTGCACAACAACACGGGACTGGGAAATATGTATGAGCTGCAAAATGTGCTATATTTGACATATGTGAGTCACACACAGGTTGGGATTTAGTGAAGGCAGCTTGGTTATGTGTGTAAGAAAAACAGCAATTTTGATGTTTCAA
The DNA here is from genome assembly GCA_037176975.1 of Arrhamphus sclerolepis. Classification (NCBI taxonomy): domain Eukaryota; kingdom Metazoa; phylum Chordata; class Actinopteri; order Beloniformes; family Hemiramphidae; genus Arrhamphus; species Arrhamphus sclerolepis. The sequence goes on along the minus strand of JBAMYA010000001.1, from coordinate 14,468,778 downwards.
GAAAGTCCAAGTGTCTGTCCGTAAAGGCAGCAGAGGCAGGCCCAACATGTGGGGTCTGATGTGTGGTTGGTGGACTCCCCCTACTGTCTCCAGAGTTTGTCACATCTCTGTCACCACTGCACAAGATGAGCGTATATTACAGCAGAAAAACAGCTCTGCTAATACGTTCATGTATAACTTGCAGTCAAAATCATAAGAGGATTTAATCGCATAAGAGATATTTCACATCACATCTGTATTTCTGTGCAGACATCTTCACTTGGGCATACATCCTGGCTCTTCCTTCTGCCCTCCCTTTCTCCTTCCTGATCTATAAATACTCTGTCGTCAGCAGAGGCTGGTTGCGAGAGGCAGCGACCCCAGCTTCTCTCCATCCAGCAGAGCAGTGATTTATGAGGGCTCAGGCTGGCGCTAACCTTGCAGTTGAGCCTGGCAGTGTAAATGATGGCAGGGTGGTGGCACTGTGAATAGAGGGGGGAAACTCTCTATCTCTGCCTTCGTCTCTCTTGCTCTCTCTCTCAACCTCTCTTTTTCCTGTTATCATCAGTGTGATGGAGACATCATCATCACCATCATCATCTCCTGTGAGTATAAATAGTGCTGGATCAGGTGACAGTGCTGGCCCTGGCCTTTGATGGGAGCTTTAATTTCATGCCTAATTTCTCTCAGCAAAGTGGGGATCGATGCTGCCCTGCTCGTGCACCGTGTCCGTCTGCTCTCCTGGGCTGCAAGAAAGCCAAGAGGGACAAATGTTGGATGCTGACTGATATGCATACGCTGAGACATTTACTTCACCTGTAAACATACATGTACGTTGATATCCTTCACAGGAAGATGTTTACAGAAAAATGAAGGTCAAGAAGCACAAGCAGAGATTTCTGCAGCCCAGATGACTTTAACAATCAATACAGCTGGAACAGATAGCTTTGGAAATAAGAGCAACAAGCAAAATATAACTACACAGTTACCCACCTGTGTGTTGTGTACGTGTAACACATTGCCATGGTGATAAATATGAGCCTGCCCATGCTGCCCAAGGGAGGCATTGAACTCTAGCCCCCCTATAATGACTTTGTCTACCTATCGATCCGGCGATGATCCATGTACTGTAATTCTTATATCATCAGCCCTGGCCCCAGCAATAACTCCAAGTCATATTTCGGGGCCTCCCGTCCAGTTGACAACTTAATGATGCAAGGGTCCTTGCCGAGTTTGGACTTTTCATCCCCCCCTCCCACACAACTCTCCCTTCCTCCTGCAGGGCTTTAATTTCTCCTCGTTCTTTCAGACTAATATCAGCAAAGGCACTGAGAAGCTTTTTTCTCTAAGGACTTCCTTCTCCTTGCCACATATATTTTCCTTTTCACCCCCTTGTGCTTGCAGTATAGTGCAGGGTTGGAGTCTGGGACTGCTGAGCATCTGTCTCTGATTTGGAGCACAGCCCCTGCAGGATCCCAGGGAGACTCAGCTGTCCCTCTTTAGACCCTGTTCTTTTTTCTCCCTTGGAGCCATGGCAATATTTCATTGTCATTTCAGCACTCTCTTTCCAGCCGGGGTGTAATAGCGGGAGATATATGGCACTCACTTCTGCAGCCTTCTGAGCTTCCTCAGTCTTCTATAAAGCACTGTCAGAGTGACAAAACTGCAGCCCTTGGGTGCTCGGGCACAGATGCCCCCTCATCTCGAGGCAATTTCTCAATATCCTATACTGATCCTTTTAGTGAAGAGATAACATCTGGGTCTTAGGATAAGTTGGAACAGTCATCCTGAACAGAGCTCACATAAGCCACAAGCTGTCAACTTTGTCTTTGTTCTTTTTGTTTTTTTGTTATAGGCACCAGTATAAGGAAGAACCCTTGAATCCTAAAAAAACAAAAAACAAAAAAACAACAACATAAGATCATGTTGGACTGGTCCTTTCAGTTACTATGTATCAGGGAGAAGTTGTTGCAGCATAAATGTAATCTTGTGTTTTATTCCAGGACTTGGTTGTGTAAAACAATCAAAGTGAAATTTTACCTGGATCCACTGACTCTTAACCCTGTAGGACTACCTGGGAGATGGGCCTTCACAGGTTAGCCTATCAGCAAAGAGAGAAGAAGATCTAGAAGGAGCAGAAGAGCTCTGCAGTCCATTCAGGCTGTATGTTCTGGTTCTGCTTCCTCCACTTTGCTCGCTTCATCCTCAGAGGCATCTAACCTCCTGCGCCTTTGCATCTCCCTCATTTCTTGTCCCTGCCCTCTCGGTTTTACCCATCTCCACCTGCTCCTCTCTTAATATACGCAGGCGCTCTCCATTTCAATCTTCCGTCCTCCTCCTCCCCCTCCTAGCCCCCCACCCCCTCCCCTGCCTTAATTGGGAGTCAGGAAGAGCAGTGGAAATCGCATTAACGCGGGCCCTGCCTGGGTGTGCCATCCATCTTCTTTTTTATTACGCCGCGCCGGGGCTGCCTTGGCGCTGCCGTTCGATTTGTCACCGGCCTCGTTCGCTGATAACAGGCATTTGTCATCGCCATGCCTCCCTGTTAATGTTATCATCTCCTCCCTGACAGCCGCCCTCCGCCGGGGAGCGCCAGCGACAAAGCACATCCGTCAAGCGAATATTTCCACGGCTAAGGGGACCGCACACTGCAATAAGCCACATTAAAGCACTTATGAAGGGTGCAGGCCGAGTGTGTGTGTGTGTGTGTTCATGTGTGCTGGTGCCACTGATAGTGGTAGACGAAGGTGCGTGCGCATACACATCCACACGCACGGCGCTGAGTGCGCTGTGTGCTTGTCAGTGCAGTAGAAGAGGCGAGGTGGGGGCCGACAGGGAGAGGAAGAGGTAATTTGTTGCAATTAATTACGCAGTGAGTGTGGCTTTGTTGTGTAGGAGAGCATTTTATCTGTTGGAATGCTTCCATCGTCAGGCTGTGATGCTATTTGTTTGATTTATTGCTTCTGCCAGCCTGAGGCGGAACGAGCCCGCGTGTGTCTGTGTGTTTTCACATGATGTGCACAATGCTGTGGCATTATCCACAGAAATGTACTCTAGTCTCCGTGACAAGGAGACCTTTGTTTGAGAGTGGTTACATATGAGCAGGCCGCTCAGCTCTTGTCCTCTGTGGAGTCTGAGCCTCTGCTGACCATTTGTCTTTCAGCAGCAAATCAACATCTCCAAAGGTTGACCCTCCATCAATGTGCCTCACCTCTTCCTGTTGCCCTGTCTGATGTGCTGCCACTACTGCACCATGGACACCTCTTTGCAAATCCATACATAGCATGAGCATGGCATGCCAATGCTCAGCTCCCTTATTCTCCTCAGTGATATCAGGACAGGCAGAGATATGACAACATTTATCCATTCTGCCTCGGTCGGGGGTTGCAGGGTCCTTCTGCAGGGGCTGACAGATGGATCAGCCAGCCTAAAGGCAGAGGGGAGGAGATGAGTCACAGAGTGGAGGCCCTTCCCATGCTCAATAGACAGTATGAGACCCATTTTCAGTAATATGTCACATGGTATGGCATATTTGCTTCCCTCACACAGAACAACTGCTATGATAGTACTTAAACCCACTGCGTACTATCAATGAGCATTTTACCGAAGCTGCCTGACTCCAGGACCATACCAGCACATGTAGATTTGAAATGCAAGATTATCAAGAGGTTACACTTTACATTAAATTCACTAAGCAGATACTTTTAACCAAAGTTACTTTTGAGCAAGGAACACATTTGGGGGGAATGTGGGGTTCACTTTCTTTATCAGCGGCATTTCAGTGTGTGAACTTGAGGATCAGATCAGAGATTCTCCAAACAAATGAGTTCCAGTCATCCATTTACAGTCAAAGTACAATATTGTTTTGTTGAGTTTCATCTCATGTTGCCTGTTAGATCAACCACTGATCAGTCCATCCACGTGGGAAAAACAACTCCCTAACACGGCAACAAAGTAAAACTTTTCAATTCAATTCTCAATTATTTACAGGGAGCAGTTTCACCAGCAAGGACTGTAATAAATACTTTCCTTTAGCATTAAGAGAATTCAACCAGCACTTGATTGTGACCAATTAGAAACTTCCTGGTCATTCCCTCAGTGAGGAACCTAAAGCAAGTAATGATGGACTGCACCCACAGATCATTACGCACAGTCATGCTTATTACAAGCAGTTTAGAGCCACAAATGAATGTGCATGTGTTTGGCCCACGGGAGGATGTTGGAGCATCTGGAGCAAACTCACGCCAGCGCAGGAGCACTGCAGCCAGTGGTGTTGCACCTGAAGGCGCTTCTTACTTTGCTTATAGCATGAACTGTTTAGGGTGCTGTTCACATGGAACTTTAACTATATTTACTGTAGATTAAATATGCCACAGTTCTAAGGTTTATGTGGTTATGAGAGGTATATATTTAATCATAAAAAGTCCTTAAATGTAACACTGGTTGTGTATTCATTTTAACGTCCAGAGCTCGTCAGAAAGAAGTTTCTAATCAACATTTTCAGCATAGATGCATTTATAGTTAACACTGCAGATTTAGATCACACTAGCACGCTCGCCTGGTTTAACGCTGTCGAGACCCTCACACACTTTCTTTTACTGCCTCAACTTCAGTTGTGTGTTTGTCATGGCACAGGTCACAAATCCTGAATGCTTAAAAATGTGCTTATTTTTGTCATCACATGTAGGCCAGTATCCTTTTTGAGAAAGTATAAAATTGCTAAATGTCTACACTGAAAAGGCTTAGTACAGGTGATGACGGAGGCTTTTCCTGATCAGTTCCTGTTAAGTGGACAAAAACGACAAGACTGAACATGTGTTTACTCCTAGAAATTATTTTGGACTCATGTAAAAACTGATGAAGAACTTTAAGGTCTTCAAAGACGAATTTTTCAAGGACAAAAGTGCAAAGTGACTAAGCTGTTCAGAAGGGTCTTCAAATGTGAGCAAAAGCTCCAGAAAGGTTACCCAGACCTTGATGAAAGACCCGTTCTTCTTTCTGCTGTTATTGTGTCTGCAGTTTCCGTATGGAAATGTGAAGCACATGAAGGCACAGGAAGAAGCTGAAGCTCTGTGTTTCAGAGGGGAATCCTTGGAAGCTGATGGTAAAACAGAAAATCTCTGCTTCTTTTCAGTTTTTTTTTATGAGCAACTCGATAGGAGGAATAACAAAGAACGCAGAAGCCAAAAGCCAAATACAGCAGGTGTAAAATAAAACAAAATAAATAAAAACTAGCGGCTGTTTTGATGTGATTTAATGATAAATTATTACACTGATTCATATGTAAAAGTTCCAGCATTGCTCAGGAACTTTAAGACTTTTCCAAACATTTGATTAAGAAAACATCCCATTTTTCTTTGACAGACATGTGAGGAAGAAAGATTTTAAGATTTCAGTCCTTTCTTGAACAAAAACAACAAAACAAATCACAGATTTATTCCTTTTTTTTTTCTCTGCACAGAAGTGAACAGTGCCCTCGTTTCCAGAAACAGCATAAAGCATTGACACACCTGCCCACCATCTCTGACATCGTGGATATTTTCTGACGTCTGTTTCAAACAAAATTCTTACAGTTTCAAGTCACTTGAAAATGTTATTGCACGTTGCATGTTCCTCCCAGACCGTTTCAGTGGCGTCCACCTTCATCAGTGTCCTGCTGAATGATTCACCTGAAACTGGTGCCCTCACCTCTGACTCTGAGCTTTCTTTAAAATGAAACGTTCATCAACCCGTGAGCCTGCAACACCAGAGCAACACTGATCCATAACACCTCCACTACCGTGCTTTTAGTTAGTAGGAGCTTCCTGTCTTGAAAAGATCTCTGGTGTGTCCTATAATGTCGGTTCCATTTGGACAAAATTATAAATGACGTGTTTGTCTGGAGCATATTATTCTATTTCCAAATCTTTCTCTATATGTGGACTAAAAAAGCTGAAGAAGGGCTGCAACTTTCTCAGATATGTGCAAACCCTTTCTGATTGTATATTTGAACTATGACACCAGCTAGTGCAGAATCACTCTAAGGTACTCTAAGGTACTGTGATGAGTATTTGGGCTCTTTGAGACTTTGTAGCATCTTATCGTCTGTTGGTCTTGGAGTACTTGGCAGTAGTTTGAACTCTGTAAAGGGGTACAGTCTGTTTCTGCCACACTGCATTTGGAATGAAGACAATTTAGATATTAGCGTGATGATTTGGCAACACCAGATCTGTGATGTCAGAAGTTTAAATTAGATTTCTCAACCATGAAGGAGGTTGTGATCATCAGCATCTCATCTTTTTTTTCCATACGACTCATCTATTAAAGTTGTGTTCTTTTATGTATTTAATTAAAACAATAAGTCCTTAACTATACAAATGTGTTCAACAAGGGACTGTCCACTGGGTGTATGTTTTAGTCTTTCTCACATGGTTCTGTCTAAGGAGGCGGAGCCTGAGCTCAAAGTTAATGAACTACCAGCAGTTTTATGCTGCTTCAGTCTGATCAGTGAAAACCAGGAAAAATAAACAACATTCTGCATTCTTTTCTGCATCGTTATGGCACAATCTTTGCAGGACATGGACCACTTTTTTGAATGAGTGTAAATGTACATTAATTTGGAAAACACAGATGGAAAATACTACTATAGTAGTCGTAATATCCAGCTCTCTTAGTTAAAAAGAGACAAAATCATTGAACAAAGGACAAAAGAAAGTCAATGCAAACAGGATTGCTTACCATGAACTCAACAGTAAACAGTAAACATACTACCATGGCAACAGTAAAGAGTTTGTGTATACGTGAAGTCTTGTGATCTTTAAATATTACGTTGTTATTTTATAAAATGTCCTTTGGTAATGTGATGGAAGGGCTGTCTGAGCTGTGTTATTACATAAATGTCCATTAGGATGTTGTTTAAAAAAGAAAAAGAAGGTGAGTTAACGCCAGCTGACAATCAAGAGATGTTCAAGCTAACATGGACGTCAAATGTATGACAAACCAAATTTGCTTCCTCAAAAGTTCTTTTAGACTGCAGCAAGTGGTTAAAATGTAACAGATGGTTGATTTTGGAGCACATGACTTTGTGATTTCAGTCCCTAAAGTTCACTCACTGAGAATAAAATGTGTTCACAGAAGGACAACAGTCTCACAGAAGCCCATATTTTATCATGAGTATGATTGTGTGTATAAGACTTTTTCAATGGAAGCAGGAAACCTCATGAGCGAAGTTTGTTCTCGTACAGCTTCCCCATCGTCAGCATGTCAATCAAACACTCCTTCCTTCTTTCTAATTACGGATAAAGGGACCCGTAGCCGTTCATCAGAGACATTTTGAGCTGATTATTAGGAGCCAACTCTTCATTAAGGATATTGTTCCTCGTGGCGAACATCTGGCTGATCTCCAGAAAGGTTTTCCTTTTGGTCTCAGGAATGATGAAGATGGCGTAGACAGCCACCCCCAAGCAGATGGCACAGAAGATCAGGTAGCAGTAAGGACCTGTGGCTTCCTGGGACGGAGACACGAGACCAGTCAGAGACGTGATGCTGACGTCATTAACAGCAAGGAAATAGCTTCCTGCTGCTGGAGAACATAGTACCATTATTATTATTATTATTATAATCATTATTATCATTATTATTATTATTATTATTATTATAATCATTATTATAAGTATAATAATGATTATTATTATTATCATTATTATTATTAATAATAATAAGAATATTATTATTATTTTATTATTATTATTATCATTATTATTATTGCCATTATTATTATTATTATTATTATTATTATTATTATTATTATTATTATTAT
>JBAMYA010000001.1:14442904-14460901 GCA_037176975.1 Arrhamphus sclerolepis | reverse complement strand
CTCTCTCTCTCTCCCTCTCTCTCTCCTTACAATTACAAAAAAGAAAACAAAATATTTTTAATGACAGAGATTTAAACACGTTATTTTTCAACATAATTATTATGAAACAAACACAGCCTTCACACATGATATTAAAATAATCCATTTAGATGCTTTCATTCAGGCTGTTAAATGGCATCTATACAGACGTTTTTATTCCCATTATGAAGAGCAGTTTATTTGAACGGCTTACACACACACACACAAAAACACACTAATACTAAGCCCAGCTAAAGAGACAATTTCCTAAGGTTAGGATAGGAGTACATATATGTGTATGTATGTATATATATATATGTATATGTGTATGTATATATATATATATATAAATGTGTATGTATGTATGTATATATGTACACACACACACACATATATATATATACATATATACATATTTAATTTCCTCAGACAACAAAAGATTTGTCTGTGTTAAAACAAACCATGATCTTCAACCTAAATGAAACCAGCGCTTGAATGAGAGACTCAATGACCATAAAAGGTTGAATAAAGATGTTGTCTCTTCATCGCTTATGGACGGACAGACTGACGTATTTCAGCATTGCTGAACACGTCTCTGATAATCACAGTTGTCTAACTTGTAGGTTTCTCAGAGGGTCCACAGTGTTACCCTTTATGCTGAGAAGCTTGTGCAACAGAGCTCTTATTTCAGCTTCTCAGAATTATGTCATTGTTCTGTTTCACGGCAGTTGCATGACAATCACCGTGAATTCTCTAGTTATACACAAGCTCAACTGGACATGTCCATGACTTTGTACTAGAAGACATGTTGGGGACAAAAGTATGCATTATGCCAACTCAAATTGTGTTCACCCTCATGAAGCTCCCCTGGGAAGTGTCTCAGAACTGATCAGAGCAGAAGTCTTGTTTTTCAGCTCCCACTGACCCCTATAAATAGGGGCTACCTGAATAACATGGAATATGATGTGTAAGGGGCCAGAACTTGCACTCTTCCAGAGATCTTTGGATCTTCCAACAACCACTTCCAACTGGTGTTGCCACCTGGAGGATAATATGTCTGCGTAACGTGTACCCAGTAGGCTTTCTCAGAGACTGAACCGCAACAGTGAAATTACTAACAAAAAAAGTGGCTGAAAGACACTAAGCAGCTCTCGAGAGACTGGATGAACGATAGTGTGATAATTAACTGTGGGATTATCAATACCAGCAACCTTTTTCACATGAAGATAATAAATCAACCTACTGTTTATTTAGAGATATTGATTTGTGTGGTTTTAAACATTTACTGTTGATTCTGGCCAAGTCAGAGCAGAAATTAGTTGTCACGGCTGGAACGTTCCTTTTTTTCTTTGTCTATCACACGAAAGGACATTTTCAACAAGCGTAACGGGGGCAGAAGGATTCTAAAAGCAAATAAAAAGCTATCAGTTGGTGCTCGTGAAATACATCCCCAATTCCCAAAACGTTGGGTCCCGATGTAAAATGTAAATAAAAATAGAGTCCATGATTAGCGGATATAACCATTTTATTCACAGCTAAAAACATAAAACATCAAGTGTTGAAGGTGGGTGTCATCTTAAGAAAAAAAAAACTAATCATGAATTTGATGGCAGCAAAAGATTTCTCCAAAAAGTTGGATCATGGAAATATTTACTGCCGTAACGTTGCCTCTTCTTTAACAACAGTGACTTTTTAAAGAAGAGGGGATGTTTCCAGACGTCTGGGAACCGAGGAGACCAGTTGCTGGAGTTCCTGGAGTTTTGGGAGAGGAAAGTGAAATTTTATCCCATTCTTACCTGATGTACCTTCCCATTGAACAGCTTCATTTTTTCTTTTTCTTTTTTTTTTTCCACACGTTCTTCCGTTCTTGGCATAATAGAGTTTTGACCTGAGTTTGTGGACGGCAGATGAGACGGTGGTTGACAGCAATGATTTCCAGAGATGTTTGCTGCCTCGGGCTCCAGTAGGACTTTCAGCCCTGTCCTTTGCACCAACAGATTCTTCCTGATTTTAAAAATGTTTTGATGATATTATGTGCTGCACACAATTAATTATTCAAGGTTTTTAAAATTTTACACCAAAGGACATTTTTGGAAATAATTTCAAAATGTCTAGACATGGATAATCTTTTTCTTTTTATACTGACTAAGACCCTCTTTTCATAAGCCGTCATGTCACTAAGCTGTTCTCAATCAGCCTCATTTGTTTTAAAATGTTGTTTCACCTGTTTCTTTTTAGTAGAACTTACTTTTCCCTTCTTAGAAGTCTTTAGTAGATTGTGGTGAGATCAAATTCAAACTTGTCTCATTTTTTCATGAAATCGTTTGGTGTCTCATTTTCAGTATTTTATGTATTTTCTATGCTCTACTTTGGATAAAAAATGAGTTTATAAGATTTGCGGTTCATCCTACTCTCTTTTCATTTACGTTTCGCGCAGCATCACAACCTTCTGGAACTGGGTTGTAACTGAGCACTCCTTGGTTGCTTTAAAGATGTTATACACAGTTAACTTTAAGTAAACTTGTTGAGTTTCAAACAGATTTGGAGATTAAGATCTGTGACACCCTTCTGACTGGAGGAATTGTTTTTGGTGACAACTCATCTGTTTTTATCCAAACGTTCCCACAGCCATGACGACCGCTCCGTTTACAGCGATATTCTCTCCGTGGCTGTCTGATTATATCTGATCATTAATCCAAAGATTAGCAGAGAAATGCCAGAAGGGTACTGGTATATAAAAGGTATGAGCGTCTCATTTACATAATTTATGAGAGGTAAATCTCAAGATCATGATCAGGACCTGGAACTGCATGATTTAATTTCCTCTCAGCAGCGAATGAGATGTCATTTGATAAATCACCCATCAATACCACACAGTAGGGCATGCTGTGCTGGGAAACAGAGTGTGCATATGCATGTGTGTGTGTGTGTGTACACACTGCATTTGCATGTCAACGTTGTGAATATGCTCACAAGTGTGTGTGTGTGTGTGTACTGGGTCAGAATAACATCACATTAGCAGACCATTATTTCAATAAAGCTACTCTTGAACCCACTTGACAGATCATCTGCCCAGAAAAGCAGATATTGTGGCCTTTAATCAGTCAGCCCCCTCTGAGCCTCTGTAGTCTCTTGTGCAGTATTTAAATTCCTCATTTACTCTGTTGCAGGCGGGCCGTGTCTGTCCCCCATTGTTCACTCTGAATAAACTGGGGAGTTGATCGTGTTAAGTGCGGCCATGATTGATGGCTGCTGATGAAATCTAATATACTCGCCCCATGCCATCGTTTAGCAGAAAATAGGATTAGAGAGAAAAACTCTAACACCAGCTGATAAAACATGGAAACGTGTACTTAATGCAGTTAATGCTTTTACAGATTTTCAAAAGTGAGAAGTTTTAGCCGTAGCTGAGTGATTCCAAGAGGAGCCTGGGACATTAACAGTAGAGCAATGGCTCTGGGCTGTGGTGTGTGTGATGAAAGTGAGTTAGTGAAATGAAGTGTGAGAATGTGCGTGTGAGGTCACAAGGCACAGTTTATACATTTAAAAACCATAAAACAGAGTGGCTGTCGTCAGCTGAGCGTCCGTGTCTCACTGATTATTTTCACCATTGTGATCACAACTATTATCGGCTCCTTGTTTCCGTGGGAAGGTCAGCTGCTAATGGCAGATAATTCTCTTTTTTCCCAGATCTACTCATTTATACATTAGAATGGTAAAAGGCACATGATTCTGCAATGCGAATGTTTCACTGTGCTGATGAACATTGAACAGAGAACCTTGACGCACCATGAGGACATGAGATTTTAGTGACACCTCGTGGAACAAGGGCTCCATTTCCTGACTGAAGGAGAACGTACTGGAAAAAGAGGCGTGATAGTCTGTAAGGATAGGCAAGTCTGGCTGATTCATTGGGATTGTAAATAATTGTAGCTAAAGGATGGATAGACATATTTAGATCGAGAAATGTGAAAACCTACACACATACGCACTCTTCTAGCCCACTTGAATAAGTCATACGTCTCAACAATGTCATCCCCACTCTCCTCTCTTTCCTCCTCTGGTTTGTTTTCTACTTCACTGCTACATTAGCACTTGATTTGGGTGTAATGGATCTCCCTCCTCCTTTCTCTCTTTCCTTCCCGGCCTTCCTCATTGGCTGGAGCTGGCCTGCAGCCCAGCCCACCTGCTCCGTGGTGCACTCCTTAATGTGACTGGCCGAAGATGATGGATCACCTCCTGTCACTTCCACCTCCTCCTCCAATCAACAACCAGCCCTGGAAATTGATTGTTCTAATTTGCTCTCATTATTATTATGATATTAAGCACAATATACAGACACAGCTCACTGTCAGATCTGGGCTATGCTGTCATTAGTTACAGGGGCTGGAGAATATGCCTCAGTGGGGTTTTCTCCCACAGACGCCAAGATGTAAAGGAATCAGAGCGCATTGGAGAAACACACTGCTTTTTCTTAATAAGATTTGCCACGCAGCCTCTCACTGCAGTGATGTAGCATCTAATTAAGTTCAATTCGGTGCATGTGTGAAAGAGAAAAAAGAAGATATGATTAAGTTCCTTGGTGTCAGATCCAGCATATTCACATGCAGCTGCTGGACCGTAGGAAATGGGAGGTACCATGTGAGAAACACTCATCTTTACATCTGCAATGACTACAAATTGTAAAAATCAACATTTATTAAATGCAATATAGTACATTTACAGCTTGAATGGTGCTGAATTACAATTAGTGTACACAGTCAAGGTGCTGTGTACGTGTATAGAAAATAAAATAAAGTGCACAAGCACTGTGAAAAGGTCTGAGTTGCAGACATACACTAGCACTGAAGATTACATTCTTTGCATCTTAAAGCACCTTTTGCCGTCATCATCACGTTGGATACAGAACAACCAGAGGTAAGCAAAATTATCACTGTGGGCCGTTGGCACACTTTGCAAGCCTGATTTGAGATGGTACAAATGAGACTCCAAAAGGCCAAAGCAAATACCATAAAAATGTGCTGATCATGATATTATCACAGCGGCCCCTCCAGCTGTGTACCACTCCTATGTTCCATGGATCAAAGTGTATCCCCAGCAATGCTGTTATCAGCCCAGAGTATATTGGATAGTGCTTACATTAACACACAGTGTCTAACAAACCGCTTACGCTCCTTTAATTGGATTACAAGGAGTGCTGCATTCCCATTGGTGAGATTAGAAAGGGTCCGGGCAAGGAGCCGACTCCCCCTCCTCTGCGTGAGTGAGGGATCTGATTCGTCGTCATCCCTAACGACCTGCAGATGCCAGATGTTTGATTGGTGGAGTGGTGCTGGCAAGGGAGTTTATTGGTCCATGACAGTGTAATAAGTGGGGATGCCAAGTCAACTGTCAGGGTGTTGAAGTGTCTGCTCTGATCTAGAGGTGATTAATGAGCCTATTTATTTATTTACTATCCTTAAATACAGTTTGTGGAGACACTGTTCTCTAAGTAGATTTAAAGGTCAGTCTAGAAAGGTTTCAAGACTCTGATGGTTCTTGTTTGACTTTAAAAAAAGAAAAGAAAAGAATAGTTGGCCTTATTTTATTTCTTTGGTTTAGCTTTGAAAGAGAACACATTATAAATGTTTAGAAACATGTATGGCTCATATAATATCACCTAACACTTTATACATGTCCACCAAAAAATATTCACACACAAAGATCAATTAGGAGGGTCTAAATGTTTTAGCAATAATTAATAATGTATATGATAATAATTATGTAAAGTACATTAAGTTAACGGTGATGCTATTTACAGGAGAAATAATCATGTCCTGAGCTCTGAGGCGCCTTTCAAAGCAAATGAAGACATGACATAGTAATAAAACAGCAGCCTGGAAAATTTCCTTGGACTTTTTCACAGATCTTTTTTTTTTAAACTAATTTTCAAACTCATTTTGTTTATTTGATGGAATTTCAACTGATTTGTGACATTGACATGATGATAATTGTTTTCTGGATAGTCTTTTATCAACAACTGACTACAGTGTTTTCCTTATCTACCTATTTTAAACAATAAGATTCATTTTGTTTGCTGAATTTAAACTGAACTGAATTGAAAGACATTGAAACGGAGGCCAGAACTAGAGGTAACTGAGGGACACATCTTTTATTGTAGTGTGACTAAACTGACCTTTTAAGGTTATATCAAATGCATAGTCAGATCAGAAAAGTGAAGCAGCTTAGATCACATAAGATCACAAAGGCGCTCAGTGGGAGAGTGTTCGGGGATGTGTGCATAAAACGGACACAGTGCACCTTGTGACCCTCCACACTTTGACCTCTGACCCCTGATGCCCAGTGTAAATCTCTCTCTTTTTGGCCTTTTCTTCACACATTACCCAAACCTCTGACCACTAACTTATGTGTAGTCCTCAGCACAAGCTGCTGAAAACCTGGCAGCTGCTGGCCTCCTGTGAAGGAGGACCCTCTCCATCACGGTGGTGACACCTTAACTGTCCAGCTCTCGCTCAGCAAGGAAGGCCCCCTGCCACCACACACTCACTAAACCACACACACTTTCTCTTGTGTTGGTGAAAAGGACAAACACAATGACACAAACAGCCAGTCACTTTCTCTTCCAGCACAGGTGCAAATGTAAATGTGTGCACTCGCACCCTTAACACATGCACACACATTCTCCCGAGCTGTCTTTAAATCTTCCAAACCACAACACACACATGTGATCAACAAAAACAATTATCCTTTTGAATCCCTCTAACACACTTGACAACACACACTGGAGTTCAGCCATTATGGCCTAATGTACTCCGGCCTGTCCCTGCAGGTGACCTGACCCGTACTGTCCTGTCTGTCAGAGAGGGAGGAGCCAGTTCAGCCAGATGGCAAAGAAGCCAAATGGCTCTGAACAACAGTCTGAGTTAATATGTAGCCTTAACCATTGTGTTGTCTGTCTGACAATGGAGCGAGGTGGGAGGGAGGAGCGCTCGCTTGAGTTGCTGGTAAAGATGAACTCTGAGAGCATTCTTGGGTGAGTTCATAAAAACTGAGCTAAAACCCATTGGATTCATCACTGTCTCATTTGAGTAGAAAGGCAAAAGAATGGGGACACCCTGTGCTTGTGATGTACTTGGTTAAGAAGAGACGTTAAAAGTGCAAAACACCTCCGTTTATATGTTTTCACATGAGGCATTACATCCATTTTTCAGACCTTAAATGATATAAAAAGTTAGTTGTTTCCATTCAAGTGTAAGCACTATGAAACATATTAAAGTCTATGTTGTAATTATGTTTTAACAGTCAAATTAAATACAGAAACAGAGCTCACAGTGCTTCTTTTTTCAATAACAGCTACAACAACGTCTGCTAACGTACTTATTGTCAGCCTATGTGCCTTGGCACTATCACTTTCCTAAAGATGAGGGTAATTCTCTATGCAAATGCTCTGCCATTATTGTCCCCGCCTCGTTAATCTGGGCCTGGGCTCCTTTGACAAACCCCTCTCTGATTGATGAGGCCCTGACAGCTCCAATGTGTGTGTGCATTTTCACAGATTGACATCATCATTAAGGAACGAGAGCAGGGCCTGAATGACTGCAGATTTACTCCCCAGCACCACCACCACACCCTCCACACATACATACCTCGCCCTTGCATGCACACACAAATGCACAACCGTTGATGCTTGTGCATGCAAAAAGACACGCAGACGCACATAAAGTCTAACACCATTCATCTAACAGCTGAGGTTTTCCTTCTGCGCCCACAGAGTCAGGCAGGCAGCAGAATGCAAAGCTCTCGCTCATTGGCTGCCTGAATCTGTCATGGTGAAGTTAATTGGTGTAGGCTTTAAGCAAATTTCCAGCAGTACCTCCAGTCACTATCACTTGATGAGTGAGCCACTGTCATATGGTACCTATTGATTCACCCAGGGGATGAGATGATTCCCATAAACCTCGCTATGTCAGTGTCACCCTCTTAGAGAGCAGCCAATAGCCTCTATCCTCACTGTCTGTTGATGTAGATCTGATCCAAGAGTATTTTAAATCATGCTTTATTCATATTCATTCCGTCTGGAGGGGATCTGCAGGCCGGGTTTTAGTGTTTCAATCGGCCGAAGTCCATTTTGGAGTTCATTTGAAAATGGAAAAATCGTTACCTAATCCAATTGCTTTGGCCCCGAGCTACAACATAAGAAACATGGCGTGTGCTGGCAGAGCAGGAAAAAAAAAAGGCAGGAGACACAAACCCTGACCGAGTTGAAGCAGCTGCAGATGAGCAAATAAAGCATTCAATATTTATGACTGAAATTAAAACCAGATAAAGATGTCACATATTACCGCGTCCCCACCCTCCTCTCCTCCCTCCAAGGCCTCTGGCCCTGACTTCGGTGCTCACAACTCTCCACTCTTACTCAGTGCAAATGAAAGAGAAGCATTATTCCTTCCCAGCCCAATGTCTTCAAAGACAGTAATGAATGCAATGCAGTGACCCAGAAAATGGACTTTAGAGAAGGAGAGGAAGGAAAAAAAAAAAGCAATCTTATGTTTGTGGCAGAGTATTATCACTTTACTCCCCTCCCCTCAACCTTTCCCCACCCAGGCCGGTGTGTGCTTTTATATATGTGTGAGTGTGTGTGCACCTGCCATTATGTGTGTCTCTGAGGGCATGTGTGTCTAGTGAATTCGTGCACACTTGCCTCTGACTGTGTGTGTGCATGTGTGTGTATGCATATGTGTGAGTGTATGTGAACTGAAGCCTCAATCAAGGGGGAATGGGCACAGGCTGACAGGCAAACCCATTGTGGGGTTAATTAAACACTTCAGGTTTAACACCCCGTCTCTGTCGTTAACCCAAACATTGGCTCATCACTCATTCCCGCCACACTTCAGTTAGAGTGGAGGGTGGGCAGGAAAAGAGGGGGACAATAGGGATGTCACAGCGGGTAGGGATGTGAAGTGGTAGTGGTTGCATGGTGTGAGTGTACCAGAAACGGTGGAGGAGGTAAAAGTTTGTTTTCCCTAGAAAAATTCAATCATTCCATATAAATGTGAGCAGATGTAAACGCGTATTGTTTCGCTGAAAGTGCCTTTAGAAGGCTTTGGGTTAAAACAGGATTCTAGCTAGCCAGAATCTTTTTAAATGGTCAGCATGGGTTGAATGCACACACAAAGGTGTCCAAAATGTAACCATTCAGCGAGGCTGAATATTCTTCAAGCCATTCAGGGAGCCCTTGTACCATTTATCCAGGTTTCTGCTTCAGCTTGCCATTGCTTTATGTTAAAACCGTTAAAACCCAGGATGTAGCCAGAGTTGGGGAGGTTAGCAAAGAAGATTTGACATTTTTTGTGGTTGTCCAAAATTAGATCTAATTTCTCACGACCATAGTACAAAAGTGAAAATACCATGGCATTATTTCTGCAGTTTCTCCTAAAAGAAAAGCTTTTATCTTACATAGTGTGGGTGTTTCCAGTGAGCTGCCAGAGAAACTGCGTCTGCCTGCAGTGTAATGGATTCTCACACCACTAGATAGCAGTAGTTTACACCACTGACAACTTAACCAGTACACTCAGTTAGAGCAGAGCAACTGATGGAGCCACTGAATAAACAAGTGAGTGAATAAATGAGAAGATAAATGACTGAAGAGATTTAGAGCTGTCTTAGTCAACTACATCAGCAGCTACCCTCAAATAAATGAGAAATTAATGAGGCAGAATTAGGTTAGGTAATTTAATGTATTACTACGCTTTTATGTATACAGCAACTATAACAGTGAAAAAATAATTGCCGTTAACTATATGAGAGGCTTAATCAAAATCATAGTGTAAATTAGACATTCTTTTTTTTTTTTATAGTTAACCACAATATTGGATATGTTGGATAACTCATGACTGTCATGTGTCCTTTCTTCACTTAACAGAAAATATGAAATTAGTTTGAGTAAAAATGGCTTTTAGGCATGAAGAAATGCAGATGAATTTAGTAAAGACCAAGTTAATGATGAAAGTAAATTGCTGTTGTTATAACGTTACATCCCTTATTTGCTGAAAAGCTGTTAACTAATATTTATCTGTCTATTAATATATTTAAACTATGCTGTCATATGATTTCATGTACAAAGGTACTTGAAAACTCCAGAACTGAGATTATTAACTACCAACAGCTAATGTAGCGATATTCTGATGCATTATAAAATTCTATCAGATGATAAAAAAAAAACATTTAAGCAATTTCAAATATAATTCAGAAAAATTGTGAAAGCAATGTCATTTATGTTTCCAAAGGAAGATAAGCTTGTAACATCTTTGTCCCTCACATACATGACATTCCTGCTTAATAAAATAAGTTGTCAATAAAACCGAAGCAAATCAAATGAACCAGTGCAGAAGCTGATTTCATGAACTTTTCCGGCATAATTAAAACAGTCAGGCAGATGTTATCTGAGCAGGTTTACGTGTCTAACTGTGGTCTTCTCAGAGATTCATTAAAGGTACTGCACTTTTTGTTGCCATGTTTTTGTGTGACTGTGTTTTTGTGGACGTTTGGTGAGATGGAGCCTATGCCCGTGATGCAGTCTTTTCATTAGCCATTAGCCCATTAGCCCGTTAGCGCTCAGGCTGTTGGAACAGCTTGAAAGTGTGTTGCTAATGCTTCAGGAATCCAACCCCAAACTGGAGCCTTGGCAAAAGGCCAAATCGGAGTGGTGTAACAACTTCCTGTACCTAAACCGTCCTCCGTGCGCTCTCATATTATCACTTCACTTTCTTTTCTCATTGTTTTGTCTTGTTTGTCTGCTCTGAATTCAGGTGCTTTAGTATCTTTAAGCTATGCTTTTCATCAAAGGAGCAGCTCTGTTTCATCCCTGTGCCATATGTTAGTAAACAAGACTAATGAACATGTCTATCCAAATGTGGTAGAGACATTTTTCTCCTTCAATTCACTCGCCGTTGCCTACTGCAGTTTATCCCCGGTTTGTTTTCCAAGCATTTCTCATAAAAGTGATTTATCAAAAACACTTAATGCTGAATTGCCGATGTTTCATTTTGAATGATTCCAGAGCCTGCTGAAGCTGGTTTATTTTATGGCTGAGGCTGAAAAGGGTACTTCTTGAGGGCATGTTATGTTTGCTCCTTACAGAGTAATAAGATACACACATATACATACACCCTAACCTAACTGTTGTTGACTGGGGATGGGCGGCGGCGAAATGTCAGGAGGGATAGAGGTCATTGCCTTCCAAAGGGATAAACGCACATTCCACATGGCTCCCCGCTGCGTTATCATTTACTGCCCTATCGGACACGTTTTGCCGCCTCTGAATGTATTTATATTTACAAACATATTCTTTATTTATTTTCTCTGAGGCCACTGTGCCGAGGAAATGATACTGAAATCTAACATTTGGAGAGCCATCGTGACTGCCAGGATGCAATTTGTGTTCTATCTCCGTGGAAAAAAGGGGGCCGTGATGCCCCGGGGCGGCCATTTCGTTCCCTGCAGTGACATTTTTAACAGGGTGCCTGCAAGACACTGGGACGCAGTCTGAGCCACGCGCTCCTCGTCATGGCAGACAGCCTGCGCACTGTGCCGTGGACACGCTGACTGTCTTTCTAAGGCTCTTTGCCTGACTTAATATCCTGAACCAAGGTTGACTTCAGAAGGCTACAGACGCAGCAAATAATCTATATAGGTGTAAATGACCTACGAGACACCGTTTGTGAACAGGTGCATTTTGCTGGTGTTCATAACTTTTCCCAATTTGTAGGATGAATGCCAAGTAAATTCTTTTTTTGTTTGTTTTAATCAAACACTTTCATGAAGCCATCCTGATTCTACAACATCCAAACAGCCCCGACACCTGTTTAATTTTCTCATTAGCTAAAGACACATATCTCTGTCAGCTGCCAGAAAACTTCAGTGTCTGCAGGTGCTCCTTTACATTGACAATGACACACACTGGTTTTGTGTGAGCTTCCTGTTCCTGCCTATATTTATCAAAGCAACATTAGGGGTGTATCAGCATCAATTTGCCATCATGAAGCATGGAGGCTGAATTCCACTCATGTGTGACCATTATACTAATGAGGTTAATGGTTCAGCTGTGCTTACCATAAGATGGATGCCCCCCCAGTGGAACCTGCCCCCTTGTGTGTGTGTTTGTGGACATCTGAGAGCTCCATTGTGTGTCTCTGCTTTTGCAGTGCATTCAACAGAGTTTTTAAGTCTTTTCCTTTCTTTTTCTTTCTTCAAAAAACAAGAGTTGTCCACATCTTCTCCATCAACATGTCACATATCATCTCACATATTTGGGAGCGCGTAGAAGAAGTCTCATTATCAACTGGAGATGTCTGTGATTCTCTCCATCTCCTGGAATTATCTTTGAACTTTTCAAACTAATGTGATGAACTGATGACTTCTTGTAGGCAAGAGAGGGCAAATTACCGGTGTCTATTTTTGCTAATTACAAATGGTAAAACCAGTGAAGCCTTTTATAAGACAGGATACTGTTTATCCCCTGCCACATGCTATTCAGTCTAAAAGTGAAATAACCCTCAGGATTGAGATTGCACCATTTCTTTCTTTAACAGATGGGTTGTCCCAGCCATCTGTATTGTGTCTTTTCCTTTCCTGTATTCTCTGGAATTTGAATGTATATAGGTTGAACAACACTTCAACTGGCTGCTACCTGCTAACTCCTCAGCAGCAGAGTTTAAAATAAGAGGAGAAACTCTGAGCTGTGAGCGCCACAATGATAACAACCTGAAAGGAAAATGATTCAGCTAATGAGCATTCCTGTTATTGATTTTTACGCCTTGACCCAATAATTATCAGGGCTGAGATATGTTTGCTTTTGTGTTTTCTAATTTAAATTTTTTCTTCCGCCGTGCTCTTGTGGGTCAATGCTTTTTTGTGCACAAACCCAAAATCACAGTATTGCTTCTTAATTAGATTTACAGGATATTAAAAACACAGTAGGTGCTCCTAAACGATGATCAGTCAAGAAGTGTGGAAATAGCAGGCTATCACGCACCATTTTTTTAATATTGCTAGTTGAACTGTAACAATACCCGTTTTTGTTTTTATAAATGCATTCAATTACCACCCAATCTCCCAAAATATGAAAGATGTCAAATTAAGAGTGCAAATTTGGAAATTCATGCTGCTGACTATTATCAATTTTCTTCCTTCGTCAGAATGGTGCTTTAATGAAGAAAATGAAGTTGGCCTCATTTACTGTTAATGCAGTCAAATGCTTTTTCTCAGTGGGTGCTACTCAATAAGCTGAGGAGAGAAAGGGCACTGGGTCTCTGGAGGGGTACAACTTTAATTGGATGATCTGGAAGTCCTTTTCCCCCCAATTCAAAATGTAAACAAGGCATGTCATGGCACATCTAACACCAAATGAAGAAACCTTCTGTAAATGCCTCTCAGAAATGCTGCACTATTATCCCCCTTTCTTGTGTGTCTTATTTTTGTGAAAGGCCACACATCCATCCACACATCCATCCACACATCCATCCATCCATCATCTTTACCCGCTTATTTCTGTGGAGGGTCATGGGGTCTGCAGGCAGAGGGGTACACCCTGGACAGGATTTGTAGAAATAATTATTTTGTGGGAATGGAACAACTTGAGGAAGGACTCTTATCTCGCCGTGAGTAAAACGTAACTCCAAATTAATGTTGTGAATTCTGAACAATAGTCTTGATTTTTTTTTCTTTCCATTTGACCATTGTGTCAACTAGTGGAGAGGTGTATTTCAAATTACTTTGTACATTCTATGGAATCAACAATAAATTTATAAATTTTTGTTTCTATTATATTTTTTTTAAAAGTACATTCAGGGTGTATTTTCTCAGGTGCTCATTCAGGCATTAGAGACATCTCATTATCTCCCAGTGTTCCTCTTATTTTATACCTTTTTTAATTAAAATTTGTACATATTGAGCACAAAGGTAAAAATTTTATTTTAATTTATTATCAGGTCTTCCAGTGGCTATAACATGATCTCTGAACTTTAAATATTTTTTTAAATGAGCGTGGACGCACAGACATGAGTGACTGAAACACTGCTGCTGTGCATAGCTGTAATTAGCCACACATAAAATAGCAGTGCAGCAAAAGTTCTGTTGGTCTGCAGAAAATGCAGATTACACTGAGGATAACAACAAATGTCTCCTGTGCTGTTGTGTTTCTCTCCTTGTCTACATATGGGTGATAATATTGGGCCTTTAAGTTTGTTTCCCAGTCCTCAGCGAATGTTTGGAGAAGCTGAACTGAAGAGTGCTGAGGCAGTGAGTTAGCTTAGCCGACCCTTGGGCCTGTAAAGCTGCTGAGCACAGCACAGCACTTTGTGCGCGTGCGCGCACACACACACACACACTCACACACACAGCCCTGATAGCACATAAAAAGTTTTCAACCCCTGAAAACACTAGTGTATGCACAGCTATATCTCAGCTGAGTAATTTAACAAGACTTATATCAACGTCTCAAGGATGTGAAATATGCAATCGACAGACAACCAATTGTACAAGAAGAAAAGTGTTCCATAAAGTTCACGCTGGTGCCTGGTTTATTGGCTCTTCTAGGATCAGTGAAACTCATAGCCAATGGGAGAGCTCTAACACAGACGGCATATTAATTCATCGCTATTCGTTAGGACCTCTGCATGTGCTAAAGATGGTAATCTTAAGTAATTTGTTAGTGCTGCATCGGCGCTTTGACTTTTTAGAAAGCTACTTGACAGCAGCCTTAGCCCCTGGGCTCCTGTCTCGGAAAAAAAAATGCTCCAATTTGCAATTCATACACATTGGGGGAAATGTTTAATTCCATGGCCGTTATTCAACTCAGTTCATTAATTAAAGAAAAAAACGCTACCATTCTCCTCACTGCTTTCCCGCCATCTTTTTGATGAGCTTTCTTCAGGAGTAATTGAGTCCGTTAATTAGACAGAATTAGGCTCTAATTATTCCAAAGGCCTAGTGCCGGGGGAGAGAAGAAACCAAATGTGCCATATTTCACTGCCTTGCCACTTCAACTGCTCTCACTGAATCCCCTTTAACTCTCTTTGATGTCCCTTACTCTGCCGGTTTCACAGGAAATGGATTAGATATCAGGCCTCTTAATTCTGCCGCTCTGCTCAACAGGAGAGCTCTTTTGACATTTGTGCTCACTTCTGCTTGATTTCAAGCCTGTGCTGCAGCTAATGCATTTCATTACAATGAGGTGTTTTATTTTCTCCAGCTCAGTTTTTATGTTATATTAAAAGGGACAGACATCCGTCTTGTTTATATCCCTGCTCAGCCTCTCAGTTAGTGGCGGTCATTTACTATATAGCAATTTTACAGCTTTACCTTTAAACATCTCTTTGTCAGAGGCTGAGGCTTGGATTTAAAGACGAGGAATTAATTATTTTTAGCAATGTCCAAAGGTAAGCTTTATGTTTGCAGTTATAAGAAAACCCCTGACTATGCTTATAAATGCCTTTTAGCTTTTTTTTTTTTCTATATCAAGATACAAACACAAATGATCCAAATTATGCTTATGATTTCACTGCAGCTAGTTCTAAATGTGTCATTACAAAAGGTTTTCAAGCTAATTTCACTTTGAAATAATTTCTTCAAGAATGTACGCCACCTCCTGCTGGAGATGCATGTAGTCTAGAAATCTTCAGTATTAAACTAATAACTAACATTTGCTCTCATGTAACTTATGAGGGCAAATGTTAATAAACAAATAATAATAAATTAAAATAATACTAAAACAATGAGACATGGAATCCCTGTGATACGTCCTACTCCATCCTTATGTCTGTCAAAGAAACGCTTTATTAAAGCAGTAATATTTTCTTCAGACGCCACCAGGACACACACACACACACACACACACACATGAGCAGCCTGTACGCAGCTTTTCTGCCGGAATCTCTCATGCAGATGTTGACTTGGACAGACCACCCTGAAGTGCAGAGGCATACCGGTACCACAGGCCTCGCTGCCATGATGGATCGGTCCACTCTTTTGCCAACTGAGACAAGTGAAAGGCGGCTTGCTCTCATTGGTCCATTTCCAAGCGTTAATGGTTGTTCCCAGATTGTAGCGTGAAAAGGCTTTTAGATGCTCTCATAAATATGTTAAAAAGGTTTAAAGCACATGAAAAAAAGGGGATTTGCATGCACAAGCTCAGACTGTAACCACTGGTAATGTTTGAAGGATAAAGAATACAAACTAATTGTAAAACCAAGTGCATTGGTCTTGCATTGATAGGTTTTGTGATTTTAAATTTCAGAATACATAAGTGAAGCTTGTATATCAGCCAATTTGGTTCTCTGATGCAGGCTTTCCCTTATGTTCAAGGGTAAAACTGTCGCCAAGCATGAAAACAGCCATAAACCAAGCATTGTTCAAGGTATTTTCCTCCATTTTTAGATGCCAGATGCTGCATGCTATATGAAATGCTCTAGCTATATTTTTCACAGTGACAGCGCCATAGCTTACTCTAAGGGGTCTGGGGTTAGTTTATCCTCAACTGGTGTATTACTCTTTGAATGTCTCTAAGTTAAACTGCTGGTGACAGCTTATCAGTCAATGTAATGCACAATGCCTCTATGTGTGCGGAGCAGGGGAGTAATTCAATATCCCTATATGATTCAAGGCAAAAAAGAGGGGAAAAGAGATTTATGCCTCCAATGGTGGCAAGGGACATTAATGTTGGTGGAGTCTGAACTTCCCGCAAGAAAATCTATCCCAGACATCAGTCTTCCATTTGTAATTTATTCTAATATTAAATTGTGTATACCAGGAGAGACAAATGGTGAGCTCAAACACATGCAAATCTGAGGGAGAGAGGCGATAGGAAAATAAAGGCAGTAAATAATATTAACATTTTCTTATTTTCTTTGTGCTGTGTTTTTTTCTTCTTTGTTTTGTGTTGAGCCTTGGCCTGCTCCACTTCAGGACCTCTCTTTGCCGACAGCCTGAATGTTCAGCTTCACCTCTCTTTGTGATGTTCCCCAAAGTTTTCTGCTCAGCGTTTCCACTGGGGAATCTCATCGCTTTCGCACCTCTGACAGACCGCGCTCTCTCACAAGTGGCCCGATCTCTGTTAGCCATGAAATCCCGCTGCCACGACCCCTGCCCTGCCACTAAGCCCCCATCCTAAGCCAAGTCCTGATAATAAACATGGGTATCAGCGAGCTGATCAGCCTGGGGTGCGTGCATGTCCGTGTGTTGGCGAATGTCCGTGTTTCTTTGTGTCACTTCTCTGTTGCGCTGCGTGCAATCCAAATCATACTGACCACGCATACTGATGGAAATAGCACACAGAAGCCCGGCTCACGTAGCCACACTAGCACGAGCACTACAGCCTTCTCCAAATCTTCCAAACGTGAATTTTTGGAATTTCTTTTCATCCATGGGACTTCAGAGTTTATGAGCTGTTTCCAGGCTGTTCGGATCGATGGCATGACCTTGTCCCCTGTCACGATTTCTGACACAGAAGGAGAAGCGGTGAGATTTGACTGTTTAAAGCACTGCACCTGTTCCAGCACATGTATGAATGTCTTTTTTTTATAAGCAAATCCTGCATATTTCAAATAGTCGTGTAGCATTAAAACACACAACAGTGGCTGAACAACTGCTGCTTCATAATAATCCCACTGATTTTTCTGTTTCAGACATTTATGAATGAACAGAAAATAACTACTAACAGACTTTGTACAAGCACCATCTCCATACGTTATCTCAGTCAAAGAAATTATCATCATTATTATTATTATTATTACATTAGTAGAACATAACATGCGATTACATTATATATATATATATATATATGTATATATGTATATATATATATATATATATATACATATATATATATACATATATATATATATATATATATATACATATATACATATATATATAGATCGGAAGACACACATCTGAACTCCCATCACCTCAATGAATCTGAGA
>JBAMYA010000001.1:14412736-14432795 GCA_037176975.1 Arrhamphus sclerolepis | reverse complement strand
CTTATTATAAAGAAACCAAAATGGTTTAAATGTTTTTATGTATTTATAAACACATTCATTTGCTTTGAAAACCATAATGCATCCTAAAATATTTGTGAACAATATGTGAAAAGATTGAGGAGTATTTTGTGCCACTGACCTGATGGTTTTTGTCCCGTATTTTTGCAGCAGGTGAGAACTTGTAGCTCCCAGAACTCTGTCCAGATTAAATGTGTTCAGATCAATCAAGTTACCAGAAAGGCTCAGTAAATGAGAGGAAATGAGAGGGGCCAGATGTTTTCCACTGGTCATCCTTATGCTGGGACGGAACCACCTCACGACCATGTCTTTTCATTTAAACGTGTCTGTGTACTTTTGTAAGCATGATCAGGTCAAATATCTATATATAAATATATGTATATATATATATATATATACATGTACATGTTAATTAAATGAAACGCTTTGGACAGGTTTGGTCTCAGCTCTTCACTGTTTAGCTCACCTCCCACTCATTTGTTTTATTAACATATCTGAATGTCTAATAGTTATCGCTCGCTTACTTTTGATATTTTAACTCTGTTGGTGCCAGAGAATGCAGGGATAACAAAGTTCTATCTTATCTTATCTTATCTTATGTTAAGTTAAGTTAAGTTAAGTTAAGTTAAGTTAAGTTAAGTTAAGTTAAGTTAAGTTAAGTTAAGTTAAGTTAACTCATCTCACTTTAGTCACATTTTTGTGTAAGGCATGTGGGCATGCAGTGATTTTAAGTGCAGAAAGTCTCTACTGTTTTGTTTGTTTTGCTTTGCTTTGCTTTGTTCTGTTCTTTAGTATTTTTGTCTAAACCTTGAGTAAGAGGTGTTTTTAAGCCCATAAAAGTCCTTTTTGTGCCCTGGCCTTGCCTTGCTTTAGGAAGTGCATTACAATGTAAATGGTCACATTTAATAGAAACACCAGGGACCAACAATGTACATGTTCATTAAGTTTTAAGGGCTTGTTTGTTGACCCACGCGTGTGGGAAATTACATTCATCGACAAACAATACATTAGTCCCTGACAGCCGTTGACATAAAACATTACACGGAGAAAGAGCCACTCATAGATCTACCTGCAGATGTGTGCACACACTAATTCACATTAAGGTGAATGAGTTCTCCGCCCCTGATAAACTGCTGATTCAGCATAAATTTAACCATTGATTGGTGACTTAATTCCCAATTCAAATTATCATCCTGGGTCCCTATCCAAGGTTGACATGAGCCCTGAGCTGCAGAGCGACTAAATTATAATCTGCTCTATACTCCCTGATATCCATCCGCTCCTCTGAATCCCCCACAATCACACACAGAAACACATGTGCACACAAGACTCCCAGTTCCCCCATCTTTCTCCCATGTATACCTCTCTCTCTGTGCAGCCCAGGTGCTGATACAAGCAGAATTCCTCCACGCCCCAGTGCTCCCAGAACACATACCCACTTACAGGCACACACACAAAAACACACACACAAAGCAAGTGCACACACAAACAAAGCCACCCACACAAATGCACCTCCACGCAACCTCCTCAGTAAAGCAAAGGGAGGCAGCATTCGTCTCCTTTCTATTTGCTGTGTTAGCATGGAGGATATGAAAAAACAGGAACTGTAGTTTTTCTGTGAAGGGACAATGCTGCAGCATCACAGCTGCGCAGTGTGTGTGTGTGTGTGTGTGTGTGTGTGTTTGGTTATGGAGGAAGGCTGAAAGTAAGAGATTATCACTGTGATGCATTGGTGGCTCTAGTCTTAAGTCACCCAAGGTTGTGGCCCTTCTGCCTCAATGAGGATGTAGTGTCCAATAAGAGCACTTTATCAGTCCAAAGACAGAGTGCTGAAGGAGACAGAGGAGGAAAGACAGGCAGAGGAAGAGTGAAAAGTTGTAAAAGAGACAAAAGAGGAAGAGGAGGACTGGATTGAGTCTGCTAGTGTCTCTGCTTCATCAATATCCTCTTATATAAATGTCAACTGTACCATTTCCCTCATCACAGTTTCACCACCCCACTGGCTTTATCCTCTAGTACAAGGGGAGGGACATCACTCTCTCTCATCTCTCTTTATCGTTTTTCTCCCTCCCCTCTTGCTAGATTGCCTTCTCTAGTTTTTTTTTTCTTTTCCTTTCTTTCCCTCCGTCCTCTTCATGTGCATTCTCTCTTTATCATTCTTCATCTCTCTTTCCTCTCCCTCCCTCCATCCTGTCTCCTTGCCTTTCATGTCAATGCGTCACCAGCCTGCCCCTATGAAACAAGTCAATTTTCTGCCAGCTCGGCGGATGAATAAATCTCCCTGGCTCTGCTCAGAGCGATGGGGATATTTATCTAAGTGGAGTGTGTCCTCTTCGGCTCAACGCCACCGACTTCTCATCTAAACTCCCACTTTTTTTCTTTTTTTTTTTTTTACTGGAGGACAAGAACGCAGTGGAGAAAGCAATTGCTATGTGTAAGATAAAAAGAGGTAAATGAAAGTACATGAGAAGGGGGAGGGAAAAAGGTGGAAGTAGACTATAAGAGGACAGGAATAAAGAGATCAAGGTGATGAGACAGAGTGAGAGAATTAGGTGGTGAAAAATATGAAGAAGATGGATGGAGAGGGAAAGTAGGAGAGCCTCCTCAAACAAAGCCTATAAAGCAGCAGACGGAGAAGTGAGGTAGGGGCATTAGTTGAGCATGCTCGGGTTTAAACGGCAGGAACAGGCACAGATCTGGATGGATGGCAGCCCTCCTCCTCCAGGCCACACTCATCTGTTAGGGAGAAAGAGAGACGCTGGTTATTGGACTCGCTGTGAACAATGCTTCACGACACAAAAACAGAGGAAGGGAAAGGATGAAGCTGAAAATGATGATCGATGGATGAGGATGTTTGATGATTTCACTCCATATTTTTACTAAAGAGAGCGCGTACATGACAGCCTGCCGCAGTTCAACTCAAATCATGTGATGTGATGTTGCACTGCTGTTTTGACAGACAGGACAGTGGTAACAAGGTGGATAGGTCTGAGCCGTCTGTGTCTTCTCCTTTTTAATGCAGTATTATATTTTGCTGTGTAACAAGTTTGAAAAGCTTTGGGCAGCAGCAGGGTATTTGCAGGAAGGAGGGGGGCTTGCTCGCTACTTGCCATAACATTAAAGCAAAGTAAATATCTGTTGTGTCTCATTATCATTCATTTTTAAGGGGGAGTATTAGTATAATGAATGTCTGTGCCATCTTCTCTCGGCCCTCCTCCTCCTTCAGTATTAAGAAGAGTAATAATATCATTCACACAAGATAAAGTGCAGAAAATATATATTCCTTTGCAATTTAAATGGTCAATTTTGCTTATGCACAACGGGAGCCATATAACACCAAGTTTTGTTCTTAATTACCCACAATAACAGTGTGATATATGGAGCGCATGGTTATTTGCTGGGAAAGCATGATATGAAACAAGACGCTTTTAATAAAGTCATAAACACAGGAGCAGGCCCTGTGGAGCAGCGCATGTGTGTGGGAGTGTGCACTGTTTAATTTGTTTGCATGCAGAAAAAGACTCAGAGACAGAGACACATGTACCTGCACACACACACACACACACAGAAGTCACCAAATATATCTTAGGTGGTGAAATGAGCCTCAAACAAATAATTCTGAATTGTACAACCAACCAACACTGACATGGCTGTGAGTTATTTCGGGGTTGAAGATGTCGTCACCCTTTTTGCCTCAGGTTTTCTGATGTTTATGTTCTCACCAGCACATATTGCCGTTAACACATTTCGAGATGGAACTATAAACTCATCTGTGAGTGGGTCGTAAAATTAGTGCTGATTCTGCTTCAACCTTATTTAAATCACACACACAAAGAATTGATTTCATATGGAATTTTATAACTAAAACCTTTGCAATTTGTGGAGACATGCTAAATTAATCGATAAGTGAAAACACAACAGATAGCACAATTATTTCTTAAGAACTGGGGGAAACTGACAGATACGCTTGTGAACATTTTTCCTGGTAATGCCCATGACAAGAAAAATAGTTTGCTCTTGAGTTCTAAAATAGGGTTCTTTAATGCTGCACCTTATATTTTTATTGAATGGGGCATATTTTGAGAGACTGATAAAAACCCAAACTGCAAGACAGCTGCAACTCAGAACATTAGTTTTTTTTTGGTTTTTTTTTGTAATTTGGATAAGCTTGCTCTTTCATTTTTACACATTTAAGTGAATATAAATTATTTATAACCACACAAGCACAAACTGGCGGCACATATGTTGTGTAATATTTATGTTGTCACCACATTAGCATGACGAATGCAGACACTTTTCATTAGAGACAAATGAAAGCTGTTCTGACACAATTATGGCAAAAACAATAACAGCGCAGTGTGAGCCTCTCTGTGATTTATAATACTGCAGAGGGGAGATTCATTGGTGTTGGGCTTAACCAGGCTCTCCCTGAGGGGTTCTCCTTTGGCATTTGTCAGACAAATCCCTTTGTCAACCTCTCCCCTCACCATTTTTATTCATAAGCATTTGGCCCCTAAGAAAGACATCAAACCAAGAATACAACGAGAGGTCAACATCATCCTTGCGCAATGTTAACCTCTGCATTGATGAAGCTAATTCACATTTCCTCAGTCCAGCCTACAGGGGTTCAGCAGAGGAGGGGCAGGGGGAGCAGAGGGAGGTGCCAGAGTGTGTGTGCATACATGAATGTGCTGGGTGTGTGTGTGTGTGTGTGTGTGCCTCCTCACTGTGTGTCAGCAGCCACTTTGTAGTGAGACTCCCTCTTGACCTGGGCCCCTCCACATGGGGTTTGTATTGATAGCATTTGCTGAAAGGAGGCGAAAGTGAATGTTGTCCGAGCTCATTGCAATGACAATGGAGGCATATGGTTGTGTGTGCGTTGGTGTATGGTCGTGGCAGCCACCATATTCCGCTGTGCAGGGCTGCCAGGTGCTTCATGAGCGGGCCCACTGAGAGTTGACAAATCATACACAAATGCAGCAGACAGGCTCGTGGCTCTTCTGCCCAACAGGGGTTCTCTGTTGCTGTCTCTTTCTTTCTTGACTTTCTTGGTTTTTTTCTTCCCCATCCCTTATCACAATTATGCAACAGACCACAACAACTTAATAGATGTAAAAACAGAAATTGTGTCTTTTCTCCAATCTTTCCAATTAACGCCCTCCTTCTTGTTAAACTGTAAAAACCCCACAGAGGATAAGAGAATAAAGACAACCTGGTGTAGCAGCATCCCCTCCCACACAAAGCCACTTCTCCTGCCATGAATAGTCAGCTCCACCCTAATGACTATTCAATACAGTCTGCAAGCTGGAGATGAACGGCCAATCCACAGCGGCATCTGCTGCAGGCCTAACTCGCCAGACGCCAGCCTTGTAAGAGGGCCATTGCAGGCTAATTGAAAGACAGAGGCCATCTCTCAAAGAAAGTGTTTGTGTGTGCATACGTGTGTGTGTGTGTGTGTGTGTGTGTGTGTGTGTGTGTGTGTGTGTGTGTGTGTGTTGAGGGAAGCAGACATGACAGAGGGAGGAGGGAGAGAAAGGAAAGAAAAGTGAGAAAAATAATTGACAAATGATGGAAGGAATGAGGCAAAGGGAGTGAGCGGAAGAAGAAAAATTTAGTCTCGTCCCGTAAAGAACAGCTGACCTGTCTGACTTTGGTTTCATATGGCCTTGCTTTTTTTGTTTGTTTGTTTTTAAAATAGGAGGATAGACACACAAACTGAAAACAGAGACACACTGACAGAGTGCTGGCATGAAAAAGAAAAATAGTTGAAAATAGAAGGTGGTTAGGGTTTGTATACCTAGTCTTTGTACATATGTGTGATGTATGTGTGTTATATATGCATGTGGGATACATGCATGCCTGTAAGTATTTTTATCTATATTTTGGTGGGGGGAGAGACATGCTACTTCATAAAATACATTCATTTATCTCTACATGAATTCCCACATACATGCACACACAGACGTACATACATATACATACAGTATAGAAACATAGATGTATGTAAATTAGGGCTGTACAACAAGGAAAACATGATATTGAGGAAAGAAAAGTGGCAGTTAGCTATAGCCTCTATATTAGCAATAAAACAACTTAGTTTCAGGTTCACTGCTAATATGACATTGCAATGATGAGAAAATCAAAACACATCTATACTGTAGCTTATTTTACAAAAAACAACATTGCAATACAAATTTACTGGTAATGCATATAATAAACCACTCCAGACCCCAGTTGATAACAATATTAAAGAAAAGAAACCTTGTCTGAGGCTGCATGCAGGGTATTGGAAAATTAATGATATACATGGTAATTAACTCAACCCAAACCTGCACAGTGTGATTAGACTGGTCCTGTAACGTTCTAAAATTTTAAAAACATGTTTGCCTCACACATGCTATGGTGTACTTTGAAACAATGTACAAGTCTGCATGGTCTCTAGGTACGTTTGTAGTAATTAAGGCTTGATATTCAGCATGTTAGATGATGGAGTTTGGGAGGTGTTGACAGGGGATGTGTAGTCAGCAATCCAGAGATAATATTAAGTCTTAAAAACCTAGTCTGATCTACAATTTTACATATGAATAATCAACAGAAAGGCAGCTGATATTTACACTTCTCAATGTGACAAATTATATTATTTTCAGTTGTTGAAAACAGCCTCCACAAGTGAAAACTAAAGGATTGCTGTCATAATTCTCCCATGTTCTCCTCCGGCAGTTTTTATTACCAAAGCCTCTGAATAATCTTTTCCACCCATGGCCTTCCCAAATAACACAATCCTTCAGCATCACTGCTTACTGTGTTTTATGGAGAAGTGAAGATGAGAAAGGAGGAACAATCAAATGACGCACTATCTGCTGCCGCTCGCTGGCATTCATAGTGCAGTGGAGGATTCATCAGCAGCAATTGGATTTAGAGGGAGAAAGGTATGGAAGTGACTGCTTGATTATTGTAGAATTAGCTCCCTTCCGACAAAAACAGCATACTGGGAATGGAAGAATTAAAATAATGTGAGTCATGTTTTCAGAGACATTTAACGGTCTAAACTGGCGTTGAACTGACTCATTTTTGATGACCACATATGTGCAGCTTCAAAATGCGCCCTCTGTAAATTAGGAATGCTTATGTTCAGGCAGCACCGACAACAAGTGTACAGGCCCCAAACCACACCAGTATGATCAGGGCAGGCGGCCCGTCTGTTCCTGCCTGGCAGAGCAGCGTGAGATCAGCAACTGTTCCACCAGGTAGATGCAGTTAACAGGTCCTGTGGCCCCAGGTTCACGTTTTACTGTCATCATGTTGAAACATTCTTACCATTAGAAAATGTGGTTCAAACTATGTATAGACTGAACATTTTTTGGAGAGTCCAGCACCAGGAGTAGATTTTGCATTACTTTAGCCAGAGACCCATGAAAATGTTTTGTTCAGGAGGGAATAAATCCTCAGTGTGCACTCTGCATGAGGTAACACTTACACTTCTTGTGTTTCTTGGAAGATTGTGCACCTGTTTTTGCTTTTCCCTGCTTGGGGATGGTGTCAAGACTTGTAATTTACAGACGGTTATATCTGACACCGGTTTTCTGTTTTCTGTTTTTGTGCAGGTTGAGTTAGGGGTTGGGTTCTCGTGAAAACATTTTATGTTTAATGTGAACAGGGTGATGCTCTTATTAAAGGGAAACCTACTTTACTTCCAAAAACATTTATTTTTCATTGATGAAGTGTATTGTTTTGTGATATTTTAATTCATTTTAAGTATATTGCATTTTCTTATCGGTATACCACAATCTACTACTTTTGAAATAAACTTCTTTGCATTGCATATTGAGCTAGTAATTATTAATAATTAAAATGACCAAATCCACCTCCCAGATTAAAACCCTTCTATTTCATAATAAAATTAATACACAAAAAAGGAGGAATTTTAAGTGTCAATTTTAACACTAAAATATAATCTCCTCCAAATATTGACATGACAAAAATCTTTGAACGTATATTTTTTAATTGTCATGGACTGCTTTAACATTATATTAATTATATTATAACATTATATAAGCTTTGTTAATTGCTGAGCTTTGTCATCCTTTTCTTGCAGCATCTCATAAATACATGTTTGCCGTCTTCAGTTGTTTCACCTCAGGTTGGAAATTTTGTTTCTTTGCCACGTCAGAGTGTGCAGATTAACAGAATCTTAAATGTTGTGTCTTCAATACTGAAAACTGATGTTTCAAATTTCCAGCATCAACACGTCTGTCTGCTTTTAAAAAGGACGTTGTTCCACATAGATTAGTATATAAATATTATTAATACATGTGAATAATACAACAAATTTAAGTCAAAATGCATGTTTTCTCTCCATCAAAGCAACAGTATCCCACTATAACTGGAAAACACAAACACAATCAAAAAAAGGTTAAAGATAAATGTTAATATTTAGCAATGCAAGAATATCAGTAAACAAAAGACACAATAAAAATAATTGTCTGGTAATTCTGAACAGTCTTTTCCAACAGTAATGCCGACTAAGACTGTAACTGACGAAGTTATGCTCAGTTTTGTAAGAAATCTTATAATGTGCCATCCAAAACATTTTTTCTTTTCACACTTCATTCCCATACGTAGCACCACATTATCATAACTGCATCATACGTTCACATTTCTGTTCAGTAATGTTTTTGGGTTAATGTATAATTTTGTGACTGTCTGAAAAAGTTGCTGCATAAAATCTAAATTGTCTGGCCTAAATGCTGCCACTGATTTGTGAGCTATTAAATTTCAACAAGACTCTTGTGAAAGAAGCCAAAAATTTGGAGAAAACACTTGACTGAGCAGTGCAGCGCAGTCCACGTTCGTCACGGTGATAATGGTGCTGCTTATGATCTGCTGTTCTGTCAGAACTGGCTCTGCACTGCGAGCCTGGAGAAGCCGGGCCGTTGGGGATTTGTCAGAGGCCTGTTATTACATCTCTAGTCACTTAAAATATGGCTGCCTCTCCAGAGATCCAACTGCCAGATAAATCCTCTCTCCTCCAACCAGACTGGCCTCACGATGAAACCATCCAATGGTGCACCTCAGCCAGTGACCTCTGGTAATGATGTGTGATTTATACAGTACAAGTTTAAAAGAGAGACATACAACTGAGCCTGGCTTCCCCTCTCTCTTTCTCTCTCTCTCTCTGCGTACCTATATCTGGCGTCATGTGAGATAACTGGCAGGCCTTTAAGAGAAGTGAGACATGACACCCATCTATGGGGTCTCACGAAATGACTACAATGGGGACAGTTTCCCCTGCAGCTGTCTAATCGCAATATAAGCCTGCAGTGAGCAGTGTTGGCGTGTCTCCTCCTACAGGAGGTCACTCACATACTGCATGGTGGCACTAAGCTCAGACCGCAGTGTGAAAGGCCCAAATCAACACCTGCTTGGAGAGAAACAGAGTTATTAAATGCTGTGTGCATTAATAATTGCCCAGAGTGCCACATTTAATACTTTATATTAACACCACTGGGTTATGATGAACTACAGTGCTTTCAGTTTATTATAGTTAGAGCTACAAAACCAGTTCATTTTAACAACACAACAACATGTCATTAGACTTTAGAAAACAGAGGCCCTTACTCCATTACATTCACAGAAAATAATTTCAAGGACAGTCAGTCAAGGATTGTTTGCTCTGTCCCCTCTGCAAGAAATGGCCACTGCACAGTCCAGTAAGTTAAGAGATGAAGTTCTCTGGCTGAAGAAGAGCTGAGAGACCGAATACGTTGCTGACCTTGGCAAGACAAAGAGCTAATGACACAACATTACAAATATCTGCCTTTAATAAAAAGGCAGGGGCAGAACTGAAGATCACGACCCCCCAGCTCAGCTGGAAACGTCATTGCCCTAATTTATAGCTATTATGTTCAGCATGTTAAAAGTGATGCTATTGTTTTATAATCACCTATTATTTTTCAAAATTATATATTATGTTTGACTGTAAATTGTGAAACGTTTGAAATAGCTTTTTCATATCAGTTTAAAATGTTCCTTAAAATGTGATTAATGTGATATTGTCGCCCAGGACTCTGCTTTAAAAGCATTTAAATATGCATGTAAGCCAACCACATGCTACATATTTGTTCGTTTGTTTGTAAATTATTTAGAGCAAGCGCCTTTTTTAATTTTTAAACATGATATCTGTTCAAATATTTAAATCACGATTTGGTAAACGTCATGATAAACATAAGAAACCAAAAGTAAATGTATTTGAAAGAGGCTGCTTATATTTCCACACAGCATCCAGAGAACAGTTAGCACCGAAATAAGATCTGACCCCCCACCAGCAGCAAATAAATACTGTCTGGTCGTTTTCTTCAGCTGAATGACCTGATAAAGTGAAACTGGCCACATAACCAGATGGCAGTTACAAACTGAGAACCAGCGTCTTTTCTTGTCTTTTATTTTCTTTAAAAAAAAAAAAAAAGGAGAAATCTCTTGGATTAAAATGAACGTGTCATAAGGAACGTTGTGTCGTTAGAATTTGTCTTTTTGCATATTAAAAAAATGCTTAACGTTAATTTACTTGCTCAAAATATAGAATAGCCCAAATAAAAACCGGGAAATTCGAATTAAATATTAGTGTAAGGTTACATGTGAGAAGCAACATTATATGATGTCAGCAAACGAATAAATGCAGTTTTCCAATAAAGGACCACCAGAAATACTTTAAAAAGAGTTGAATGCTAAATTTCCCTTGTGCCTTTTTGCATCCTCCTCCTCATCCTCTTCCTCATCCTCATCATCATTTTCTCTTCTGCGTTTATTAATGACATGAAGCTTAATCACTTCGGCGTCTAACATTTGTTACTGAGATAAGTAAATGTACAATAATTTAATCAAAACAGCAACAAACATAAAATGTGTTACAAGAAGAATTAGGGAAAATGGAGAAAATTTTAATCTGATAACTAATTTTGTTAATATAAATATAAAATGTCTAAAATATAAATAAATAATAAATGTAGGCTAAATTTAAAAGAAATCAAGAATCGAAAAACGCGAGCTCTTCTCTTGAACTGCACATTAGTGATTAATAAAAGTTTTAATTGTATTTATTATTATTATTAGCCTATTTTATTTTAAGCGGCGCAGCCTTTGCAAATATTTTCACCGATATGTCAGTCAAGCGCCAAAATAACTCATCACGTCAAACCTGCACGATGCTTGGAGAGCTGAGAGGAAATGAAATCTTTCTCGGATGATATAAAGGAACCTTTTCGCCAGAGTTATGGCCCGGCTTTGGCGCTGCTGAGAGGGATGCATGCTGCTCCCTCTCTCCCGCCCCAGAGGAGGCATCATCAGAGCTGATATACTGCCCAGCTCTACATTAGTTTTATAAAACAAAGGATTATCCGCGCTTTGAGTCGAGCAAAATATCCTTCTGACTATGCTGCGGCCTCTAAAGTAACCCGATACGACTTGTCTTTTCAGAAACATCGGCATAATCCAAATACTTTTAAATAAAAGGCTCAACTGCAGCTGAACTGAAGTTTCACGCGTAAAAACGCTCAAATTGTCGACAGATTGTGATTCTCTCACCCCTTCTCCCTCTTTCTCCCGCCCTTCCCTTCCCTTCTCTCTCTCTCTCGTTCTCTCTCTCCCTCTTTGCTTCCCCTCATTTACCCCATATACCTATTCTGGTATCTCACCACACGACTAAATTAGACCAAAGATGATAAGAGCACAAAGCATTATAATTCCGCCGGGCTCCTCCTCCTTCCAGCCATGCGTCCTAATTAATGGGACACCCCCAGTCGCAAAAAGCCCCGCACTGGACTGCAACATAGTCAAAGAGTGAACGGAAAGAGGGCGAAAAGTGCCACTGGAGATAATTGATTACCAACCAATCAATGATAACTTGTTAGTAATCGTCAACTCTTTGGACCTCGCCATTTTCAGGAAGGCATCTCACTCCTGCGGACTCGCAGCTCCCGAGGATCGACACTTTGTACACATCCCACTTCGGAATAAGATTTTATTTTCCTCCTTCTCCCCTCTTTAACACTGTTTTTTTTTTATCATTATTATTATTTTTATTTTTATTATTTTTTGTACCTCTAAACTGTTATGTGACTTTTTATTTTCCTCGATAACGTCGTTCATTTCTTGACTATATCAACCAAGTCTTATAAACTCTGCCATCAGACCGATGATGACATCCAAAGAAGTGGCCAAATGTGATGCAGCGGAACACAGGAGGCGAAGTCCGCTGGACCACTTGCCGCCTCCTGCCAACTCCAACAAGCCGCTGACTCCCTTCAGCATCGACGACATCCTGAACAAACCGTCCGTGAAACGAAGTTACACAATTTGCGGTACTGCTCATCTAATCTCGTCCTCCGAGAAGCACCGCACGTCCAGCATCCCTCTGTCCAGTCGGGCGCTGCTCACCCAAACGTCCCCGCTCTGCGCGCTGGAGGAGCTGGCCAGCAAGACCTTCAAAGGGCTGGAAGTCAGCGTTTTACAGGCTGCAGAAGGTAAAGCTTCAACCAAACCAAAATAAAGCACATTTTTCTACGTGCTGGAATATATTTTGTTTGTCTTGACAGCGAGAAAAAAAATCATTTACACTAAAAACATGTTTTGAAATGTCTTTAAATATACTGGGGGAAATGCGTGCTTTATGAAACTAGATGCCAATTTTTGCGCAATTTTCTTTTTCTATTTAATAGAACAAATAGGTTTTATTTTATATGCTTTTAAAAAATGTTATTTTTTTTTAGCCTTTTTTAGATTTTATGGCACAGCATAACCGTTGGTGTCTGTGTAATATTCTTGATATTTAATTTTAAAGAACAGTAGGTTTTCGGGGTTTTGTTTGTTTTGTCTTGTTTTGTTTTGTTTGTTTGTTTGTTTTGCATGAGGGCTACTTTTACGCGCGCTGCAGTGATGAGCACGTAGTCCAGCACTCGTATGAATCAATGATTTTCACTCAGCCTCTCCTCTTCCTCACAGGCCGGGACGGTATGACTCTTTTTGGCCAGAGAACCACCCCGAAGAAGCGTCGGAAGTCTCGGACGGCCTTCACCAATCACCAAATCTACGAGCTGGAGAAGCGCTTCCTGTACCAGAAGTACCTGTCCCCGGCCGACCGGGACCAGATCGCACAGCAGCTGGGCCTGACAAACGCGCAGGTCATCACGTGGTTTCAGAACCGGAGGGCAAAGCTAAAACGGGACCTAGAGGAGATGAAAGCTGACGTGGAGTCGGCCAAGGCCATCGGACAGGTCCCATTGGACAAGCTCGCCAAGCTGGCGGACCTGGAGAAATGCGCCAACGGCACGCTGGGCCACCCGCGAGCTGAGTCCCCCGCGCGGGGAGGCCTGCAGGAACGCGAGCTCTCACAAAAACTGCGGACGTCGCCGCTGTCGCCCTTCTCAGACCACACAACTAGTAAAGAGTGCTCGGAGGACGAGGACGTGGAGATTGATGTGGATGACTGATCGCGCAGCAAGGAGCTGGAGGGTCAACGGACGTATAGAGACGATAAAGAAAAAAAAATCTCACGAGAACTTGTAAACTTACTGCTTATATTGTATACCATAACTCAGAACATGTACCAAAATGTATGACTTTTATATCGGCACAGACTGATTTATTCATAGTGAAGCATGAACGCAGAGCAAGAAATATGCAGTGATATTTTACAGTATATTCATTAGCAAATTGTTACTTCTTTCAATCAAAGCAATATGGTCAAAACTAACACGAGTAACTTATTTTTTTACAGGATTACGCCTACGATCACATGACACAGATGCATTCAAACCCACACTCATACACGCGCAGCACGCATACGCACACACACCTGTCCTACCGCTTTTCATGTAAGGCCTGTCCCATCACACCAACACTCAAAGTTTTTCATATGTTTGCATGAAAATGCATGATTTGATTTGTGATCATCATCTATTTATTTTTGTCCTTTTTATTTAATTGCTTTGGTATTTCCCGTGAGCCTAATGGCTGCTCTGTCACTGCCGGCTCTCCTTGCGCTCCTCGTCGTGTTCTGACCGCAGCTCCACTGACTTCAGCGCACATTTGGCGTCCCGACGCTGCAGCGCGCGTTGATGACGACGACCGGAGAGGCAAACCTGGACACTGAGCTGCGCGCTTCTGTTTGGTGGAAATGCTCGAGCGATGCCGAGAAACAACAGTTACTATTGCGGTGATTTTGACAAGCTGTAGGCTACTTTTTAGATTATTGTTTGGATCCAATAGATTTGCAGTTCTAGATTTGTTATGTTTTGTACACCTGTAAGTGCCTTTCTGAAATCAGGACATTATTTGAAAACCAATGCACAGACTGTATTGTATATAGGCTACTATGGGAATAAAAATTGCTTTTCAGAATATTTCTTTTATCTTGTAATTTTTGGATTTATGTTGAGTTCTATATTGTAGCAGGCTTTTTTGTTTGTTAGTTTTTAAGAAAATACAGAAACAGAAAATTTGCAAACGTCTCTTGTTGACAATTCAGGGCGTGTAAGCCTATGAAAAGCGGCCTCTTTAGAGTTATTATACTGAATTATTTTTGTCCTTTTGTGTCCTTTTCTACTCCGATGCGCTAAACATTTTGTGACCCGGAATCCCGCATCCCTTTTCACACCCTAAATGCGTATCGTGGCTTCTTGACCCTTAGACGTGTTTTTCCATTCGTGTTAAAAATTTATGTGAGAAACACAAATCTGGTGCCGGGGCTGAAAAAAGACGAGGATGGCACAAAAACACAAAGTTTTGGGCCAGTTTCCCCGGGCCTTTATAGACCTTTTTTGTTCTGCGGGACTGGGCCGTAATTTTGAGCGTAAAG
Source organism: Arrhamphus sclerolepis (assembly GCA_037176975.1). Classification (NCBI taxonomy): domain Eukaryota; kingdom Metazoa; phylum Chordata; class Actinopteri; order Beloniformes; family Hemiramphidae; genus Arrhamphus; species Arrhamphus sclerolepis. Next base: position 14,417,926 of record JBAMYA010000001.1, on the reverse strand, counting down.
CATGAAAAGTGGGGACAAATGAGCAGCGTTCCCTGATGGGACGAGCCACAAAGGAGCAGGGCCGGTCCCCCGCAGGCTGCAATACTGAGACAAGTGTGTCCCACCGCACAAAAAGGACGCAAACGTTTGGAAGCCATATGGTTTTTGAAATTTCCTCACAATTTCAGACAATTTGATGGATTGAGTTAACCCTCCTTTTAAACAGTTTAACTGGGTGCGAACAAAGGCCATAATGCCTACATAGACTCTCCCTTCATGAGGGCATCTGCGGCTATTAATGTCTGGCCCCTTTCTTTGCCTGGCGTTTTGAACAAGTCAATGAATTACAATGAAACTGCCGCTTTTTGTGAGCCGCTTGTCTTTATCCGCTTTTTAGCTTTGGAATAATATGTTTGACTTCTGTCCAAGAACATTTTCTAAACAAGAAATGGATTTTGTTGGAAGTGCTTTTAATGTTAAATAGGCAGCCATAAAGAGCTGGGACTGTGACGTTTCTGCCAAAGTCTGGTTAGGGAGTCTTTGTTTGTTTTCTTATCATCTTTTTTCTCCCTTTGGCCTTTTATTTCTTTTGTTTTTAAGGAGTTTAATGAAGCTGAAAACATGGTGATGTGAGAAAGAGACTGTCCAAAAGAAGAACTCAAAAGGCGACCTCCCGTTTAACCCTCTTTGTTTGAAGAAAGGATCAGTTAAGATGTCTTCTTCGGGGTTGTTTTATAGTGTTTGCATTTTTTTTTTCTCCTCCTTAAACTGCGTTTTACAAAATAGGTCCACCCAAATAAGTTTACTGGCCTGTAAGTACCGGATATGACTGGGGCTTTTGTAAATTATGTTTAGGCTAATCAGTCCTATATCCTATACTGTAATTCCCTTATTTTGCTCTACAACCACAAATAATATATTTGTTACAGATTATAAAGTAGGCCTAGTTGTCAGCTCATCAGTGCATATGTCAACAATTATACCTGCCTGTGAAAACTCAATGCTTGTACATAAAAAGGTATTGAATTAGTAGATAATAAAAATGGCAATACTTTCTAAAGAAGTTGTAATTGTTGGAAAATACTGAACTTTAGATGTTCTTGTATCCTCTTACACCAGCATTATGTTATTAAGCAGTTTAATAAATGTTTACACACTTAATATGAATGCAAATTGAAAGACTGCAAAAGGGAGCATTTCAGATTTATTCAGGTTTAGCCTGAAGGTTAAAAAAAAAATCAATTCAGTTCAATTATTTAGAAAACCGACCTGCAAAAATGAACATGTCAGTTGAAAACTTATGTTTGTGAATGTGTGTGTATGTGGGTGTGTGTGTGTGCGTATCCATGTTCAGGAGCCCGTTCTGAATCAAGCATATTTATAAAGGGAGAGTGTAAAGGGAGGCTACGATTATGGATTTCACTTGCTTATTTTATGAGGGCTTGTCAGGCGGGTCGGTGATAAGTAATACTACAGTTTGAGGGACCACTTCGTGGTAATTAATCTGGAGGTTTTAAGTGTATTCCAGTATTTCACTGCAAGATAGAAAAAATCACTACTTCAATCGTCCGGAAAATTGAAGTTTGATGCATGAGTCCCTACTGAAACAATGGTACAGCCCTCTCTCTTTTCATCCCTTCCCCTCTCCTTTTTATACTCTCTCTGTCTTTCTTTTATTATTTGTGTCAGGTGCAAGTGTAAACTACTATTTGATTGATTAGTGCGATGTTTTCCATCTTATTGTCTGCCTGAAATTAAGAATAAAATGAAGAAAAAAATAAATGATATAAGCCCCAAATAAACTTAAATAGCAAGATATTATTATTAATAATAATAGTATTAGTATTAGTATTAGTATTATTAAGTGATGAAGTATAAAAAAAATAGATCTTTAAATGACTTTATATGCCTGGAGTTAAAACAGTCTATATTTCTAAATGGAGACAAAATGTAGAGTTTTAATCATAGCCTTCCTGTGGAGCCAGTTAATACTTCAAACTTCAATTTTACGGGCGATTGAACTAAGCATGTTCCTGACAGAATTGATGTATGTATTAATTTCCTTTAACTGTTGATTAATTAGGCTGCTCTGAAGGCTAAAATGGAATGGTTCACTCTGAAATTTGCATATTAATCAAATTCTAGTTGATCATTCAGATAATCAAGACTGTTATTTTTTATGGGCATAAGCTGAAAAACACAGAAAACAAAAATATATCCTTTCAGACTCCAGTACATCAGCTGCTGCAAGCAGACTAAAATCAGACATCTGGAATGAGTCATGAGAAATATTTTGATTAAACTGTTCATTTACTTTCAGGTATAACTGGGACAAATGATGCTTTTATAAATTATAAAGGTCTATAAACACAAATACAAGACAGAAAATGCAACTTAGAAATAAGCAGGAAAGTGTGTGAGAGAAGAAACAGGCAGACAGATTTGCATCTTATGATTTCTGAACATTTTTTCTTTTTTTCTTCTAAAATTAATAACATTTGGAAATTCTTACATCCAGATGGAGTTTTAGAGAGAGGGAGTCTGGAGGTTAATTAAACATCATGTATAAAAACTTAATAATTGAATTTAAAAGAGTTTCTTAATTTAATTTGTGTGTGTGTTTGTGTGCGTGCAGAATTGGATATTCATGAGCAAATTTTCCTCTGCTTGATTATTCTCTCTAATGTTAAAAGTAACTGAAATGGCTTCAACTTAGGATGCAACGTCGTCATTTCAGAGGGTAAATATTCACTAACTTGTAGGTTCAGGTTCAGGGTGAGATTGACTGCATATGAGTGATTTAAATGTCTTTGTTGCTTACTGAGCAAAACCAACGATAAATGACAAAACATAATGAGAATAAAGTTACCCTAAACATAATAATCAATTAGAAATCCCTCTAATGTTGAATTTAATCCACCAAGCCCGTTAGTATAGATTTTTTTTAAATTAAACCGTTTTTTTTCTTTTATAATATTAAGGAGGGAGAAAATACAATTCAGTTTTTTGTTTGTTTGTTTGTTTGTTTTGCTTTATTTTAAAGGTTGAGGAACAGGAAAAGATTTTTAAAAATCCAGTTAGTTGCTTGGCTTCAAAAAGAGATAAACAGAGACACCTGCTGGTAATTATAGGAACTGCAGCCAGCACTGAATGGGTGGAGTGTAGGTGGTGAGTGGGTGAGTGGGTGAATGGGTAGGTGGGCGTTATGCTTTTGAGTGTATGTTTGTAAAACTAAATTGTTCTCTATTTTGCTCACAACTTGTAGTGTTTTCCAGAGCTAACAGTTTTGTTGTTGGTGCAGAATGCATGGCATGTATCGAGGGATTGTGTTCGTTAGTAATCAGGTTTATTGAGTTTAATTTGCTTTTTGCACATTAGCACATAGAAACAGTGAAAATTTGAACCACTACTTGAAAATTTACCTCAGCAATTTGGAAGCAGCAAGCCATGAGGACATGTAATAAATCTTGCAAGGATATCTGTCCAAGCAAGTTGTTTCATCATGTTCAAAAACACGTTATTGGCTACTAATAACCTCCAATAGAACATGTTTTGTATTTTGGCAGGTATAGGTTAAAATGTAAATTAGTTCCCAAGAAAAACCGGGCTGAGATAAATGGTCTGCGCTTACATGAAAACTTCCTTTTTGGCTGCTACGCCTGCACCTTTTTTCAGTCACTCAGTGACATTCATTCAGTGCTCTCGTCTTTGCAGTCTGTGTGCAGCAGCATTTTGTTCTTCCAATCATGAACAATCATTTCCGGATCAGGGCTAAGGACCTCCACTGTCCTCCCTGTTGGAGGACATCCTTTTCTTACTGATTCACAACCATCCCAAATAAATCCTGTACAGTCAGAATTTAATTTTAATGTTTGCCAAACGGAGAAACTAAATCCCCATGTAAAAAAGAAATTCAAAAAAGATCTTGTGCAGACAAGGCAAGGCAAGGTTCATTACTGAAAGCAAATTACAACATGACATGTCAAAAGAAATAAATGAAAAAAATAAGTGCAGTACATTGGTGACAACACATAGTGCAGTTAACAACATAGGCCTACTTGTTGATATACTGAACTGGTTTTAGACATTAAAAGCAGTTGGGACAATTATTAATTTCGACTTCTGGAAGCTCTAAAGGTGTTGTTTTGGCTTTGGGTAGCTAAAGCAGCTTTTAAAACAATATTGCCACCTCAAAACTGTATCAGTGTCATGTAACTAGTGTGAATGGTCACGTGACCAGGCCTATTTACTTCCTACCTGCATTCTGGAAGATGTCTACCTTAAATACCTTAGTTAACAGGTTTAACTGAAATGGTGTATTCATATATATTTTTAAAGGATCTTCCAGTGATATATAAACAGAATTATGTGTCTGCATGCATCTTTTGATCACAACAAGCATAAATGTCTGCACGCTAACACATAGTAACAGTGTCAAAGTTTTTATTCTAGTTTCTATACAGATTAAAACTATCAGTTTTTATTTGCTTATTCTAATTTCTATACAGATTAAAACTACAACACACGCACAACCATACACACACTTCTTTCTTTGTGTTTTATTTTTTCCCACTCCTCTTTTTTTCTTTTGAACTTTTTTCTTTTCCAGCAACATCGGCTCTTTCTGTCGCACATGTGACGTCATCAAAATTGGCGGTATTTTTATTTTTTTGAAAAGGAGGCGCTGTGAGTTTGTTGTCTTCTGTTGAATCAAAAGTACGTCTTTAAAATATGGTAAGAGGACATTTTTGTCTGATTGATACTTGTCATACAGATATGTGGCCTTACAATGTATTCCGTAATCAGAACCGTTTCTGTGGTCGGAAGCTATCTCGTCAGTTTTCAGTCTTTAAAGTCTCTCTGCTTCTGCTTTCTAAAATCTGCCTCCTAAAGTCTCTTTCATCTAAAGTCTCTTACGTCTAAAGTGTCCTACATCCAAAGTCACCACATTTTACCGGTTGTGGCCTGTGTCGTGTCCTTGTTAAGGGGGACTTGGGTGCAGGTCAGGCAGCAGCACGGCTGTCAGAGGCCGCTCAGACGGAGCTGATGGAGCAGTGTGAGGAGCAGTTTGCTCACCTGGAAAAGGTAGACGCATGTTTTAGACAAGATTTAAATGTTTTTCGAGCATACAACGACTCGTGTGTGTGTGTGTGTGTGTGTGTGTGTGTGTGTGTGTGTGTGTGTGTGTGTGTGTGTGTGTGTGTGTGTGTG
>JBAMYA010000001.1:14392514-14403071 GCA_037176975.1 Arrhamphus sclerolepis | reverse complement strand
TAGTCAGTCTGCTGGAGATGAAGGATGAATGAGCTTCTCTAAATCAGCTCTGGACATCAGATCTCTGACTCTGGAGACCAGATCTCTGACTCTGGAGACCAGTCTGAGGAGGTAAAAAGCTTTCTGGTCTGAGTCAAAATGGACATTTCAGAAAGGAAAAAAGCCTTGAAGCCTGGGATGTGATCCAGCAAACTTCAGCTTGTCGACAAAGAGTTTTGCACTATAATACAGTTAAATATGTATTGGAAGTTGTTTTCTCTCGGGCATTCAAATAGCAGATTAGATATTTAACAGTTGAGAAATGAGACTTATTAAGGTCTGCTGAAAATTTACTGGAGGTCTCACATTCAAAGAAAAAGAGATTATTTCATTATGTTGTTCACAAAATGTACATAGCTTATTAATTCAATAAATTTAGCAATAAAACTTGACTGGCGTATTCTGTGGAGAACTTTGAAATGTGTCTCTTTAGCAAATGTACAAATGTGGCTTTTGGGGTGATCCTGTTCCTGTCTAGAGGATGTTTATTCTTAAATTTAAAGTCAGTTGTTATGATTCTACAGTGTAGATGTTTGTTTGTTTTGTCTTCACTGTAGTTTTTTTTGTGTGTTTATACACATAAACAATAATATATATGTTGTAATATGTAGGATAACAGATATCAGTGTATAACATCATATTAATAAGGACATATAATAGAGACAGAAACCTAGATAACATAGGTTTTAACAAAAACGAGGTTATCATAAAATTAATGAGAAAGAAAGAGTGTAAAAATAAAGGTGTTTTCCATAGGCCTACTTTTTGTTATTCTGAATAAGTTTGAGAAAATTAACTAGATATTTTAATCCAATTGTAAATAATGGAAGAGAGAGTTGTTTGATACCATAGAATATTGTTTATGAATAAAGTGTAGATGTTTTTTGAACTTATACTTTCTTACGCACTTACGTCAGATGACGTCGGACCTGTTGTCCAATCGGCTGCAGCCGCCGCGTCAGCTCTGGGCTCCTGTGGGCGGAGAAGAGATTCCGGTTCCGGGTGTTTTCATATGCCAGTCGGGGGCTTTCAGACCTCTGGATATGGTATTTTATCAGAAACCTTTCTCGATTGACGACTGATTAAAGTAGTGTTTTTTATAATTAAGGAAGTGACACTAAAGCCGCGAACATGACGACCCGCTCGGAGAGAGAGAAGGCCCAGAAACTCAACGAGCAGCACCAGGCCATCCTGTCCAAAATGCTGAGAGAGGAAGACAACAAGTACTGCGCCGACTGCGAGGCGAAAGGTGCGGCTTTCACACACGGCACCGTTTTATCGGTTTCGTGTGATAAGTTGATATTTAGATTCAGGATTGACTGTTAAGACTGGAAACAATGTTCCATCTGCGTCGTTTATCCAGTCTGAGCTGGTCAGCTGACTCAGAAGCTCAACTTAGTGGCTAACGAGCGAGCTAACTTCTGTAAATCTACATCCGCTGTCGGGGTTGGACAAACACCATGAAGCTTGTTTTCATTTGGGGGAAAATATAGACACAGAAAACCGTGGTTTTAAACAGTGAAGTCGCAGTATTATCGAGCATGTTTGTTCTGTCCCTGCAGGTCCCAGATGGGCATCCTGGAATCTGGGAGTCTTCATCTGCATCCGGTGTGCAGGCATCCACAGGAACCTGGGAGTACACATATCCAGAGTGAAATCTGTCAACCTGGACCAATGGACCTCAGAACAGATCCAGGTACTGCATTCTTTTTAATATTTTACTCTTCTTTTATGATTTATGTCTGAAAATAAATGACAGGAGAATATGTACACATACTTGTAAACAGGTAATGTTTTAAACGTATGTATGTGTATGTAGATATACATATATGTGTGTATATAGCTGTTATTTAGTTGCTGTTTGATTTTTTTTTAAGTTCTTTGTAATATTCACTCCGGCTGTGCATTTATATATTGCTGCTGTTTTGGTTTAGATATACATTTTGTCAACTTTTTTTTCTATCCAGTTCTGTGTCATTTCTCTCATCAACATGCAGACTTTGCATCTTAAAGGGACGCTGTCAGTTGTTTTTATGTTGCGTCTCAGTATAAGCAGTGCAAGAGACCAAAGCAGGTCCGTCACATTCTAACCAGCCCTCATGAACTGTTCTCAGTGTTTCACAATCTGTTCACTTCCTTGCTTGGAGGAAGCGGAGCGTTTTGAAGGTTCCAAAATCTAAACTAATACAGATCCAAATCAGTCTGCATCCCAGGTTTATATTGATGTGGTTGTTACTACAATGTCCCTTTATTTATTTGATGTGAGAAGTTGTTTTGCATTAATTGCAGTTTTGTGTTATTTTTCCAGAGTATACAGGAGATGGGTAACACCAAGGCCAGACAGCTTTATGAGGCCAACCTTCCAGACAGCTTCAGAAGACCTCAAACAGACCAGTATCCTTTTCTACGAGCAGACACTAACTTCCAAGTGCTATAAAGTGGTATATAGGTGCATATTTATGCCACCTTTTAATTGTCTATTTTTTTCTTAACTCAGTGCCCAGAGCAGTTGAATTCTTCATCAGGGATAAATATGAGAAGAAAAAATACTACAGCAAGAATGTGATCAATGGGAGTAGTGTATGTACTGAACAAAATGTTACCATTTAATATAAAATGATCCTCAAGGGTTGTCAGTATTTTTGTACTTTTTTTGTTTTTCAAATTTTCAGCCAAAAGATGGTAAGAAAGAGAAAGAGCCTGACAGAGGAAGCAAAGCTTCATCTTACACCAAGGTAAGATCCAGTCTTCCAATCACAAATAGCTGTGTAAACATATTTTCTGATTTTGTTCTATTATTATTATTGTTGATAATAATAATTTAACTGATAATCTCTCTAAGAGTGAAGAGTCCAGGCCAGTTCCTAAAATCAGTCCTGTGAAGACCTCAGAACCGTCTGTGAATTTACTAGGCCTTGGTGAGTGTTCAACATGCACACACAAATGTTATTTTTTCTATCAGGATAAATAAGGTTTGAGTCTGTATTGTCACTTTGATAAACATGTTGAGACTGTAGTTAAACTGTCACATACCATGAATGAAATGGAATTATTGATTGCCTGTCATCTCTTTGTACATATCATAGTTATTGGAATTTAATTTTTCAGATCTGGTTTGTTGTATGATCTGCTTGGTACTTAAATCTGACGTCCTCATCAGCAGCTTATGTATTTTGTTACTGCAGCTATTGATTTATTGATCAAACAATAGGTTAGAAACAAACCATCATTATCAAAATATCAGTTGTTGTGGTACTGTGTGTATTAAAGCTGTAATAAGGCCTTCTTGAATTGCTGTTGGGGTTTTTTTTTAGTGCAGAAGAGGAAGTGTTATCAAGTGCAGACTCAGTGGTAACAGCAAAATACTTGTAACTTCTTGTTTCGTTCCAGCAGTTGATGTACATTTAGATTGTGACATTTTGTTGATGGTTTAGGGTTGAGTTTGACAAGCAAACCATGAAATAATTTTCTGTGATATGGTTGGAACTTGGACTATTTAAAACTTCACTAGAGTCTAAAACACCGTAGCCTTGTGGAAGAGCAGCAAGCTGTGGTTGTTGTAGCTGCAGCAAACTTGTTTTCCTGAACTCCCATTACTGCATGACTCCTACTAACACATCGTTGCTTGCACTGCTCTCTTTTTCTTTTTGTTTGTTGTTTTTTTGTTTTGTTGTCTTTTGTGATCCAGTGATGGGATGAGCTTGTTGATATTTATCTTTATTTTTGTGTGCTTTTCAGTGAAACAGTGGCACTGGTGATGAAAAGGAGTGTGCATCACCATTTCATTATATAATTTTCATTTTTGCCAAAAAAAAAAGTCTGTGTTTGGCATGTACAGGGCCTTGAATTATGATGACACGTTACACCAGTAATTAATAATTTAATAAATACTAGGCCACAATGCAGAAGCAGCATGTGAAGAACTAAGGACACATCATGATTCAGGAGCTTGAAGAGCCTCCTTTTGCTGCAATAACTCAAAGTAATTGTTTTCTGGATGACATTATCAGTTGGTCGTCTTGTTGCAGAGAACTCTTTACAACTCTTTACCACATTGCTTCAGTTCATTGACTTTTCTGGGCATTTGATCCAAAGGTTTCTTCAGATCATGTCTGACTTTCTAAATTGTGCTGCGATCTGAACATGGACTATGACTATGTGCTGTTGCAGAACCACAAATCTTTTCTTTTTCAGTTAGTCTGTTTTTGATAATCTTGTGTAACTGGGAAGTTATTGTACGGTTGACCCGGTTTCAATGTGGTACCGTGCATTATAGCAAAACATCTCTACTTTATTTTCTGCTATTTCAGATGTCTTGTTTTTTCACACGCAACTCTGCAAACATAAACCATCAGTGCTGATGTCTTTTCTCATTGGCATTGTGTTAACACACATCTTCATTCCCCAATACCACTTCTCTTTATAGAGCTCTTTGCACTTATTAATTCTCTGATCAAGTGTATTTGATTAGCAGCACCTCTTCTGCTTTTTGGCTTTGTTTTAGTTGAATGTAAATAATGATATGGTGTAATATGCCATGACACGGTGTGGTGGTTCATCTGAAGCTGTATCTGCTCAACTTAGTCATTTAGATTTTTTTTCTTCAAACTATCTTCTTCTGTTCAAATCCTTAGACTTGACGTAGCACACTCTGTTTTTCATATGACTGTCTATTTCACCTGTCCAACCAGTTTGTCCTCTTTTACTTTCGCAGACGCACCAGCTGCTGCTTTGAGTAACAGTGGTAACACAAGCACAAGCCACAACAGTGACCTGGATATATTCGGCCCCATGGTATCCAATCCCCTTCCCTCTTCCACATCTGCAGCTCAGTTTTCTCAGGTACGACCTGACAGGAATTTAATCCTGATTTCTGTTCATCAACTCTTTTCTTTTTATTTAATAAGAATTATTTCACAACAAAAGGTTCTGCGCAATAACATTGGGAGCAAAAGGAAATTTGTTTCCTGGTCTGCTGGATCTAAATGCAACTTAATCCTGTAGCTGTAGAGAAAGTTTACATGCAGATCAAAACATCATTGTATTTAATGATGCATAAGCCTGAAGAAGCTGGGACCATATATAAAGTGCACGTTTTTTAGAAAATGTACAGTAATTTCATTTTTTACTTGGACTTCTGTTACATTGCACACAATATGAAGTCAGAAAAGTATAATGTATTTTCAATTTATAACTGTTTTTATTTTGCAGTTTCCATCAAAAATAGTACATTTGAAATGCAAGAGTGCACAATTTAGCTGGTATTCCTAGTCGGTCTCTCATTCCATAGCCAACCAGGAACTTAACATTGTGTTCCTACTGCCTTAGAGGTGCTGCAATTCCCATTTGCATTTAAACACAGCCAAAAATAAACAATAAACAAACTGCTTCTCTTTTTTTTTTTTTTTCCTCCTCTTTTTTTTTGAATGTACACACACCATAAAACAAAAAAGCAAGACAAATGACAAGGAGCCCCCTGGATATGCCGGGTTACGGTATATAACAGCCAGAAGGAGGTCCCACATACTGCAAGATGGACAAACACCCAGCCAGCTATGCACCCGTTAACCACCCACCCACCCAGTGTACATGTATCATGTATTTTCATCATTACAGTCTTGGCTCCACAGTGCTGGTATGCTGCGTATAATCAACAATCATGTGGTATTGTGCTGCTTCCGTTTGATCTGTGTGAATTACCAAAGGTAACACTGACAACTTAACAAAGAAGGCTCTTTATGCAGAGATATCACAGGACGTCTCTGTGAAAGGGGCTTTTGAGGAGGAAAGACGAGCAGAGGATCTTCATTTTGTGAATAATGTCTAAGAAAAACCATTGGTCAAAAAGAAAACTATTCCTCAAAGAACAGTTTTACTGGATTTGCATGTTCTCCTTCTAAAGTGTATAACACCATTAAACATTTAAGGATCAGAAAAAATGTTGTGCAGAGTACCCAAGCCTGAGATGGTTACTGTGATTTTCATTTTCTAGAACAGAACTGCACCAAGACGTCTTTCATCAGTGACATCATCTCCTCAAGGGTTGTTAGTAAAGAGTTGCATTCAGAACTGCAGCTTTATTGTTCAGAAGCATCATGCTAACCTTGTCCAGAGGCGCAGCCATGTCCACACTCAGCTGGGATGATCTGTCAGTATTTCAGACCTTTTTTCTTTTGAAGAAATACTCTTCTGTTCTCTGATCCAAAGACAAAAAGGACTGCTGCTGCGAATCACTGCCTGATGACACGAGCATTGTGGAATTATGAAGATCTATAAAACCTGGATACTAAATTAGTTTCTATGCTGTCTTTAATCAGCCATTTTGCTAATACTAACCTTCATATCAGTAACAACCTAATGTTTATAATGGATAAAGATAAGCAAAGCTTGTGTAAAGACATCTGTCCAGTCTGCAGTAAAGTTCCTCCACTGTGATTCAGTTGTTTCCTCACTACTGTTGAAGCGTTGTGAAGAGCAAAGACGATTAAAACCTGAACCTGAGCCTTTCTCTACTCCTTCCAGGTGAGCTCCAGTAACTCAGCCAGCACTCCCACACAGACTCCCTCAGCAGGAGCACTGGGAGGTGGAGCAAACTCAGGGTCAGGACAGGGAGACCTGGACCTGTTCAGTGACAGCAGTAGTACCACTAAAACTGAGGATGCTGGCAAGAAACCTTTGTCCAAAGACTCAATTCTTTCCCTGTATGGAACCAGCAGCATGTCTCAGCAGGCCCCAGCAGGTGAGGAGTCCGGTTCTTCATGTATATACACAGAAACTGAAAAACTAATTGGTTCAGGATATATATTTTCAAGTTTTAGAAAAATAAAAGTCCTATTGTAATGTCACTTGTTTACATACATGTAAAAACATTACCAGATATCCATGTTTTCACCTAAACTATTTATTTTTAAGGAATTCAAAATATAACTGCTCGATTGTTCTTGTCCACAATTACAACCACAGCTGTTTGTGTTTAAACAAGCAGCATTTGCATCAGTCTATAAATTAAAGGGTGGGTTAGCCACGGCGAGAGAGCTGGACATACTTTCAACGCAGTTTCGTATCAGTCAGGATTTGCTGAATAAGCAGGTTGTGTCTGAAAGCAGGGTCAAGCGTGAACCAGCCCGTGTGTAGCCCATGTGATGCTTAAGGGCTTCGCTGCTTTTTTGAGCTGTGAAGAATCGATGAAATCAGAAAGTTACAAGAAGCTGGATGGAAAACACAGCAGAGGCACAGTGGAGGAGCTACATGGTGTTTTGTTGTTGTTATTTTTTAAATAGTGGTGGAATTGACCTGTCCTGTTTACGCTGTAGCTGTGTTAGCATGAAAGCAGATTCTTCAGCCTTCATGTCTACAGTTCGTTTGGAGAGATTGCAGTTCCTCCTTAAAAACATACCATGGAGGACATGGGTCTGCAATGGTCTTTATTTATTTATTTACTTATTTATTTTTGCACAGTTGCTTCTTACAATTTGACTTAAAAATAAACAAATAAATAAATAAAGCGTAGAACGTCCCAGCAGTTAATGTGCCTTAGACTGAAAGCCGAGGGATCAGCAGGAAGATCAGTCAACTGTTAATTTTATTTAATGTCTTTTTTTTTTAGTCACACTTGGTGCACTCAACCCTGGGTGTCTGTGTTTGGGTCTCCTGTGGCCCCACTATTCACATCTGGCTGTAATTTCATACTTTAAAGACATTACCTTTCCCTTTCACATCGTTGCAGTCATATGAGACAATTATGTTTGTGTCCAATGCACATCAGGGAGACCTTAGAAAAACACTTTTAAAAAATTAAGTCATTTTGTATCAGTTTAATCCAATGTTAGGGGTCTGGACACCCATGGGATCGTAATGAACAGGAATTGCTAATGGCGTGTTGCGCATCAGGCTCTAGAAATCCCCGAGAGGATTAACTCACTAAAGCAGTCCTGAGATCTCTGAACGTGGTGACATCATTAGAAATGAATTCTGAAGAAGCAAGTAGATACCTGTTTGTATGCAGCAACTCAGTCACACAAAGTTCTCCTCCTCCTGCCTCTTGGCCTGAGTAAGAGGTTTTTAGTTACTGAAATCACCTTTATCTTCATATTTTAACTTTGTGTTTTATTTTCTATTTCCCCTCAGCTGGCATGTTCATGGGCCCGTCTCAGATGCAGTTTCCTGTCCCGGCCACTGGTGGTTACCAGGCCTTTCCTGGCATGGGTACTGCCATGCCGCCCACAACTGTCATGGGTGCCATGATGGCTCAGAACGGGGGAGCCATGATAGGACCTAATCCAGGCATGATGGTTGGCATGACGATGCCAAACGGTTTCATGGGGAATGCGCCTGCCACTGGTATGATGGGCATGGCTCCGAGGATGGTGGGACCACAGGGTGGTGCAATGCCTGCAGGCATGGTTCCTGCTCAGGGCTTGTATACCATTCAGCCTGGGCAGCAGGCTCAGTGGAACATGGGTCAGGTACGTCATTTTGAGTTGCTGTAGATGTAGCACCCAGGACCCACTAGATGGCAGCACAAACATGATTTCAGAGTGAGGACCACACTTCCTCAGGCTTTATTACAAACTGATGCACTCTTGGGGGGATCAATGTCCATGCTTTTATGTCAAATGCTATTTCTTTTTTATTTTACCAAAGATACATTTTGATACATTGTGTGATTTCACAGTAGTATAAAATGTTTTTTTGTTTGTTTTTTTAGATGACATCTGCAATACTCTTCTTACCTCCTGTTCATAATTTGTACTGTTCAGCATGGAAACAATACAAAAGAAGTTTATGAATGTCATTTTAACAATTGATTTCCAAACATCGTCATCCATATGTTGCAGTCAACTTTAGACACCGTGTGCTGCTTGTTAAGATAAGCTAGGGTTGATATGTTTATTATTATTAATGTTCTCTGGCTGTGAATGTTCTATGGTTACTCAGACTGACCTCTGTAACATCCACAGGTGAACCAGCAGATGTCAGGACTGACTCTGAATGGTACGGGGGGCCAGATGGCCTTCGGTCAGCCACCATCAGCCATGGGTGGCTGGGCAGCCACTGCATCTGGTCAAACTTTGAGCACACAGCTGTGGAAGTGAACTTTCGAGCAGGTCGGCGGTCGGGCGGCGCAAGAGTCGAGGTCGCAGAAAGTGAAAAATATAACATCTGCTTCTCTGCACCTCACTATAAACTGGTGCCCATTATCATCACAGATCAGCCTTCGAAACATGAAAATTGTATCTTTCCTTTTCTCCTCCTCCCTTTCTGTCTCTCTTTCTCTCTATTGTGTGAGTGAATTGGGAGTTATACATGATTACAGCTTGGCAGTTTCTGCCTGTCGTATGGTTTTTGATGATAACTTTAATTTTCCTTTTTTGGAAAAATTGCAAGGAAACGGTAGTCTCAACATCGACATATCAGTAAAGCTGCAGGACCAGTTACACAAGCTTTTATTGTATCTCTGTATCATTATAAAATTATAGAACATTTAAATGATAGTATTTAAAGGGAGAAGATATGGCCATTAACTCAGTCAGAACTGCTCCCAGATGTACAGCTCTGTTTAACCTTCTTTTAAAGTACTTGTGGTTCCCCTATAAAATTAAAGTGATAATAAATAAATTGTTTTCATGTGTCTTCTGTATTAATCAAAGTCTGGTATTTAAGCAGCTGAAAACAAATATTGGGTCATAATTTCTTAAAACCAACAGTTTTTACTTTGAAGTGACCAGGTTAAATGCTGTTCATTTACAGGTTCATAGGAGACTTGGGCTTTCATGAGACCATGGCAAGGTTTAGTTGTAGACGACAATTCATACACAAGGCAGTTCAGAGTGCTTTACAGCTACATAAAATCATTCCATAATACATAAAAATAATCAAATAATAATTCAATTAAAAGTGTAGAATAAATCCTTCCAGCTGTCGTCTCCACAACTACATAGAACTGAGTTCAGCCTGAATTTGAACATCATCAGAGTTGAGGCCTGTCTCACATCTTCTGGAAGACCATTCCAGATTTAGTCCTGACTGGGCACCAGCAGGAGACCACTCCCTGAGGTTCTCAGAGTCCCAGTTCTAGTCAGGACTGGGCTAATATGGTGGTATTTCTTGGTACCAGTCAGGACTGGTCTAATATGGTGGTTCCAGTCAGGACTGGGCTAACATGGTGGTATTTCCTGGTTCCAGTCAGGACTGGGCTAACATGGTGGTATTTCCTGGTTCCAGTCAGGACTGGGCTAACATGGTGGTTCCAGTCAGGACTGGGCTAACATGGTGGTATTTCCTGGTTCCAGTCAGGATTGGGCTAACATGGTGGTATTTCAATTCAATTCAATTCAATTTATTTATATAGCGCCTATTTACGACAAGTCATCTTGTCAGGCGCTTGAGAAACCCAGAGCTTGACCCCCGAGCACATGGCAACACCATCAGTGGCAAGAAGAAACTCCCTCATGGGAAGAAACCTGGACCAGAACCTGGTTCTTAGGGGGACCCTCCTGCTGAAGACCAGCTGGGTAA
>JBAMYA010000001.1:14351708-14369158 GCA_037176975.1 Arrhamphus sclerolepis | reverse complement strand
GAGGTGGAGAGCAGCTGCTTTAAGGTGGAATAACTGAGGTGGAGAGCAGCTGCTTTAAGGTGGAATAACTGAGTTGGTGAGCAGCTGCTTTAAGGTGGAATAACTGAGGTGAAGGGTAGCTGCTTTGAGGTGGAATAACTCCACCTCAGTTATTCCACCTTAAACACTTTCTGATGTTTTCTCAGATGATCGCCTTCATGATCGTCTTTAAACGCTCTCATGGACCAGATGAGATGAAGTGGCGGGCCTCCACGCATGTGGCCCTCGGGCCTGGACCTGGACATGTGTCCTCCTGAGGTTTTATTTCATCTGGATCTCAGCGGCCTGAGGCGGGCCTGGAGGATCACGCTGGCCGTGTAAAAATGACATAAAATGATGGCGCTGCAGATTCCCGAGGTCCTGCCGCTGCTCCACATCAGGAGGATGATCCTCAGGGGGGCTGGGGGGTGGGGGTGGGGGCTGTGAGAGTAGCTTTGGATGCATTTCAGAAAAAGCTCCATATGCACTCGTCACTGAGTGAATAATCCTGAGATGTGGGGGATCAAGGTTAATCTGCTGTTAAAAATGAAACGGGTTCAGAAGCAGTTTGGAGGTTTCTGCTGACGCGGCGATTTCTGCTGAAGGGCTGAAAGTTCTGACGACTTCCTCCAGTCCACACATAAATCCTGGACATGCATCCTCCATCACCTTCCTTCCTCTCTTTCTGCATGTTAGTGAGCGGACCTTTGTGAGGATCATCCATCATTACACAGGATTAGCTTTTCTTTTGCATGCAGGGATCTTCTGGGATTACACAGAGATTACTTCATATTTTAAAACCCCCTCTGACAGATCTGCTTTTATCTTTTCCATCCGCCGGTTTCTGGTAAGAAGCCGAATCTCCACCATCCTGAAGATTTCTCTTCTAAAACCTGGAATGTTAAATAACAAATAACACTTCAGTCTTCCTTCTTTCGCTTGAAATTCGTTTGTTCGAGCAGCTCTGAAGGCGACGAGTCGCTGCATCTGTGCCGGACCGAACACCAACGAGGATCGAAAGCAACGCCAGACAAATGAAGCCGTTTTTAAAATGGTCCAAACGGCCGTTTGATCCTCTGAAGATGCTGAGATGTTCATCAAAACCACCTGCAGAGCTTGTGGGTCCATCTGGTTCGGGGGTCCCGGGACGCCCGCTAGCGGTCTTGAGGGCACGTTTGACACGTGTGCTCATTAGGATCAAACACCTGTATGATGGTGAGCACTGGGAGCACTGGGAGATGACTTCTGAAGTGGTGCTGGTGAACTGGTGGCCGTGCTTCCTGACTGGTTTGCTTCCTGGTGGGTGGGCTGGTCTAAGTTTAAATCACCGCTGTAGCCAGAGACGGACAGATTATGGTTTATGAACATTTACTTTTTTAAATTAATGAATTTGTGATTTTAGAACAAAAACATTTAAATTCTACAATTTTTTTCATAATTTTATGTTAAAATTTAGAAAAAAGTTGATATTTTATCAGGTTGAAAAAGTCACAATTTTGTGACACTTGTGTCTTTATGATGAAAAAAAAGTCTCAATTTTTCAAATTTTACAATTTTGTGGCATTTTCTTTTGTTATTTGTGATTTACAAGAAAAAACATTTTGATTTTAGTGGAAAAACTCGCAGTCACACTTTTAGTGATATTTCTGACAGTCACGTTTATTTATTTTTTATTTGGGAAACCAACTTTTGGCGATGACGTATGTTACGCGTCGGCTCAGCCGTGGTTCTTCCTCTGTTCGCCCGTAGACGAGCGCTGTCCGCACCACAAACTTAAAACCGATGCGGAGAAAATCCCAGTTGCTTCGAGTCTGTCGGGAAATCTGCGACTGACCTGTGAGGTCACAGCGTGATGTGGAAACATTTAACAGCTTAAAAGAAAAATAAAAAATAAAAAACCCGACTACAATTTCTAAATCGACGACCATGGCTACGTCATGGCTCTTGGCCACGCCTCCTGTTAGTTGATTCAGTGCCGGACTAGAGGGCGGAGCTTATCCTCCCCAGACTGAAGCGGCAGAGTGAAACTGAGCAGAAGTACGAAGGCAGCGTTGCTGCAAGTGTTCAATTAAGGTTAAAATGTGTTAAATGTAAAACATCAACCAAACAAAGTAAAAACATGAGATGGCAGCTAGCCAGACAGTTTAGAGGACCCAGCTTAATGGAGACATCGGAGTCGCCTACGAGTCGCATCGTTATTTGCAGCTTGATTTTCAACACTGATGGAAACCTCGTCCTTGACCACTTACATGAACTAGAGCACAGACGTGGACTCTCGCTGCTGGTATGGAGATGGTCCACGAATATTAAAACGGACACTTCCTCCACTCAAAAGTCTTTTTGAAGACAATGGTGCACCTTTAATATCTCGCCAGCGTTCCCATCAACACTACGGGTGTAACAGGATAGTTATTCAAAGCGAACTGCTTCGGTTCGGGTAAGTTTCAGCGGAGAAACCGCTCAGACATAAAGAGGCCTCACCAGCTCTCTTCTTGCCAGTTTCACTCCTTTTCAGAATTTGCCATTTAAGCGCTCTGTCACTTTAATGCAAAGAAGCTGTCGCTGGCCACGCCTATTCCATGACCAGGGCATTCTGGGTAATGTAGTATTTCCATGCAGTGATGTTAAAAAAGTGATGTGATCATCGATTTCAGGGGGTTAACCGATTATCGAGCTGTAGAAGACACTCGTCATCACTCGTCATCGTCTGGACCCGCTCCTGCCGCCATTTAGCACAAACTAAATGTTGCTGCGGTTCCTGAGCGGCCAAGACCTGTTCACAGCTATCACTTGATGCCTACGTTGAAGATAGCGAAACATTTAATTCAACTACAGACAACACTTCAACGAGCATTACTTTCAGAAACTATCCAGATATAAAATGACCCGATCAGCTGTGATCTGCATTTGGAATGGAGACAACCAGCAGATGCGGAGCTAGCGCTAACGTTTAGCTGGTGCTAAATGCCAAAACATGATCAGGCTAGCTCATGCTTCACTGTGATAGAAAGGCAAAACTCAATATTTGGAAGTACTTCCCTCATCTGCTGACTTACCATGAACAGTAGGTCCAGGTCCAGACCAGGTCAGAAGAAGTCTGCTAGCTAATCCTGCTAGGTTCTGTCCCAGCTTCTCTAAGCAGTCTGAACCTTGAAGTGGTTCTCACACACAACAAGACTGTTGCTGGAACATGGCCATCAAAGATGAAATGGAGTCGTGTGGTTCTTCTTCTCTCTGGCTGGGAGAAGGTGAAGGTCTGGAGATGTTCTTCTCAGCCAACGACTCAACACCGCATGTGTGACTGGTCTTTGCTCGTAGTCACAGTGTCGGTGCTCGTAAAGCCAGCAAACCAAAAATGGTGGGTCTTCTGCTAATCTAGTGGGTGGGGGGTCTGGGAGGGTTGATAGGTGAGGGGCGGAGCCAGGGCGGGTCTTCCCTACTGGTTCAAAAAAATGGTTGGATGGTTTGTTTTCACACTTGGAATGTTTACAGGAGCAGGAGAGACCAAACGCAGATATAAAATAGGTCCCCTTTTAAATCTTAGGATTAGAAAATGCATAAAATATATTGAATGGATCAACTGGAGGATACATAAATATGTGTTTCTTAAAAAAAACAAATGACATCTGGGCTGTTTCCCAATACCAAAGTACACAAGTACAGACTTGGTTACATCAGAAGTACAGACTTGCAGAAGTACGGACTCCCGGAGGACGGGAGGACGTGAGGACGGGAGGATGGTCTTTCTACATTGGAACGGCAGCGTACTTGGTGACGTCACAGCCCAGCTCCGCTTTACATGTAGTTTTTTCTTTTAAGAGAAAACAGTCTGCGACACGGCAGGTAAGCCGGACGTACCTGCCGCGGAGCCGCTGAGGCTGGAGCCCAAAGAGCAGGGCGTAGCGGCGAGCTCCGGGCCCCGCAGCCCCGCCCACCAGGCTCCATTCAGAAAACCGCCGATTTCAGAGGAGCGTTGATCCATGTTTTTTTTTTTTTTTTTTTTACAGAATTAGAAAAAAACTCTTAAAGCTTATTCTGGGATATTTTGCCGCCCAAAGTCTTCATAAGTCACCACCGATGCATCCTCGATAAAGTGGGCGGGGCGAGTACACATCCGGGCATTCGGACCGGACTTGGGTACTTGTGTACTTTGTACTGGAACAGTACTTCGGCTGCGACTGATGACGTATCACCAGTACGCAAGTACAGAGAAGTACAGAGAAGTACACATGTTGGGAAACGCCTCTGTTTCAGGTCTTGAGCTGTCTAGCTGGGCTAGAGCTCCTTGATGACGCTTTATTATTGGTAATAATACTGAAGACCAAGCAGCAGTGCGTCTGATGGCTCATTTCTCCTTCTCAGGATGAAGCATTTATTATATTAAGAGAAAGTATGTGTAATTACCTAATGTTGACAAGGGCATGTGTGACTTTGCTGGCTGCTTCCTTCCACTGGCCTGTGTTGGTGGATACTCTTAAAACTGTAAAACGGGGAAAAAAACACAGAAACAAACACAATAAGACTAATAAATACAAATAAATGTCTCTTCCTACATCTTTAATAGGATTAGTGATTATTCCTTTAATGAATACTAAGGTGCACTTTGATCTTTATTGATTCTGCTCCCAAATAAATGAAAGTGATTTCAAACATACCCATACAGTAGAGGTTGTCAAAGACCTGGTGCATTCGAACGATCTCGTAATACAGCTCATCGTAGCTGTTGGAGGTGGGCAGGAAAGTGTCACCGTAGGTTATGAACATGTTGAAGAGGTTCACCACCTGGAAAAGCAGTTGCACATTCAGATAAGCAGAACAGCGGGTCAAACTGAACCAGTACACGGCGCTGATCATCAGTGGCAGCCAGCTCTGCATTTAGACAAATCTAATTATTCTCATGTACAACCCCAGTTCCAATGAAGCTGGCACGTTGTGTAAATCAATTTGTAGTGGATTCAACTGCATCAATCCACTACAAAGACAAGATATTTAATGCTCAAACTGATAAACTTTGGGGTTTTTTGAAAATATTCGCTCATTTTGAATTTGATTCCTGCCACACATTCCTAAAAATCCGGAACAGGCGCAACAAGAGTGGGAAAGTTGAGGAATGCTCCAGAAACACCAGTCTGGAACATTCCACAGGTGAACAGGTTCACTGGAAACAGGTGAGTGTCATGATTGGGTATAAAAGGAGCATCCCTGAAGGGCTCAGTCGTTCACCAGCAAGGATGGGGTGAGGTTCACCACTTTGTAAACAGCTGTGTGAGAAAACAGCGTTTCTCAACGTTCAATTGAAAGATTTTAGGGATTTCATCATCTACAGTCCATAATATCATCAGAAGATTCAGAGAATCTGGAGAAATCTCTGCACATAAGCAACAAGGCCCAAAACAAACACTGAATGTCTGTGACCTTTGACCCCTCAGGCAGTACTGCATTGAAAATCGACATCATTCTGTAAAGGATATTAACATGTGGGCTCAGGAACACTTCAGAAAACCACCGTCAGTTAACACAGTTGGTCGCTACATCTACAAGTGAGAGTTAAAACTCTACCATCTCATCTGAGATGGACTGATGCAAAGAGGAAAAGTATGCTGTGGTCTGACGAGTCCACATTTCTGGAAATCAGGGACATCATGTCCTCCAGGCCAAAGAGGCCATGGCATGGCTAACTAGCTCATCTGTGATGGTATGGGGGTGTGTTAGTGTCCATGGCATGGCTAACTAGCTCATCTGTGATGGCTCCATTAATGCTGAAAGGTCCAGACAGGTTTTGGAGCAACATCTGCTGCCATCCAAGCAATGTCTTTTTCAGAGACATCCCTGCTTATTTCAGCAAGACGATGCCAAGACACATTCTGCACGTGTTCCAACAGTGTGGCTTCATAGTAGAAGATGCAGGTACCAGACTGGCCTGCCTGCAGCCCAGTATGCTCCTGTCCAAGCTTTTTAGGAACATGTTGCAGGAAACACATTCAAAATGAGGTCATATTTGGAAAACAAAACAATAAAGTTTATCAGTTTGAACATTAAATATCTTGTCTTTGTAGTTTATTCAATTGATTATAGGTTGAAAAGGATTTGCAAATCATTGTATTCTATCTATCTGTTTTTATTTACGTTTTACACAACGTCCCAACTTCAACGGAATTGGGGTTGTACTTGTCCAGGCTGGCAAATTAAAATAAACACAAAGCCATCAACTTATTTTTCCCTTATTTAAAACAGTTTTATCATTTAGTAGCAAATCTGCATGTCCGTTTGTCTACTAACTACACACAGGGTTCAGGATTTGTGAACCAAGAGGCTCCTCTTACCCTGTACATGTACCTTTACCATGTACAGTCTCATACACATCAGACTTGGGGAGAATTGTATTTGGCCATAAGACATTCTTTCAAACCCAGAGGTTTGAACTATTTAAACAAAGCAGAAGAAATGGGTGCTGAAAAACAGCACAGCAGGAGTATGAAACAAAACCACAAAGGACATTTCTACAGAGCTGGTCAGAAAAGGTCCCCTTGTTGCAATACAGAAGAAGACAGGCGTCTTCATGCAGTATTGGGATTTCTGTAAAAAGCAAATGATGATTGTTTGAGTCAATAGTGCTGAAACAACAGCATGAGCTTATTACAAATGCTTTTATTAGCTCAACTTACCGAGCATAACTGCAATACGTGAAGTGTAAATACACACCAATTTGCTGTCTAACTAGCAGAGGGTGTAACAGCTCACCGACCGTCATAAATAAATAAATACAGCTGGTCCAAAACTGCTGGTTGATATAACTTCACAAGTTTAGATTTTGAGTTGGCAATAGATGAGAAAAAAAGAAAAAAGGCTGCTCATTTGCATTAAACTAATTTCTAGTGTTGCGTTAATCTGGGCAGATTCAGGTTCTATGAATCCCCAAATCTCAAATATCCAAACTGATAATTATATTTCAACACCTTGTACTTGCAAAGATCATCATGGTCATGATTTTATTCATGTATTAATACATTATAATCATAATTATTGGCCAAATCATTGTTAGCAAAGCATAAGTCACTTGCCCAAAGGGCAAAGATGAGGCAGAGACACAAAAACAAAACAAAGAAAAAGCTTTGCATGGAAACCTAAAACCATTCTGATCTGATATGTACATATGCAGGTTGTCTGTGTTAATATACGCTAAATAATTGTTCAAACCACTTTTAAAACTTGAGTCTCTCCTCTCACTATACTGTCATTAACATACGTTATCCCTATGAAATTAAATTATATTACAAGTAGTGCTGACAAATGTCTTCCAGTGTCTCCAGTGTGTGCATTTCTCACCAGTAAGGCCAGATGAAAGATATTGTGCTTGGACAACAGGGTGGTCTCATTTGACAGCAGGAACTTCAGCAGGTTGATGAGAGCTACACAAAGAGAAGCACGTTGGCGTTAAAGAAACGTCAAGTGCTGATTATCATCTACAAGCAGAGGCATATGGCAGCAGCCTGCTTTTAGGCGTCGTTATTCAGTTAGATAATGGAAACACAGGAGGGGGTCTCCCTCTCAGCACAGAGTCGAACCTCATTCCAAGCTTTCACTGAAGAAACAAAACCTATAAAAGGAAACCAAACTTGCACATTCACTTAAAACAACAGCAACATATGTTGACACGGAACACGTGAAAGAGGAAAAATGCATCTGATGCTTTAATTTAGCTATTTTTTTCCTCTCCGGGTTATTTTCATGGCATGCTATTATCTCCAAGAGGAGAAAGTCTGTGTTGTTCAGGGAATTAATGTGATTGTCAGCCTGATTAGAGGAATCTGTATTCCAATGAGACACAGTGTGATGGGCCATTAAAAGCTGAAATGTTATCTTTCTGCGTTGACCAAGCTGAAAACAAAGCCACCAGAATGATTTCTTCCTTCTTTAGAGACTCATTATCCAATCTCAATGATGCAATGCATTTCCAAAACAACAGGCAACGTGACTTTAAAAGGAAATGGTTTTTCCAGCAGTAACTATTTACTAAACTCTTGAAGGGATGTCCTCTAAATCATCAGGATTTAAGTTAAGTGTCTTATAATTTGCAAAAGACAATTTATTTAAAGCTGAATGTCTAAACCATCAGAAATATGAAAAAAAGGCACAGACACAAAGCCAGAGGTATTCTGAACTTGTATCTCCAGACAGATGTAGACCTGCAAACCAAGCAGGAAGAGCTTAGAGATGATTATCTTCACCTCTACTCACAAGATGAACAGCAGAGCAGCCTACAAGAGGGACAACTCAGTAACACCCGCTGTCCCTGTTAGAACCAACAGTGTCCTAGCTCACTGTCCATTATTCTCACTCTTCTTCCCTGAACTTGTCTCTCTTACATGCTTCCAATTACAGCCACCAAGAAATATTCTGAGTGCTATCCCCTCTGGCTTTCAGAGGTTTGAAGTGTTTATTGAAATTTTGCTTCTCAATATGTCTTTAAAAATTGTTTGCATCTGTTGAATGTCTTGTGATGATACATAAAAAGTCAGACTTGTTTCTGTCCACCACTTACAACCACAACTCCAAAACAACTTGGGATGCTGTGTAAATCAAAAATGTCCGAGTTTTGAAAAAAGAAAATGTCCACCAGTGAGCATTTCATTGCCATTTGTTGTTAAGAAATTAAACTCCTTAGAATGACACTTGACTCTTAAACAGATCACAGAGCGAGGTATCTTTACCTGACCAAAGCTCCCTCCAGGTGTAGTGTAATCTTATTCTGCATTTCTTCTGGTAACAGAGTAGTTTGTGGATGATCTGCACACAGCGTCTGCACAACAAATGAATAAAATTGAGGGTGACGAGGTGGGATGGAGGCTGAATCCCGATGAACCACTGTATGTGAAATGTACAATTTAATATATGCTCACAAGTACAAATCGAAGGGGAAGTCCTTCATCATATGAGTGACGATGAACTCCACCATCAGGTCTGCACAAAGGGGGTACAAAGTAGGAGGAAACGTGAATCAGAACCCTGAAAGAACCCTTCAACCTCAAATATCAGATTATATACAATAATTAAATTAACTAAGGCAACACACTGCAGCTGGGACAGAAACGGCCGACTCCACTGATTTGGTGGGCACTCTTTATTAGTGTAAGGACCAAACAGGGAACAGCAACTATTTTATGTTCAGCAAGAAACATACCAACACTGACAGTTGCAACCAAAACACTGGGAAATCTGACATGTACGGGGCAGAACTTCCCAGACTTCCTCTGATATGACCTTCTCCAGTTGTTCTGAACAAAGCAGACAGGATCACCTCTCATCTCACAGTCAGTGTTGATCTGTTCCCAGCTGCACTGACAGGAACATAGCTGGAATTTCTCGTGAGGTTCAGCACATCGATGTTCTTCCCTGTTTCGTCCTCACCCTCACGCTGAATCAGCGTCCATCAAATCAGTGGAGCTGGCATAGTTGCTTCAAAACCAGATGCTAACATGGCGCGCAAAGCCCCAAATTCAGCATGCTGCCAGCAGGTAACATTCAGCAGTACTCAGGTTTCCCCAACGGATTACTTGGCTGGGTCATCTGAGAAAGACGTCCATAGGAAACAATACAGTGTTACATTTGTAACACCTCTGGAGGATGTTTGGACAATTTCCAGGCTGCTGTGTACGTTCAAAAGTGTAATCCAGTAACAGAGAAATGGGAAAAGAAGCATGCAGTGTGTTTCCAGTGACTGCACGATGCTGAGAGTAGCGATAATTACACTGTTCACAAACGCCAGCAACAGATTTCTGTCATCAATTCAAAATGTTTTGTGCATTGCTTATTGGTAATGTTAAATTCAGAAAAAAGGTGAGGTGGGTCAGAGGTGTTATGACTCACAAAGCCTCAGCATAAGACAGCTGTAAAACTGTTCCATACCTAGAACTGCACAAACCAGAGGCCGTGAAGGGATGTTTTTGCCCACTGCTTTCTTTCTGTGTCTCATGGGCTGGAAAAAAGGACAAAACAAACTGAATTTAAATATAGTGTATGGCTTATATCCATTCTTTTATCCGGTTGTAAGTGGTAGACAACAGTATCGTCTACCAGAACTGACCAATATCGGGTTTAATAATTAATGCTCCAGAGTAGTCTAATTGCTAATGTCAGTGTTAAGAGTCAAGATACGGTACGTAAATCTCATGGTCACAATCACTTCACAGACACCGAGACAAGTGACAGCTAAAAGCACCTGCTTGCACATTTCTGGGAAAAAATAAAATAAATCTTGATCTAAACTGACAGGTTGGAAAAATCACCACAAGGTTGTTTTCCTTCGCTGTCAGATTCAAATGAAGAACCTTAATATAGCGCATGACCCTGCTCAATGCTGCCCCCCCTAAAATCACAAACTCACCATTCTGTGGAGAGTAACTCTGAAGTTCATGTTGTCATCGTGGAGAAAGGCATCGGCGTACTGGTCCTGTCACATGGGCAGACAGAAAAGAGTCTCAAAATGATGAAGAATGGGGTCAGATTTATCATTACCAGTCTTTCACAAGCTCGCACCTCGGCTATGCACGTGAGGATGATCAGGCACAGTCTGGCACTGTTGAGCCGGTGCTCATCTGTAAGTACAAGGATGTCACACACACAGAAGTAGAAAAATAACTGGACACAACGTGAGAAGGACACATGCTGGCTGGAACTAAATTCTGTTGAAGTTCAAGTCAGACAGACAATAAATCTGCAACAGAGTGGAGATTTAATAAAAAGCAAAGCCACAGATTCTCTGTTTACCTTTAGTGTCTTGCATTACAATGGAGGCATACTTGAGGAACGTAATGAGAAGATTGCTGGTCTGCAGGTTAGGATCCAACGGCAGTTCTGGGTTGTTCATCACTGTACAGCAAATACCCAAATTAAACATCAAATAACCTCTACGGTTAAAATTATACAAACACCAATTATTTGGCATTACACTCATGTTATCATTTTTATTAATTAAAAAAAAGACAAAACAGAGCCACTAAAGGTCAAACTGTGGAACCAGTGCCAGGCCAGTTACTTTAAAACAATGACTTTGCAAAAACCTGAAACTACGAGAACTGAGCTTGTTTAGGCAGGAAGAACGTTCACGTAGGCAGTAGCAAGTGAGCGAGTGAGTAAGTGTGGTCTCTGTAGCTGCTGTATGTTACCGTGTTTAGACTAGCATTTTCATCCGTTAAAAATCCCTGCTCTCTGAAACATGCTCATTGTTTAATGGATAAATTATGAGCCCTACGCTTCCTCCCCCAAACCTTTTTCTGCTCCCTACCTTATCAGACCTTTAGGAGAATATGGATTTCATATCATCAAAAAAACAGATCATGATGTGAGGCTTTATGCTGCACAAAAATACATATTTATAACCAGCAATCAAAAAGCATGTAAAGGATTGAAGCTGCCACAAAATGGCATAGAGCAGCCTGCATGCGACACATGCATCTCTGTTTGAAACAAGAAGTAAATATTTTATAGCAGAAAGAGGCTCCTGGGTTTGAAGAAATGGAGGGAGAGCTACCAGAGATAGAAACATAGGCCTTTTAACATTTACAGCACTTTTACAAGATAACAGAGCAGCTTTTCCTAGCAACAACCTATAGCAGCAACACACACCCTCCAAAAACCTGAAATGACAGCTACAAGAAAGACTGGTGAGAATTATGGAAAATCTGATTATATAAAAATAATAAACCAATATTAGAGCCGCTATTTGTGGTGCATCAATAATTTACTTTGACCAGTATCACATAAAGCAGTTTGAAGGTTCTGCTAGCGTAGCGTCTGTGAGTATGACTGCTTGAGGAGCTGGAAATGGTTGAATGATTAAAAATGTGGAAAAAAGAGGTTCTGTTAAAATGGAATTAAAAAGACGCAGACCCTAAAGACTTTTCATTTCTGCAAACGTGTTCACAGATTAGAGCGTGCACACCTGATATGACAGCAGTGTCTCTTCTAAAGCACATTAGAAGCTCCACAACCACATGTCATCCAGACTCCCGACTTAGTGCAATATCAGCAACAGTCAATTCAATTATACTTTGTTTAGCCCTGGAGGGAAATTGCACTGCTATGGTAAAAGGCTGGTCAGTTGGTTACAATAAGAACGTAGAAGAGCAGAGTAGAGTATCTCCTGTAGCAGTCTGTGGTAAATACTCGGTTCATCACTGCATTGTGTAGCGACTGAGCAGCGTCGTTGTCATGCTCTGCAACCTATGCAAGGTTTTTCTTTGCACGTTAAGGTCCAGGGCCTCCAGAGTGGTCCCCAGCATGGAACCAGCCTTCTTTATTTTTATCAGTTTATTTGAGTCTGGCTCTGCTGCTCCACCAGATGACTAAAGATAAAACTGCAGTCACCTCCAGAGACTTATCATTTTCTTCTGAAACACCTAAGCTTCTACAAGAAATACAGTCTTCTCAGTCCCTTGTTTTATACCAGTCCAGGAGTTGTACAGGCTGCCTCAAACCACATGATACAGTCTGAGCATACAACGTGGTATACAGGATGTAACGCTCAGAGGTTCGGGTCATTTTTAGTACATAATATGTCACTTTAAACACAATGATACTACAGCATGAATGGAGAGCAATCACGTGACAGCTCCAACCAGCGTCCACTGTCGTGGCACACACACAGCATGATAAAATACAGAACGCGAGGTAGACTGGTCAGTTCCACACTAGATATTTTCCCAGAAGGGGATACCAAACAGGATTTTTCACATATAGTGGAATGCACTACGTGGACAACTCCTCATACTCCATCCATCCATCCATCCATCCATCATCTATACCCGTTATTTCCTGTGCAGGGTCACGGGGAACTCCTCATATTATATACTACATTTTGTCAAAATCTGTACGCACAAGTTGTGTAGTATGTGGTTTCAAAAAGGATCATCTAAAATGTCTTTTCCTTCCCTCTGCCTCCTTAACACACATCTGATGTGTGTGTGAGAACTCCCAAAACATCTGCCTCTACTACATCAGAATTTATTTAGTTGTCCGCTCTGTCTATGTACATGTGCTGGGTTGTTGGTTTTTTTTTGTCAAAAATAATAAAGCAACTTTAAGTCAGAAGAAAAAGACAACTTGAAACTAAGAAACAACTTTAAAACAACGAAGAAAACCCAACGAATAACAGTAATGATTCTAAATGGAGGTCTCGTACTGCGTCCTACAAAAATATGAGAAACGGTCCAACTTACTGTCTAAGGAGGGCGGCGTTGTGCCAAGTGGCGTTGTCGGTGTCGTTGGAGCAGGATTGGTCGGCGTGGCTGCAATGTCAATCTCAGGGTGACTCTGGCGGGAAACCAAGAACAAAAATAAATAAATAAATAAAATCACTTATACGGAAAAACTGATCCCGTGTTGAAAACTGGTGTCCCATAATATTAGGAGCTCTGCAGAGAATGACGGCACCAGCTAACGTGGTGAGCACTGCTTTTAGACTACTTTTCATTACACAGCAAGTGCACCATATAAAGTATAACAATATTCGTACAGAACTACAAAATGGTGAGTGCTGGGTCATTCTGGACACCGATAATGTAAACACTGAGGAAATCTACAATCCCTGATCTCTGTAAGCACTCACAAAGATCACACAAGGCTCTCGTAAGCAAACTAAAGTCCAGCTCTGAGTTGCTCCACACCAACTCCCTTTACAGCAGTTCTGCAAGTGTATTAATATGAATTTTCTTCAATAATGACAAAACAGGAAACCCTCGAACTTTTGAAAGCATTCAAAAAATCTGGGTACACATTTACACCAAAAGGTAATGTCTCCTACCTGTGCCAACACCGTAATGAAGTTTCTGTTTAGGTGCACAGCCTCGTAAAGTGCCAGCAGAATGGCCTCGTTAGTCCTGGAAATGACAGCAAAGTCAGAGTTTGCACACTTAAGTAAAATCTGCAGTTATTCACAGATCATAACAGCAGTTTTATGCACCATGCCCACTATAACACTAACAATTTCACAAGCAGATGCATCACTTCCCTTATCTAATCAGATTTTCAAATACATTAAAATTTCCTCTTTTTTTATTTTTTTAAATCACATGTGATGACGCAGGAGATCAGTGTCTTTGCTCAACCATTACGTACAGTCTTCCCATGATGTTTGCATAAACAATGATCACGTCTCTTTGATTTCCATTAAAAATAATAACAATTATTACATCTGTTAATGAGATTGTTTCACTGAGTGTAACGGACACTTCCCATAAGATATTATAAACAGATGCAAGGAAAAAACCTCTTCTATTCAGCCTTAGTCAAAAACTACTGCCGATCATTAACTTGTGAACTTTTTCACATTAGTCTTTAAAGAAATGCTAAAATCATCACAGATTAACAAAATAAAACAATAGCAACAAGACAATTTTATCATTTTTCCTCCATTCATTTAGTTTTAAATGTGACATATGACTGTATTTTTGATCGCATGTTTTCACAACAGGATTCCTTCACTGTTTATGGTTCAAATTCAAACACTTTCATGGTCCATTGTCAAAATTTTAAACCGCACAACTGGAAATGTGGTAAAATAAATGAAGTGAATACTTAAACCCTGAAAACACAACATTAAAATCCAAGCATTGTCAAGGACTTCAAGCACCACTATGAACCCTGTAACAAGTTTATTCCCACGATTATGTCCAGACGTGGAACTTACTGCAGACTTCATAAAGGTGCACGGCTGTACGTAACCCACAAGTCAGAGACAAATGACACACACCAAGCCAAGGTGCGAGCAGTTAAAACTTTCTAATCTCTACTGCCTCATAATCATTCAAATGTCAGTTTCTGTATAACTCATCCTTTCAAAGCGAATGAGCAAGCAAAGAGGGTGAAAAAGAACTGAGCAGTCTGCGTTAATAAACTTGTAAAGTCATCTGCAGAGACAAAAGAACCCACAGGAGCAATTCCTGCCTCAGCAGGCTACATCTGCTGGGCCTTTTATAGTAGCTCTGACAGACTGCATTCACTGCTACATAAACTACAAAAGACAACTTGCTTCAAGTTTCTCAAACGATGATCTGACAGACATATATATTGTAAATTTAAACACAAATCAACTACTACTCTGGAAAAATAAACAAAAAAATATCTGTCAACTTTTACAACAACAAAACTGAGTACTGAACATTGTGCAGTTAATATAGCAGCTCAACTGCTTAAGCTAACAAGAGCGACAGGGTGGCTAATCATGTGTGCAAGTAACCTGATGCGACAGAAAATAACATCAGAGGCGGTTGCCTGGTGTTGCCTGAACATGATGAAACCACATGCCACATCCTACAAAATCATGCTGGGCTCTACTTCTATTCAAGGAAAAAGTTCATGTGACCAGTCACTGAGAGGCCACTGGAGGACACGTCCTAACTGGAACAAAGAGGCAGTGGTTTTCCTTTTAGCACCATAGTGATCTGGGCTTTGCTCACAAAACTAAAGCTTACACTGAAAACCAAATTATCTGTGAGCTGTTAAGAGTCTTTTTTATTCAATCTACAACAAAACTGCAGGTGTATAGTTATTTCCACTTCATCAGAGGGCATAAGAAACCTCTACAGAGATGATGGAACGAGATGAGTTTGCACTTACTGTACAGAGAGCTTCTCATCAACATCTGCTATAAACATGCTGCCCACCTGAGAAGAGAAAGATCACACTATAGGACAACTGTTGTGGACATACCTGGAAAAAAACAACATGAAACTCTGTAAAGTAAAAATAACACGCTGCTCCATACCATACTTGTGAGGGTGGAGAAGAACCCACCCTGGTTCTCCTCTTCTTTGTCTTTGTACTGTCTAAAAGATAAAGGATTTTCTTTTAAAAAGACAGGATGGACAGAAAACAGGAAGTCATGAAAAGCGTGGAGAGCTACAAATAGATCGTAGATGTCAGCCACACAGCAGCAGAGTAATGTTTTCATTCAAACGCTGCACTTGTACATTACCACACATTCAACTAAAACCTCCCTCTACTGCATCCAATTTATTTTCTACAGAGTATTCAGTTTATATACAAAAGCAATGAGCTGTATTAAGCCGTCATCCATCACTCTGATGCATCCGTCTATGCATGCAGACAAGGAAGGTCTCCTACATAAACTGCATTTTAATTTCCATACCCGCCTCATCCAAAAAACTAAAACAGACTGACAAAGACAACTGTCAGATATAAATAACAAAACTATGAAAAGGTATGTTTTTTTTTCCATTAAAAACAGAAATAAAACATTTTCAATAGACAAACTAAACTGATGACGCCAGCAGCCTCAACAGACCAAACACAGCATCATAAAGGCCACCTTTAACACCTGTAAATTTAAAAATCTCACCTGTTATATTCTGTCAGGGCTTGATGGACGACCATTCCCATTCCCTGAAGGGGTGGAGGACACATATAGGGTTTTAATCAAATCTTTCAAAAATAAATCTACTTCTTGAGAAGGCTGCCCACGTCTGATTGCACTTCATCACTACGTCTTAGTGAAATTACAACAAGAAATACTTACATCTAGTGTTGGCTCATCATCCACAATGGAGAGTTTCGCAATGTATGGGTTCACAGACTACGTTGTAGAAAATCACACAAATATCACAATTACTACTTTATTAACAATTAAAGCATATGTTCTTACTTTTATCTGTCCGTTTCAAATGGCCCATACCTACACTTTACTCACTTCTGATCAGTTCTATTCTATTCATATCAGTGACATAAAAGTACTGAAGTGCTCTGATTAGAGAGACAGAATTGTTCTCAGAGAAAAGAGGAAGTATTGATGACCACAAATCAGATACGAACCAAATAAGTTCTCTAAATCTTTGTCACATGACCCGTGTCTGTGTTTTGAAACACAGTGAAGTCCTGTACTCGCCAGCACTTTCTTTGTTTTTTACCATCTTTTTCCCCTTCTTTCTATAACATACAGCTGTTCCCGCTCACACTAAAAAGATACCGTTACCGTGCAACACGACGGTACCCACGGCCAATAAAAAACCGGCATGGTACAAAACCAACAATCAGCCACATTTATACTCTCTGCAGTGTAAAGAGAAGTACTGAAGAGTTGAGCTGAGCCACAACAAGCAATGCAGCATTAGACATTCTACTAAATGCTTTCTAATGATATTAAAACACACATGCTTTTTGTTTTTTACCAGGGTAGAAAGTTATTTTTGTACAGGATAAATGGATATAAATGGAATAAAAAATTATTCAGGCCAACAAAGCAAATGATGATAGAGCTGACAAAGTAAGACCTTAAACTTTGTTGGCCCCAAACATCAGCTTAACCTTAGTATTTCTTAAATAAAGACATTTACATTACACATATAATAAACGATGGAATGACCCACCCACAACTGAGGTCTATGCCTTAAATGCTCGTGTCATTCAGCACACAAGAT
>JBAMYA010000001.1:14329548-14351608 GCA_037176975.1 Arrhamphus sclerolepis | reverse complement strand
GTTTTCAGTTACATGTTGTTTCTCACCGTCACCAAACACAGCAACAGTTTGAGGCAGAGGCTCTTAAGACTCTCAGAGCTGTCTCCACAAAGGAGACTGTCCAGTCTCTCCATCAAGTCCTGCAGGTGACAATACAAGAAACTATGTAACTGAAAACAAACCTCCAGCAGTCGTGTATCTGCACCAGTTCTACTCGGTTCTTCAGCTTGGACAGTAATTCCCACATACCTTCATCCTTTGCTCAGCCTTATCAAACCCCATGAGCATATTTATGATGTCAAAGCCAGACGCTGACTTGTTCTTTTGGTGAATGCCTCGAAAGAGCGCACACAGAGTCTGGCAAGACAGAGAGGGAGTACAGAGGTTGCTAAATACAGGTTCCTAAAGGTTTGTGATACAAAAAGATAGTTTAAAAGAAAAGGTAATACTACGAATGCAATGAAGATCATAGTGATACTGAATGAGAGTTACTGAGAATGTTGCTGTGGTAACAGAAAAGCTTTTATGTCATGCAATGCAGCTGAGATGTTCAACCTTCATTTATAAAATCTCTGAGCTGCACACATATCAACCAACTCAACATGTGGTCAAAGATGCTAAACCTAGTCTTTTTACGTCACAACAAACTTCTTTTTTCTGTTAAGTTACAGTATTTGCATCACTGGCCACATAGCACATTTAAATAAAAGAAGCTCACAACCTGGCACAGCTTTTAATGTAAGATGCTTTTAATTTGATGATCACAAAGAAACCCGTGTTTGTAAATATGAATATGGGTGGCTCTCTTTAGCGTTAGCTACCTGCAGGGCATTGACCACTTTGATCTGGTGTTCCTCTCCAAGAGCCTCAACACAGTGGTGAAACAGAGCGTTGATATTGTCTTGAATACACTGGACTTCCTCCCCATCTATACTCTCCAATTTGGACTCCAGGTACTCCAGGTTCACCTAAAACATAATGAACCAAAGTGGACAAATGTAAAAAAGCTCAAATATATATGTATATATATCTGGTTAATGATTTTTGACCAAAATTTTACCATCCAGCTTTTGTTTGTCATGTGCTATGTAACAATCAGCAGAACTTATTTAGTCAGTATCTGATTTGTGGACATCAACACTTCCTCTTTTACAGTATCTCTTTCTGAACACAGAGTTGATATAGGAAATTATCATTAAAAGCAATTCCATTTAAATGTAAAAATATTTTCACATATATGACGTTCATAAAAAGATGTGTCTAAATCTACTTTACTGCTACAGCTAAACTCAGTAATACGAGACATGTTTAAGCACATTTTCTGTACCTTCATAAGAAACAACTCATCCCAGAAGCGAGGGTTATTTTTGGCTGGGTCTTCCTTCTAAATTAAAACAAAAGGAAATCAATAACTTTCTAAATGTATATCTCCAAAGCTTCATTACTGACATTTTTCCACTGCAATACTTACTGCAAAAATCTCATCATACATGAGAACCACCTTCTCTTTAAGGGGTTTTTTGGAGGATGACGTCCTCCTCAGCAGCCCTGCTTTCTTCTCCACCTGAGACATGTCTGCTGAGACACAGCCAGAGATAAGTGTAACATGTAAAATCACCAGATATAAATATAATATTTATCTTACAATGGCTTATCCTCGTGATGAGGCTGGTGATATTCTGTATGTTTAGGTAAATCAAAATAAATGAGTGTCTGCGCATCTCTACCCAAAGCCATGAATAGCATAAAAAGGTTCTAAATAATAAATATTTATCATTTTAAAGGGTATGTTTATGGCAAAACAATTTCAAGAACAAGTTTTTGTAAGGTCTGAGAGACTAAAATTCTGGCACCAGAATGGTATGTGGTATTTTTTCCAGTCTTTCAGAAATTTGTTGCAAAGTGTTGTTCATGCTGGTGCTGGAGTCACTACCAGAAAATATATACTATAATCTAATGGTGGCTATGGCAGCATAATGGCTTCAGAAACAAGCACACATGTCATAACAGTTGTGTGTATGTTTTGTAAGAGTCTCCTCTGTGTCACCTTACCCCATAAACACTGTCTGTGTGCTAAATAGTTCACACATACAGGTGATTGGAACATCAACGTTTGGAAATGACCGTGTCTCTGTCATTATTTCTGACAGAAAAGGTTAAAAATATCATCGTAAACCACGTGGCTCCTGCTCTCAGAATCTGGTCAGCATTCAGCAACACAGAACATAAACTCCTACAATAAACACTTGTGGACTCCTAGATATTAGATCCCTGTCATCCAAATCACTACTCCTGAATGATCTCATTGATCATAATATTGATTTATTTTGTTTATCAGAAACCCTAATACATTAAGACCATTATATTGTCTTCAATGCATCCACACCTCCTAATTATATCATTTTTCAGAAAGCTCGTCACACTGGCAGAAGAGGAGTAGCAACTATAGCCAAGTCAAGTCTTCCACTGACTCCAAATATGTCATCAATTACAGCAACAACCACCAACTATAGTTCTTCTGAAAGAATGACACTCTACCTCTCTGATCCTGCCCAAATAAAAAATAAAAAAAAAAAAAAAGCTCAAAAGTCCTCATTTTTATCATTTCATATCGTCCACCTGGCCTCTACACTGACTTTCTTGCTAATTTTTCTGAATTTCTATGCAAAGTGGTGATAAAGTTTGACAAAATTGTCAGTAGGGGAGACCCTAATATTCATGTTAACATTGAAAGTCACAGTCTTAATATTGCTTTTGGTTTTTAATTGGGTTTTATCAAATGGTTAAAAACCCCACCCACTGTCACAACCACACAGTTGACCTCGTCTTATCATGTGGAAAAAAACATTACTGAAGAATCTATCAGTAAATTCTGTAAACACATTTAAGAAGGGCTATCTTAATTTCCTTCATGTCCATGTACAAGAAACGCTCTGGGGTGCTCGCCAAACGTTGCTCATTCCCAACTAGACTGCTTTGTTGACAGCGCTGCTGCCTCTCTACGTTCAGCCCTTGACAGCGCTGCTCCATTCAAGAAGAGAGTTATAAGTCATTCCACATAAACTCCATGGTAGCATCTGCACCTCACAGGCCTGAAACAAAAACTGAGAAAACTGGAAAGGAAGTGGTGCTCCATTAAATCTGATGAACGCTAATCAGCTTGGAAATTCAATTTCAATTCTTACAAAGAAAGCCTTACACATCGCCAGAACTACTTAATACTCTCAACTCATAGATGAACAAAAGAACAACCCCTGGTTCCTTCTACATTAGATTACATTGATCAGATGTACTTTACCGATCCCAGAATTGGAAAATTATTGGGTAGCAACAGCATGACATACAGAAGAAGACTGAAAACATGCTATACATAAAACCTAAAAATGTGTGTATCAGTGCAATGAAATGAAAACTTTCACCACCATAGCCTGACTGTTATGTTATGATGAACAGTGTATTCCTAAATTATACCAATCAGAAAAAAAGATTAATTTGTCTTCTGCTACAGACATCATACTTTTAGATAATGTTGATTATTTAGGTAGATAGATAGACAGACACAAACACACACAATACATCTGAACACTGAAACATTCATCAGTTTATTCCACACTTAAACTACATAAAAAGTGTAAAATATTTTTTTGAGTCATGAAAAACAAGGACAGACCACTTTTGTCAGAAGTGCCACTTATCTGTTTTTGCAAATTAACTCTTCCTACATTATTTTACTCCTTTTGATTTATTGTCAGTAATTAAGTCTGGTGAAGTGTCAGACCAGACTAAACTAAACTAAAGTCTCAACTAAACCGTTGAAAGATTATTTAGCTCTCCTTCACTCCTCTGCTTTTGTTTTGTTCTTATTCTGTCAAGTACTTGTGTTTGAAAGGTGCTCCATAAATGAAAGTAAAGTGTAAGAGCCACTAATTCAATCACAGGCCACATTATTAAGTATTTCAAATCATTACAAAATAAAATAAAAATCAACGCGTCCTCTGGGTTGTATTTGAAAAAATAACACACTTGCTGAATAATCAGAAGCTTTTGCTTGTAACCGAGTCGTCAACAGCTGACTGATCACTAATATCCATGATTAAATATCAATAAATGTCAGCTCCAACAGCTACCTCACCCACTCCGACATAACTGCTCGAACGTTTTCAAAGTCAAACGCTGACGCCCTGACCCTTTCCAGCAGATATTTGTTCAGCTAACGAGCAGTTAGACTGACAAATGTGACTTTATTAAATCAGCTAGAGCTAATGCTAATGCAGCTAATATCTATCGAAAAGAGGTTCGTGCAGATTTTACGTTGCCTGTCCGGTAACCGTCTGGACATGGTTGCTGGCAGAATAACGCTGTTATATAGGCCATAGACGTTGGTCCTGTCTTTTCTTACCTCAATGAAAAGTTTCAACGTGTTTGGTGTAAATGTTCCTGAATCCTGTTACAGCGGTATCTGCTAGCATGCTGCTATTGTTAGCAGCCTGCTGGTCCTCATGGTCTTAGCGTCCGCCACATTATGGCCTATTTTCTTTTCTTTTATTACAATCCAGTGTTTTGGCGTGTTTGTGCTAGGAAGGGGTGAATTATTTGTAGAGATATATATTAGAACATAGTTTGATGTTTCAACCTTACCTATATACACTACCAGTCAAAAGTTTTATTACTTTCTACATTGTCGATACATACTGAAGACATCAAAACTATGAAGCTAAATATGTGGAATTTTGTAGCAAACAAAGAATTGTGAAAGAACTCTAAATATGTTTCATATTTTAGATTCCTCAAAGCAGTCACCCTTTACAGAGTAAAGGCAGAAGGTCCAGCCAGTGCGCAGCACCTCTGGGAACTCCTTCCAGACTGGTGGAAAACCATTTCAGGTGACCACCTCATGAGGCTCCTCCAGAGAATGAAGAGTGATCAAAGCAAAGGAGAATCTAAAATATAAAACATGTTTTGAATTTATTTCACATATTTTTGTTTACTACATAATTCCAGATGTGTTCATTCACAGTTTTAAGTAAGTGTAGTTCATTAAACATGTCTGTATTTCTGATCAAGAAAATGAAAAATAGAATTAAAATTATTTCATTCAACATCCATACATTAATTTGTCACAGATTTTGGCTCCACTGTAAAGCTGATTGTCATGTTTTTCTTAATAAATTAAAATTCCCCAATCAAGTCTTCCACTGACTTGCTAAATAAAACATGGAGCAACCTGAAGCAATGTAAGCAGATGAGAAACTGCAGATGTGAGTTTGGGGAAATGTAAATAGGAATTCTAATTTCCTCTGTGCAGCATTACAGGCTTGTAAGACAGAACAGTCTAGCGGTGCTCACTTTTTTCTTCAAAAATATCATCATGTGAATTGCTGTAAGTGTCGCTTAATTCTAATGATACAGGAAGCTGCAGGTATTATGTATGAGCCATTAAAAAGGTTGGTGATGTGCAGTTTATTATTTTTCTATAATCTTTTATTGTATGAGAAAGTTACATGCACTTTGGGGTTTCAATAACAGTTAACTGACATCAGATTCATCACACAAGTCTTGTTGAGCCTGGCTGTTTTACTTGCCCCTAACTGGTAGATCCTAGAAAATATTACCAATAAATACCAGTCTAATTTATACTTGGGGGGCAGAGATACTGCAACAGCAGCATGTGAACTATATCTCTCAGATCGTCAATAAGTCTTTCAGTCCTGCAGAGAAGACAGCCAGGAAGTGGGGTGAACTCTGAAAGCAACAAAAAATAATTGCTGATAAATACATGCAGGTGATGCTCAGATGATTGCTGATGATGTTCTGACCAGTATGAGTGACCTGCTGCAGCACCTTCGTGTCTTGGCTGTGAACATACTATGGTGACTTGTGCTGTTTCCAGTTAGTATGCTCCATATTGCTTCTATATAGAAATGTGCAAGAACCTATTCAGACATTTCAGGGAAGCTGGTCATTTCTGACCTTTTTTTTTTTTTTTTTTTACCGAGAACTGAGAGGGAGAGGTGAACATGGCAGATTAGAGCAATCATTTTCGCTTCACCTGTACCTTACTGATGTAGGCAGGAGTGATCTTCTTGAAGCAGTGATTAGCTCCTAGGTTTTGCTGACTCCTCTCACAGATATGAACTTTCTCCTCATAAGAAATCTCATTACTTTATTGCAACTAGTGTAGCGGTGTCATCTGCAAACTACATGGCTATGCAGCTACAATTTTCATAGAGAAACACATTCACACTGTGTATGCGGTTCTACTATCAAGCAATTACATTAAAATCGTTATCACTCTGGCTCTTTCTTGTCTGTCAGCATCATTCTAGCTGTGTGGCAGGTGAAACCAATTAACCACCATACCAGCAGGCTGCAGACAAGTTGTGAAGAGCCCCAGGACACCCAACAGTGCAGCTTGAGGCCTTTACTAAATTGTCTGGCAGTTTATCTGACAACTTACAACAGCCACAGGGATGAAGGAGTCAGAAAAGCTGAGCTGAGGAACACTGTTTATCATTTAGTGAAAGAAAGAAAAGGAAAGGCAGTGGGGGAAAAAGACGGTCAAAAGTTTTAGCACACCTGAATTTTTCTGTTGAATTCTGGAGTTTGATGTCTCATTGTACTCTGAAATGAAAGCACAGAGCAAATAACTGAAGTTCAAAAGAAATCATGGAGTCATTTGAATCATGGGATTCTTTCTACAATAGAAATCAAATACTCTTCAGAGAGTTCTTCCCATGTCTGATGCAGAAGTTCCCACGAATGTGTGGAACTTGGAAGCTCCTTTGTTTCCTGAAATATTGTTTTGGGTTACCCTGTCCTTTTAAATCAACCTCTGGAAGTTCCCGAGTTACCGTTACCAAAGAGATTTCTGGATGTGGTGAAAGAGGACCTGCAGTTGTTGGTGTGACAGTAGATGTGCAGAAAGTGAGAAGCTGACAGGAGACTCCCTGTAAACATGGAGGAATTTCCTTGAGGAACAGGTATTTGGTCAAGAGCAAGTCTCCACACACTGGTTTGCCTGAAAGTAATTTTGTGAATAATGCCAAAGTACACTTTTTTTTTTTAAAGTGAAAATGTATCTTTTTATTGGTACCATACATTAATTAAGGGCAGAAACTAACCAAATCAGAAAATATATATCAAACAATGATTTTTCTACAGGGTTTGGAGAAGGTACAAACCACCATTCAAACTTATTCATAAATGCTGCTGGAGATCAGCTCAAACAATGGAAATGTACAAACCAATAACAGAGCTTCAGCCGTTCGTTAGACTCTACAGACTCAGCAGTGCTACCAATTATGCATTCTGAACTAAATGTTAAATCTGGCGTGTGACTGATGGTTATAAACAAGATCATACAAATAAAGGCATTTTGGACAGGAAAGAAAAAAAAAAAAAAACTTCTTAGCCTGTGATGAAATATGAAAGTTGCTGGGTAACTAAACACCACTGAGCACATTCACTTGACATCAAAATGAAATACAGAAAATAAGGTGATAAATGTTAAGTGAAAGATAACTTTCAGCAAAGATGAAATACATTTTGGAAAATCCCAAAATAAATTAAAAAGGAAAAACAAACAAAAAGGGTAAAATCATCTTTGCATGGTGCCATTGTACCCTCAGGGGGGAGGGGGGAGGGTTGTAATTTACACAAGTTTCAAAAAAGGAGGAAGGAGGAAAGACAGCAGAAGGGAGGGGAGAGGGGACAGGTTCATGGGCGTTTTTCTCCTTTTTCCTATTTTTGTTTCTTTACATTAGATCGAGATGGCTTTAGGTAAATCTAAGTAAGAATACATTTTTATTACAGTCAGACAAAACTTTGCTACTACCTTAAATATACAAGCACAAATACACAAAAATTCTTCAAATGAAAAATAGAAGACAAAATAAAAACATCCACACTAAAATTATTTCTCTTTTATAAACATAAAAGATAAAAACAATATATTTTAGAGGGGGGAGGGATAAAAGTCCTGCATTGCTCCTTGGTCTGTAGCTTTTCAGTATTGGTAGAAAATAAAAAAGTAACAATTGAAATGAAGGTGTTTAATACAAATTAAAAAACATTCTAGGGAAATATATACTGTATAAAAACTCTTAAAATGTGTAGCTGTATGTGCATGTGTGTGTTGTAAATGCTCTTTGAAAGACTGCATTCACTGTAGTCTAATCAGAGATGGCTCGGGCACTAGAGCACTGTAAAATCCTTCAATTATCATGTTTGTAGGAGCGTGTGTGCATGTGAATATACATACATGTGTGTAGTGTTTCTCTAGTGCCACATAACAGCCGTCCTACTTACGTGTTAATTTAAATGTTTTTAGAAATTCTGTCTGCTTCAGCAAAGCCACACTTAAACTCACACTGGCACTTCTCTCAGCTCACAAATTTCTCTCTCTCTCTCTCTCACTCACACACGCACACACACATCCGCACACACACACACACACACACATATACTTTATTAACAAACATTATGAGTGACTTGTGCATAAGCAGAGCAGACCACAATCGAGATCTTTGTTTGGATAATGGGTGGACAAGTAGTCCCTAAGCAACTCACCAAAATGTTGAAGCACCGCTGCCACCATCCCCTCCACCCCCGTTCCTACATGTAAACCTTCAGTGTAGATAGATTAGTGTACTTAGTTTTCCCCTGGATCAAATTCCTGCTACCTCTCAGTCACATCAACCCAATCGCCATCCAAAGTCAAAATAAGCATCAGCAGATGGGACATTTTGTATACAAGTTGAGAAAAGTCGAACAGTGCTGGGACACAGTGCCTTAATATTGGAAAGTGACAGCACTGGGGAAAGAGAGCATCCTCTGTCTTAGCTGGAGGACAGACTGAACTCTCTCAGGCTTTTCCTAAATGAATTTGAGCACTACAGCAGTGTTTGGTTTGGAAATCAGAAGATAGACTGTTTCAATTGCAGTCATGGCTACAGGGGTGGAGTGGGGGCTGAGGGGTGACAGGGAGGGTTTTGTGTAAAGGTCGTGGGGCTTCAGGCTCTACTGTGATGCCTGTGAGGTGGGGTTGTCGCTCTTGCTCTCCTGGCTGGAGGGGGCCTTGTTGTTCCAGGGTGAGTTGGAGCCTAATGCCGGAGAGTTGTTGAAACTGTCCTCGTCGTCAATACCATTTGCTGCATCGAACTGCGTGTTCTCCAGTCGTGTGATCAGACGCTCGTCCTCGTCGCCAAACTCCCCACCCATCAAAGTGGGCTCTCCCACCACCATCACATCCTGACAAAACAACACAGGATACCACATCACTTCTTGCACGTTGGCATCACACTTTTCTTTCCAACAACTTATGTACTCAAAGTATCTAAAGACTTTCTTGAACCCCTTTCCTCTTAAACTAGTAGCTTTGATTCAATGGGCCACATGTTTTAATATACATTTGCCTTTTTATATTCTCACAGGGGAATATCTGACTGTCAAAGACGTAAATACTCAGCTATATATTTATATTTAACTACATGAATGCGTCGGAAGAAAGTGTGTCTCATCTCTAACAAATAAGCATTGGTAGCTCTCAAGCCAGTTTTACCCTCAACACTTGGACAGCAGAGGTGTCAATGATCAACAGCAGCTTCCCCTTTTGCCACCACAAGTCTGCATATTACTTTATAATGTGTTTTTTTTTCTAAAGAAAGGAATACAACTCAAATTCCCCCCCAAAAAAACCCTGGAACATTGTGTAAAACGTAAAATAAGTAAATTACTCAAGTTAATGTAATAAGTTAACTGGCAACAGGTCATTAATATGATTGAGTATAAATGGAGTGTTTCATAGAGGAAGAGTCTCTCGGATGTAAAGGTGGGCAGAGATTCACCAATCTGCAACAAACTACATCTATAAATTGTGGAACAGTTTCAGAAAAAATGTTCAACATAAAATTGCAAAGACTTTGAAAATGCCTCAACATGCAGGGACGGCTGCCACATCTGGTAAGAGAGCATCAATGCTGAAGAGTTCACAGCTTTTAGAGCAACATATGCTCCCATCCAGAATTCTCTTTCTGGGAAAGCCTTGGATTCTTCAGCAAAACCAGCACGTACTGCATCAATGACAACACCGCAGCTTCACAGAAGAGCAGCCCAGGTGCTGAACTGGCCTGCTTGCAGTCCAAAACCTTACACTACAGAAAACACAGAAGTGGGGATGCTATGCAATGGTAAACATCAGCCCGTTCCAACCTGTTTCAGATGTGCTGCTGCCATCAAGGTTGAAATAAAATTGTAAATGACTCAGTTTAAACATCAAATACATTCTTTTTGTTCTATTTGGAATAAAATATGGGTTTACAAGATTTGTAAATCTTTGCATTATGTTTTTATTTACATTTTACACAGTGCACAAACTTTTTGGAGCTGGGTTTTCACGTTCACTGAACATTGAGTAAGGAATGTGGGGACCTCTCTGCTTAAACACTTCAAATTTAACCACAGAATAAACCTGCAGATACTTATTTTATGCACTAAAATTGTTATAGGTATTAATCTGGGAAACCATTTGGAAAAAAAAAGTAATATACCATACATCATGAATGAAAACAACAAAAAAATACTACTACTACTACTACTATTAATAATAAATATATTCCTGTTTTATGTACCTTTAATTATTGAACGGATGAGAAAATGTATAATTTCTGATCATACATTTTGTAATCAACGGTTATAATGAGTGTATGTAAAAACGGGTCTGTAAATGAAAACATCCTGAGCAGATTTCTTTATACACACAACACGACACGAAGGACCATCTTTGCTGTTATTACAGTCTGTGTCAATGTGTCAGGCTTCATTTGTTTTGAGACCGTGAGCTCCAGTAACTCATTCTCTTTTATTAACAGAAGCCCAAAAATGAACAGAATGGTACCGTTGTCTGTCAGTGATGTAGTAGCCAAGTACTGACACTAGGTTGCACTAATAAACTCACCGGAACTTGGCTGGACAGAGGGAAGCCACTGCCAGGACTCTTCTTTTTGTTGTTGTTGTTGTTGTTACCTCCCCCGCCCCCACTGATGGTGCTGCCACCTGACATCTTACGCTTCCTGCGTTTGCTAGGGGGCTGTCTTGATGGCTCAGCTACAGAGAGGTGACCAAAAAAAAAGTCAGTCACAACATTTATTCTGTGTTTAGGTAGATTTGTC
The DNA here is from genome assembly GCA_037176975.1 of Arrhamphus sclerolepis. Classification (NCBI taxonomy): domain Eukaryota; kingdom Metazoa; phylum Chordata; class Actinopteri; order Beloniformes; family Hemiramphidae; genus Arrhamphus; species Arrhamphus sclerolepis. The sequence continues at coordinate 14,340,461 of JBAMYA010000001.1, read as the reverse complement.
TGAATCTATGAGTGTTGTTCACCTACCAGGTGGCGCCACCATTCTCTGCCATTTCTGGAAGAGGCAGGTCTTGAGGCAGTCTCTGGGGCTGAGGCTGTATGTCTTGTGTCTGGACATTAGCTCCTGCATGGGCTCCAGAATCACACACAGCTGGAGGAAGAAATGGAAAATCCAACAGATCAGAGATTACAAGTGAAGCTCTAATCGGAGTGAGAACCTTGAATGTGATGTTGTGATCATGTAAAATGAGCTAAAGCCGTCTTTCCGTCAAGCAGCAGTCACATCCATGCATAGTCTCGCTCATGCAGACATACACAGTAGCGTTGGGTTAAGTTGATTTGTGACCCGGGGCCTGTCTCAGATGGCGCACCTGAACTCAAAGAAACTGAGTTTTCTGTTTCATGAAGTCGAGTCACTTGATCCCAAACAGCAAAAGGGTTCAGCTAAACCAGTTTCAGAAAACAACATGAACTAAACCTGGTTGAGAACAGGTTTACTTCCACACATCCCAAGTTTCTCTCCGTCTCCTTCCCTTTATAAAGCTGAAACGGCTTCAAGTCTTATAACGTGCATTTTGGAGATGCTTGGATGAAGACATGTGGCATTTGCATCAGGAAAGTATTTTGAGGATCCCAATAGAGAGTTTAGTGCGATAAAACCAGCTGCCATTTGTATTTGGGATAGCCTACCTGGATTTATTTTTTTGTCAGAGCATTAGGCCTGCTGGTTTACATAACCTATATACATTATCTCACCCTTCTGCACATCACAGATATTAACCACTGTATGCCAATACTTCACATAAAATACCTTGGGTTATCTCATTTGATTAGCTTTTATTCATTTGTCAGTTTTCCTAATAACAGTGACTTTTAAGTCCATTAGAAAAGGAACAATATGCAGAATTATGAGAGAATTAACCAGAAATGTAAAGGTCAGTACAGGTTGCACGTGGCCTACATGGTTTAGAAGTTGGTATCAATTAGAATTTAAAATAATGTTTTAACAGCATCCTTTGACCTCGGTGAGCAGAGAAATTTTAAACTTTACAAATTTGTCTTCAAATGCTTCAATTTTCTTATTTTTATTTTTGGAAGTAGGATTACATTCATTCGTTCTGTAAAATCCCCCACATCTACCGTCTTCCCCCAACTGCTGCAGCTGTCGTAGGTTTCTGCAGAATCAACATGACTGTGTAAAAAGCTCTAATTCAACAAAGACGAGGAGGATCTCCTCCATTTACCCGCCGTTGCTATGGTGAATCATGGTAACAGAGCTCCACTGATGTCTTCGTACACGTCGCGGTAACTCAGAATAAACATACTAAGAAGACAGAACCAACTCTAATCCCTGTTCTGGAACCAATAACTGGGTTCACTGGCTCTAGTTAGCTGTTGTTTTGGTTTGTTTTTAAACTCAGAGCATTGTTTACCGTCCTTTCTGGAACAGATTCCTGACTTTCAGAGAAATTTTCCAAGTCAGTGGTTTTCCCTACTACTACTTGGTGATGCTTCAGAGCTCATTTATGGCAGTACATACATATGTATTCATAGCTCTCTGAGATGGAACTATACATAGATCTAACGCTAATTTGTTGAAAGTTAACTTGAGCTGCAAGGGGGCCTAGAATTTTATTCTACTTTAAAGATTCAATTCAATTTATTTATATAGCGCCTATTTACGACAAGTCATCTCTAGGCGCTTGAGAAACCCAGAGCTTGACCCCCGAGCACATGGCAACACCATCAGATGATCACAGATTGTGCACCATCAAGATGATGCACAATCACTAGTTAAAGTACAGAAAATAACTTGATTGGAAAATCTTCAGTGATTTAAGTTTCATTCTTCACATTTGGCCTTCATAATTAATGTCTTTTCCACATTAGTGCAAAGCAAATGAACCAATAACAGCGAACCAACACAACAGACACCGAAGAGACTATTGCAAGTATTTCTGCCCTGAAGTTGCAGCAACATGTTATAATACATCCACATACGTTTGTGAAGCAACACAAAATGGGTGCAGAACTATGCTGAAAGCATTTTTCCAGCGCTTAGATCATTTGAATAGAACCAAAAATGTTCAGAACTGCATTTTGGGTCAAGCTACAGATGCAACCTCTGCTCCATGTCTCTGATATCAGATTCTTTACTTTTTTGGTTTCATGTTTTGGAAATTTGACATTATTTCAGCCCTATCAGTCACATACAGACATACATTCTATGCATTCATTAAGCCATAAGAAAAATATTAACAGCGACTCATCTTGTTCTCAGGCTTTATGTTAACATGATTTGAAGCAGCTCAATGTTCCTCATCTCCTGAAAACCACAAAACATTCACAAGAAAAACAAATTGATACTAACTCAGCTAACCTGAACTTTACCTTCCACCTGCTCTATGTGAACCTCAAGTGGGTGCTGACTTGTGCATAACTAAACACATCAGTTTCAAGGACAGCTTTAATTGCACTATGGACATTTGCCTCAAGAAGCGACAACGGTTTACTATATTCTGCTGCCAAACCAGAGACGAGAATTACAAGCACTTGAGCCAGTCGAGGGAATATTTCCCCAAGATTAAGCCAGCTAAAATCTCAATGAGATTATTTTCCAATTCTGTAAGCACTCACTTCACCAGGAGGAACTCCTGTAGTAACAGGCTTCCTCTCCACCCATGGCACTGCTGCACCCTCCTGTCAGGGGTCACAGAAGCACTGTCACTCCTTGATGCCCTGAAAGCTCCCTGATAGCAGGATACATGAGTACGGCGCTGAGATGAGGAATGATGCTCACGAAAACAAGATCTCATTACAACTGCAGGCTTTGTCCCAAATGGACAAAAGGATCTACTACAGGGTCTACTAGTGCAGAGCACCACATTTCAGTAGCCCATTATCCTGTGTTCTAATCAGTCAGTCTTTTTTTTTTTTTTTAAACTTCTCAAATATTATTGTAGTAGTTAAGATTATTATAGTAATATTGAATAGTCTAGACTATCTAAAATTCCATCCATGTTATGTGGGTTTCTTTCACAATGTTGTTCCTGTTTCTATGTTTCCTGAATTTTGGTACCACAAAGGTCTCAAACTAAGGGCCACTAAGCAGCCTAGTGGTTAAAGCAGGCGGCCCACATACAGAGGCCCAGTCCTCCTGCAGCGGTCACAAGCTTGTGTCCCAAATCGTAACCCTTTGCTGCATGTCCTCCCCCGTTCTCTCTCTCTATGCACAACCTTCCTGTCTCCTGACTGCAAATAAAAGCCACTAGAGCCAAAAGAAAAGTCTAATAAATAAAATAAAAAAAGAAGTCTGACAACTAAAAGGGGGCTTACTTTGGGACAGGTCGGACCCTCTGCTTTATCCTCATGACTACTTTTACATAAGGTTTCTCCAGTGATGGTATACATCAGCAGTGCATTTGCCAACTGTAACCTAGCTTTCTGGCTTTTGGAGTAATGGCTTCCTCTTCACAGAGCGGTCTTTCAGCTCATGTCAGTTTCATGGATAACGACTCTCTCACCACAGTGTTTTGCTTTTGTTGTGGGGTTGATAAGCACATTAAACACAAAAGCCTTGCATCACTGGGATGCAGAAACCCTGTCTTTCCTGAGCGGTTGGACAGATGAACTTGGCACCTTCAGGTTTCTGAAAATTATACCCAAGAATGAAAAAGAGTTGTGTAGACTCACAATTCTCTTCCTAATATCTTGGTCGTTTTCTTTTGATTTTCCCATGATGTCACATAAGGAAGCAGTGTGGTATTAAAACTGTGAAAAGGTGTTTTTCCATGTTCAAAGTTTTTCATTTAGAATATCTCTATCTTAAAAGTGAAATTCCAAATCAAAAGCACCCAACTTACCATTATATTAGTAGGATATGTCAATTTGTAACTTGCTGATTTTTGCCCAATCTGAACATTATGGTAGTACACGTGATGAGCTTTGAAAGGAAACAGAACTGTGATCCTGTGATGTTTTTTTTGGGTTTAAATTAGTGTGATAAGTTGTGTGTGCGTCTGTCTATGGGAGTGAGTGATCATACAAACAATTTGTGACGACGGGCGAACCATTAGCAAAGATGCAGAGGTAAAATGTTTCTTTTATGCTTCACTTACTCGGAGGTAGTTGAGGGTGGAGTTTGACAGACCACATCTTGTTATGTTTTTGGACAGCTGGTCCAGCATCTGTGGGTCTTGGGCCTGTGACATCAAAGTAGAAGAAAGATAAAATATAGATTTATGTGTTACTTATTATCCTAGCTGTGTCCATGTGGATCCTGACTCACATGCATCGCCAATATGCTGCGAGGGATAAGTTCACGGTGTTGCCTGATGCTGAAGTGCCACGTCTTTATCCTCATCATGTCGTCAAACATGAACTCCAGGTAAAGGCGACCTTCTACACACACCTAGAGAACCAGAGAACTGGATTCAATAGGCAGCAAGTGAATGATGCAAACTACACAGAGGTGGATATTGTCCAACTAAGTCACAGCCTCCTCACCTAGATACCAAATTAGAAACGTTTGCATAAACCTTAAAAATTAATATATCTATGTGCATGTGTATTTGAGATTTGTGGTATTTGTCCACCCCCTGCACATAAACAAACCTGTGTGAACATGGGCTTTCCATTCTGAGTCACCATGGTGCACTGATCACAGTCGAGGGACACAAAGTTATTGTGGAAGGACTCCTTGGGATGCTTCAGGACGTAATAGAGCTCAGTGGCCCCACCTTCAAATATACTCCGGAAGTACCTTGGAATTAACGTCCGGCCAATTGCTAGAGAGAGAACGTAAACAACCTTAGAAAAGGGTCAAAAATGAAGTTTAACTCATATGTAACTGGCTGGTAAACCAAGAAACCTTACCAGCCAAAAACATGTTTAAATAGCCCTAAAACCATATCAATATTTAACAAAGGTTAAATACACTGAAAGGTTAGCTTTCAATCTGATCTTTAACGTCCACTAAATGAACTCATTTAAACAAATACACAGATAGAATTAAAAAAAAAAAAAAAAGAGAAATTAAATACGTCTTGGTTGAAATTATATAAGCATAATAAATCACAATAAAAAATAAATTAAAATAAATACAACTTAAAGAGTAATTACATCTGGGAGGAAATAAACCAAACACTAAATAAAAGCTAGGATAAACAAGAGTTTAATTTTGAAAACATTGGTATTTTTGATTGTACATATATTGTGTATATGGAGTCCAGAACACATTACATAACATATATGTAATTTCAAATAATTCAGCAACCACCAGCAAGTGTATATTTTGAACCTGAAAGGTCTAAGTTATGGCTTATAACATTCCTCCGTGACTACAGCAACTTTGATTCTTACTGTAACGTTTGGGTCCATCTTCCAGACAAAAAGTGATGGTTAACATAGCATCGTCCTCAAAGAACTCTGTAGTAAATGCATCCCACCACAGGTTGTCACATTCCTACAACATGAAATTAAGAAAAATGTCAAACAATACAATTAGACTGGACTGTTTTGTGGTTGACTCAAAGGCTGTGTGGTCACAAACCTCTGTCCAGTTCTGTAGCCGTTTGTTGAGCTCAAATATTCTGTAGTCTGTCTGGTTTCCATATGGTGTGTGCCTCCTGGACGTCCAAAGAAAACAAAGACAGTCAACAGCACATAAGTTGTCATGTCCACTTTATTTCTGGAGGTGTTTAACAATCAGGTTCAATGTGTTCATTGTCTAAGTACATAGATTTTAAATTTAGTTTAGATACACGTTCATACTACATTTACTATAAAAATTAAATTAAATAAATGCTGAATTACCCAATTCCAGGTTCCAGGTATGTGGGTGGATACATAGGAGTTGGACTGTGGGGAAAGAAAAGATTATTAGATTTAGTTTTAGTGTTAATATGCCCGCTTCCACGAGTTCTTTGCATCCATGGGATGAAAGCCAAACACGGCATATGGTGGATGATACAAGGATGACATAATAACTTCTAACAAACACATTCACCAACTACAGCGGATTCCTTACCACACAAAGACACATCATGTACACATATTCTCTATCACATAACCTCTAACCTCAGCAAGCCTTGCACATCAGATTACATGCTAAAAACTTGCCATGTTCCAGGATGACATTGTTTACTTAAGTCCCTGCATCTCAGTAGATGCTTGGCTGAATGTGTGGTGGGAGAATGAAACTACTATGTACTATTAAATAACATGAACAACAGGATTAACAACAGGTTTTTACTTGCATGTGTGGTAACGTCATTGCAAGACACTTAAAAAGTTCATATTTAGCACATGAATCTTAAAAATGAGATTTTGGAGTAACAGAGAAGTACAATAATACAACACTATTCCTGGAAACAACAAATATTTACTGAATAATCCATTTAGTAAAGTACTAAAAAGTAAATTACATATACAGCAAGTGATAGTTCCCAAGAAGTCAGATTACTTCCTTAATAATCACGAGTCTTGTGTTCTAAATTCTGAAAGACAGTTCTGGTAGGTGCCTTTTACAGCCTGCAGCTGTTAACAAATCAAGCCATGAACTGAATGGACCCTACAGCCTAACAACCTGCCGTAGAAGCAGAAATCATGATACTTGGGCCATCTTCACAAACTATACAACTTCCACAATACTATAAAAAAGGTGTTTAAAACCATCATTATGAATATCCCACCCCACTGAAACGCAAACAAACAGCAGATATGAAACTTACCCCACGTCTCTGTCCAGCATGGTGCCGGGGTGAAAAGGGGGAAAAGTGCTACCGTTGGGGGGCTCCTTGGGGGAGTACAGCTTGAATGATTTGGAGGAACAGCCTGGAAGAGATTAAGACAAATTAATTCATTCACAAATTCATTGTAACAAGTTGAATTATTATTAGGACGCATTAGCAATATCACGGAAAAAATATATAACTGATCTGACAGCTAAAGCAAACAGAATTCTCCATATTAACAATAAATGTTGCATATTCCAACTTATTGACACAATAAAGCTTTCAGCACAACTCAAATAGGGACCCACTGGGATGATAAAAAGAAGGAAAATATAAAGAAATGGATTGAAAAGGAAATGGGGAAGCTGGTGTCTAGGCAGGCTAAAATAACCAGTGTGTGCTGGTCTAAAGTTGCCTTCATGCATCCCCAGGTCATTCATTGTAGCAAGAAGATATATAAAACAAAGAAAAAGTTTAAGAAAAAAAGAAAAAGAAATCAGGAAAAAGATTTTTCTGTTTGACTCATCCATAAACTACTGCCCTCTATAAAGTAACTAGTAAATTTCAAACAGCAAAAGACCGTCCACAACACACAAGCACACTCATAAAACAGACTGATGCCTCTCACAAACACAAACAGCTCCAATCTCTATTTTACTCTAATTGCCCCACTCTTCAATAAAGACCATCCAGGCGTGGCGGCCTGCAGGTCATGACCCCCGCTGTCACCATGGTGAGGCCCCGCCTCCTTCATGTTCTTCTAACCTGTCACTACATTATTAAACATAAACCTAAGCTTGTATGAAATTAAAATATAGAGGCTGTCTAATTTGGTTTTGTGATAAGGAAAAGTTTCGTTTTTCTTTTAATGAAGGAAAGTCTATGAATTTTAAAACAGCAGGCAAGTCAATTTTCAGCAAACATTCAACAATCATAAAACACTATTGCAATATAGCGGTAATGCTTTATAACAACACAGCATACAGCGATGAAGAGACACAGTTATCTCTGGACACACAGCATTAACCAACTCATCGTTAAGACCACAGTAACACTCAAGAATTGTACGTATATATATGAAGAGCTCATTTGCAAAATCTGATAACTTCGATGATGAAAAATCTCTAACTTTAATTTGATGCACTTTTTGGTCTTTGTATTTAAAGGAACAGCAATACATTTGAACACAAGAGCATTCATCAGTGTATTTCACACTTAATAAAATACAGAAAAGTGTAAAATATTTTTTAGGGCTATGAAAAATGTTATACAATAAGACAGATCCGTTTTGTCAGAGGTGGCACTTACCTGTTTTTGCAAGTGAACTCTATGTGTGTATATATATGTATGGTTTTCTTCAAAGAGCAGCTTCTCTAAAATTAACAACTCTTCTGTTTATATCTTAGTTTTTCCATTACAGACATTGCACAGCTTGTGACAGAAGTTACAGATCTAGTGAATAAATAGCTCAGATCTTTCAAACTTCTGTCGTCTCAACAGGAAAGAGAGCTATTAAACATCCATCCATTTTAAGCCCTGTCATCCCCTTTGAGTGGGAATAAGCTGTTTAGCTTGCAACATTATGCTATGGGGTAGATAGAACAACAGAAGATTGATAGATAAATAAATAAATAAATAAATAATCGATGGTTGTGTGTCCATTAGTTGCTGAGAGCCCCATTAGCTCCCATTCTCTCCTGTTAGCGGTTAATGACGGCCAGTCACCATCATCAGCTGGACTCCACTTCCTCTACTGGGAATCACGCTCCTCTCCTTCACAAGCACACCGGATACATATACAAATAAATGGCCGGACCAGTTGTGGGGTAAACTCCATCAACACATCAGACACTAGAGTCCAGCAGCATGGAAATAAGAACACCCTTTCTGGTGGTGGTGCTGCTGGTATCCACCAGCCTCCATCCTGGGTTACCCTGACCGGTGGTCCGGCTTAAAGAGGTCTTTCTGGGAAGCACAGGTCACATCTTATTCCTACTTCAATGTAAGCTTCCCCAGCTGAACACCTGTCCACCTTCTGACAGCGGAGGGAGGACGAGATGGAGCTGGCAGCTACAAAGGCTACTACAGGCTAGTGCCTAGCCGCTAGCACTTAGCCGCTAGCTGGGCTGGAACCACAAGTACGTGATCTCAAAAAGCTGAAAATGTTTAAAGTAAATACGGAAAGTAAAATAGCGACATGCGTGTGTAAACACGGATTTGATGGGATGCGTGACCTTGACGTGTTGGAACCCAGAAACATTGTTTAAAAGAGCCAGTGGGCCTGTGGTGAAAGCTAGCGTTAGCTGTTAGCCCTTCTGCTAACGCCTTCGCCTTAAATCCATTTCCAACAAGAAACTACCTAAAAGAATACTACACAAGGCTACACTACAGCCACGTCAGCTCATACGATACGTCTATTGTGCCGGTGGCTTGATATTACTGTCAAAACGTGTGTTTGGGGGGTAAAAACGAGCCTTTACCTGTAAAGAAGTCCAATCAGAAAACTGATGTTTACAGATCCGCGCTGAGAGACCGTGCACGCTCCGTGCGTAAAAACGGATAGGCCCGCTGGACGCAACGTACCCACACAATACGTTCCTTCCAACAGGATCAATAAAAAAAATCCCCTCTAACTGCAAGACTGCAGCGGAATCAGGTCTGAACTGCGGGAGTCGATCGTTTATGTTTTGTCCCGCATGAGGCCTCGTCCGTGGACTGGAGCCTGCTGACGGTTCACGCACGGACCCCGACCAGCCCTTTGTTCACGGGAGGACATGAACAATAGCTGTAGGCCCTCCTCCTCCTTTCCGTCTGCAATGCATTTGCTCCTCTCTCCTCTGCCCAGCACCGCCAGCCGCCCTCTCCTCCTTCTCCTCCTCCCCCCATTAATGCACAACTGCACATAAAGGTTGTCTGGTAAGCATTTTTCCCTTCCTCCTCCATTCAACCCATCCCTCCTTTGTAACTGACACAGATGAGAATTGGCCTAATGCAACCGACTGGAAATGTGCGGGGGGAAACATCATGCTGACTGCAAAGTGGTTTCCATGTTCGCCTAATTAGTGCACATCTACATGCTGCAAACATAAGTGAGAACAGTGACAGTCGAGACCCTGGTCACAGGCTCCTGCAAAGTGATGCAAGCACAGCTGATGCAGCAGACTGATCAGTCAAAAGCAGATTAAGATCTTATTAACTTTACCAGGGAGATGACAGACTGGAGCTTTTTAGAATTAATTGTGTCTTGGAGGTTGTACACTGAACTGTCTCTAAGGTGGACCAATAAATCCATTAACAATGGGAATCTTTACCGTTGTCTCTCATTCGGCACACAAACAAACTTGTACACAGGCACACAACAATGGTAAGCCAAAAGGAGAATCCCACAAGGCTCTAAATCTGCTTAAATCGCCTCAAATTATAATCAGATATTCAGATCACAGCCGGTGAGATCTTACCCATATGGCCAAAGTTGGGGTATTAAAAGAGCAAGCAGGCTAGTGTACTGATCACAGTTTCCTCATGTATATTTGATTATGTCTTCTCGTATTACATATAGAGTAAATGATAAATTTGATGCAGTATATGTTTCTAAAGGAAAGAAAAAAAATCTTTGGAGCTTGTCTCTAGGTTGAAAAGTATTTTCTGTGTAATCTTTACTGAAAGCCCCTTAAGGGCTCCAGTTTAATAGTTAAGGATGCCACAGCCACCAGGATGAGCACAAGCCTGATTTATACATTACACATGTACACTGGGAGGGAAACCATCAATTATTCAGTCACAATTAATTTGCTGTTATGAGATGATCTGTACAGAGGGTGCTGTAGCACTAAATGATAGTTGAATAGTCCTATGAAAATTCAGCGTTGTTGGTTGAAGTCAGTCATACACAAGGTGTGTATACTGATAAGTTATTTGTTGGTGGAATGATTTATAATTCTATTTTATCATTCAACTTTAGACTGAGACATAATTCTACCTCATTTGAAAACCTGCTGTTCAGTCTACATCTGCCAGGCTCCAAGTCACCAGCACCAGTTTTCCTGGTTATTGTTTATCGTCCTTCTGGTCCTTATTCAGAGTTTCTTTCTGATTTCTCAGATTTCATTTCTGATCTAGTTCTCCAGGCAGATGAGGTCATCATAGTTGGTGGTTTCAGCACCCATGTGGATGTGGAGAG
>JBAMYA010000001.1:14311529-14322245 GCA_037176975.1 Arrhamphus sclerolepis | reverse complement strand
CATTAGTTTTTTTCTTATTTTACAGGAATCAGCAAGTATGCTGATATCATCAAATCTCTCATTGCTATGTGTTTATTTTATCCTACTGCTTTCTTTTTCCATAAATTTACCATATTTGCACACATCACTATTGTGGCTTAACATGCATAAATATTATTATAAAGGTCTATACTTAACTGCTAATGCGTGATCAAAATATTTCTCGTATACAAAGTATCAAATATTGTATAATGCTTTAGGAATATTTACTTTTCTTTTTCGTCTCCTATTGTAAGGAATTCTGTCTTTTTTCAGCACTGCATTATTGGGAAAAATGCAGCTCATTTGCACGAACAAATAAAAGTGCAGTAATGTTATTTTAATGAGCAATAATCAAAGCTGTTCTGCAAGTCTACATTGGAAATCAGCAGTATGTAAATGATTCTGTTATAGTTCTCCATAGAAGCATCACTCTAAATGCTGTTAAGCTCTAACTGACCTACACCCTGAGGTTGTCCTTTGATAACAGCGCCCTCTAGTGGCCCCTGCATTGTTGTTTTCATCGCGTCCTACTGTCTTTTTTCACTTAGTGAATTCCCTACACAGAATTTTCTCTGGCAGACAGACGCAGAAACACTGCAACAAGAGAAGTTCAGCATCAAGTGCGTCACATGTTCTAACAAGCCAAACGATTGCAGGAACTGAAGTGAAGAAGAGCTCAGATGTGAAACAGTTTTGCATTAATATGTGTTACATCTGTTTGATTTATGGAAGTGCTCTGAAATATCATGGATCTGTTTAAGCAACTAAACGATCAGGATTACTGTCCATCATCTCACCCCCCACCCCCCCAGCACACACTCACACAGACACACATGCACTTCTGCAAGTAGCTCAGATTTGTGAGTGTCCCTGTGTGTTTGTGTGTGACGGCAGCTGGCGTCAGCTGACAGATGTGTGAGCGGAGATGACAGTGCCCTGATGCTGCGTTCTCTGTTCTCTGGGAGCCATTTTGTCTGTCTCTGATCTCAGACTCAGACCCCCCACCCCACCCCCAGCCAATCACGTCAGCGCTCACTCTTGCAGAAAACATAGAAACACAGTCTGATCTCTTCCTCACACACTGTCTCACCCACTCTGACTCCCTCCCACTCCTGCGCTCCTACAGTGCTCATCTCTCTCTTGCCTTCTTTTCCTGTCTCTTCTGCACACTGCCTTTCCCCCTTCGTCACCTCTCTTCTTTCCTTTTTTCCCTCCTCCTCTTCCTCTCTTTATCCACCTTTCCTCAGTGTTCAGTGTCTGCCTACTCCCTCTCTCACACCCTCCTTCTCTTTGGGCTCTCTTGTTGTGCAACTTGTTTTTAAACAGCTCAGCCTTTGTGCGTTTTTGTCTGTTGCCATTTCAGCCAGGGCTGCAGTCTTTACTCATTTTCCTCCAATCAGGGACACCATGTGACTCTCTGCATGAGAGGGCACAGTCCCTTCCCCCTTCTCTCCTCCCTCTCCCCCTATCCCCCCCCTCTCCTCTTGCTCCCTCCTTTCCCCCCTCCCTCTTCATCCAGCCAGCCAACATACGCTAGCAATCAGGAGAGTCAAAGAGAAAGAGGGAGTGAGAGGAGGGGGACTGATGAAGGAAAGAAGGTATATACACTGTAGAGTCAAACCGTGTGCAGAGCTGAGATTGGAAGCCAGGGATGTGCATGCGTCCAGGGGTGGGGGGTGGGGGGTGGCAGGGTGGCGGGGTTATAGTTGAAGGAGTAAGGAGACTTGTGCTGTAACATCTGGGTAGGTCAGTGAAGAATCTAACTGACCTCAAAGTGCCAAACGTCTGCAGCTTTGTGGAGCTGACTGTACAGTAACAGTAACCCGTCCGTTTATGTCAGCCACATGTTGGGGCACATGCTGCGTGCACACGCTCACGTGTGCGCACAAACTCTGAGCCCACACAAGAAGGGGGAGGATCCCTGTGTGTTGAACACGGCTCTGGAATGTAAACAAGGGTGAGCAAGAGCACCTAAAGACAGATCCTATAACTTCATACGTTACGGCCTCTCAGATTGTTGGCCAGCTCAGTGCCTCTCAGACCTCCTTGGTTTTTTATAAAGGTATAAAGACTTGGAGGGGCGCTAACCTGGCAGAAAGAGCACAAATTATCCGGCATCACTTTAGTGTTAAACTTCTTCATGAGTGGAGATGATTATTCCAAATCAGAGCCAGCCTTTACACCGATGTGTGCAAGTTTGCACACATTTTCTAAGTGCTGTAAGATCTGGCTTTTCTTTTGAAAGATCTGGGTTTCTAAATCTGAACTGATATTTATAAAGCACGTGGCTAAATTTCACAGAATCTACTAGATCACAAAAAGCAACAGTATGTCATTGAGCTTTTTTTTGTAAGCTGATTAACCTGGACGACAAGAAAACAGAAAAACTCAAGCAACAAAGAAAGAGGAACGCCAGGGAGAACAATATGAGAGCAAAAGTGGAGTGCACAAGAGTGCAGTCATACTTCTTTTTTGGAAATTTCCATGACCACGTTGATTAAGTATGCAATCTGACCGCAAGATAGCTAAAGCTCCGTTCTAAACAAACGCTCCTGCCTCTGCTGTGCAGGCTTGTTTAACGGCTGAGGTGGCAGCGTTTCCCTTACAGCACGGGGCACTGCACAGAAATTGAAAACACACATGAGAACTATTTTGTGTAAGCAGAACAATGATGTACAGTTTGTTTCAAAAACATTGTTATCAGCTATGTCTAGAGAATTTGTCCTTGTCTGGATTGAGCACAGTCCAAACACTTTACATTATCCACCTTCAACATCAGTGTATCGCTGCCAAGTGTAGGTGCACGATAAGCTGGCAATATTTCTCTGTTAAGATTTCCGGCTTTAAAATGATCTGTCAGCTAAAGGGTTTCCAAACCACAAAAAACATGGGAACATTTAGTGCTCCATCTTTCTAAAGTTGAGGCTGGCACAAGGGAAATATGATCCTGGATGTGTGGTTGGCCAGATTTCTTTATCCACATCCCGGCTGTTTGAGGCTTGACAACTGTGGCCGCTGTGGCCTGGGAGACAGAAGAGAAGAGAGGAGGCCACCTCAGGGTGATACAGCACCCTGCACGCTGAGCAACTCTATCACACTCACTTCCTGCTCTTCTCTTCTCCTCCTGATAAATATTGCACAACTGTAGATTCTGAGTATATCTGTCATGATTATGAATACGTCTTCACCAACAGGATTATGTTTTATGTTCTGCATAAATTGGTGTAACACTTGATAATATGCTGCCTAGGGCTTAGCAGAACTGGCTTTATTTCTAGACTTTCCCACTTTGTCTTTTCTCCTCTGTCTGGTTAAAATCATTAAAGTGAAGTTTGTTATCAGGCAGTCCTCTCAGTCTCAGGTTAAAGTCCTCTCGATAGTGTAGCCTAATATGACGGATGTTACTCCGTCTGGCTCACCCTCTGTGTCTCAGCTCCCAGAAGTCCCGTGGCAGTATCGATCAGACTAGATAATGGTTTACCCCAGATATTTCACCCTCCTTCTAAAGACACAGACAAGAGCGACAGTCGATGGGTTAGAAAGCAGCCAAGAATGGTGATGCAAGTAAGTGCAACTTGTGAGGGTGAGTTTAGTACCTGCTTTACTGCCACTCATGCGTACGCTCACTGACCTCCTCGTATTAACTTGAGAGACAAGGATGGGGACTCCCCATGCTTGAGGAACAATGAGAGCTGCATCATGAAGGCTGCTGAGCCTCATTACAGTGAAACAAAATGGAGCAATGCTGCATTTCCATGTTGGGACCAGTAACTAAACTGGCTGCTGCACCTGTAGGAGAAGTACCTGACCGCTTTCTCCTCGTCAGCCTCCTCATATCTAAGCGACATAATCCCAAGCTGCGGAACATCAAACATTCATTAATAGCTCTTATGTGGGAATAGGTGCAGAACCAGTCATGCAAGCCTTTGATCCATGGCAGTGAGCTTTGCCCTGTAAAAGTCCCACCGGGATCTTTCTTTACTTTTCTTCCACCTTGGCGTGAGAGGGCAGTCGGTGTTTTTGGCACTTCTGGTGTACATAAGTTTAACATGTGTGCTGTTAACCCAAGGCCACGAGTCAGAAACCAGGAGCAGCAAGAAGAACAAGCACCAGAGGAAGAAGAGCAGCGAAGTTGATTTAGTGGTGCCATAGCAACAACTTCAAGTTCAGATGTGTGCTGTACCAACAAAAATATTATTTAGCTTTTTATCTTCACACAGAATAAAAGAGACAGTAAAGGAAAAAAAGCCACTTTGTTGTGTCCCTCTGAAGGTAAAAGTGAGACTGAAAGCAGACAACATGTTGATCTGTCTATTCTGGGGGTGACCTCCCATGAGCCCTTGCAAACAGACCCCTAGGGCCCCCAGGGCACCTTTTCCCCGTTTCTGTCCCAGTCACGCAGCCGTGGCACTCACCAGCCAAAATACAACAACAACCAGAGAAAAGTAAGCCTCTGGCAGCAGCAGCAGCAGCAGCAGTATGGTTGTTGTTAGTAGCAACCATCACCACAGCAGCTACTTACCGGGACACGCGCAGCCGCCCACGGACATCTTCTCACATGTCTGGTATGAATCCGATCAGAATGATGGTGGTGGCTCTGTTATCCTGCTCTCTGCCTCTCCTCTCTCCTCTTTCTGACCAGTCAGAGCTGCCGCCACTGAGGCTGCTCACATGAGCGTCTCTTATCCCCACTGTT
The DNA here is from genome assembly GCA_037176975.1 of Arrhamphus sclerolepis. Classification (NCBI taxonomy): domain Eukaryota; kingdom Metazoa; phylum Chordata; class Actinopteri; order Beloniformes; family Hemiramphidae; genus Arrhamphus; species Arrhamphus sclerolepis. The sequence continues at coordinate 14,317,528 of JBAMYA010000001.1, read as the reverse complement.
CACACACAGACACACACCAACAGGGAGCAAATAGAGAGGAGGTAGGGAGGGAGGTAGTGACGACGAAGGAGGAAAGGAGAGGAAGAGGGGAAGAAGAGGTTAAAAAAGAGCACACACACAAAGGATCAGATTCTCTTAGTTGTAGCCATACACTGTAAACGAGTGTGTGTGTGTGTGTGTGTGTGTGTGTGTGTGTGTGTGTGTGTGAGAGAGAGAGAGAGAGAGCGTATGGGTCTGTGTGTTGTAGAGTGAGGAGAATTCTGCTCCAGCCTCTGCTCTGCCCTCACCCTCATCAGCCCTGCAAATTACAGCTCAGGTGGGAGGAGAGAGGGAGAAAGAGGAAGAGAAAGGGAGGGAACGAGAGGCTGAGTGCTCGAGAGTGTGTGTGTCTGTGTGGAGTGTGCCACAGCGAGTGAGGGAGGGAGGAAGAGAGTGGACTGTCAAAGTGACCTGAGAGGCAGATTTGAGAGAATGACAACCATGTGATACGGGTCTTTTTTTTCCCTTAAAAATGTAGAGGCTGTTCTTTACCACTGCTACAGAGACACAAACATGCACATGCACAGAAGTGTGTGTGTGTGTGTGTGTGTGTGTTGCAGCCATCTGAGTGGCTTGTTACCATCCAGGGAAGGTCTGCTACAGGGCAGGGAGGGCAGGAGGAGGGAAGAGGGTGAGGAAAAAGGAAGAGAGAGGAGGGGTATGTGGCGTGCCTCTTCGCTCCCTTTGTCACCCATCTACCTCTCTGCTGGTCTTCCCATCTGCAGTATGTCACACAGTGTTGCTCTTTCACTTCACTCATCTTGCTGCCTCCCCAGCCATTTATCTATCCTCCCCTCCCCTCTCCCTCCCTCCTCCCTTTTTACTCTTTCTTCCGTTCCACCTTTCCCTCCTACTGTCTCCAGCTCCCAGTGATCTTTCCTCTGTCATTATGTCACTTGTCTGCTAGATGCTCAAGTTTGTCTTTACGTGTGAAAAACAGAAAGTTCTTGGCTCCACACAAAATGACCAGCACCTGCCTAAATTCTACGTCGTCGTAATTCTGTGGCGTCGCAGATCTTCCTCTGTACCGAAGAGCTCCACTGTTGTCCAAACTACAGAAACATGTCAGCTGTCGTAGTGGTGAGGGGGAAGAGGGATATCTTCTACCACACTTTGTCACACTTTTGCTCCCAACAATGCTGCGCTCTGCTGCTGATGTAAACAATCAAGTGGGCTAATCCACAGTTGAAATGAGGGCCCCAACAAGTGTATTGTGCAAAAATTCTGTTTTTGTTTGGTTTTTTGTTTTTAAAACAATTATTCAGTTGTCCAAAATAAAAATAAAAAACTATTGTTTTTGTTAACTAAGAATAAACCTCACAATTGGGCTTTGGTGCTAGACCAGAAAGTCGTGTTGGCTGGCGATGTGCTTCCACAGTCCAGCCTCATCAACATGTTGTCTATTATTTTGTACGGCATACAGCCTGGTTAATTCATTACCAATACAACAGCTGCTGCTGGGTGAAACACTAACCAGCTTCATCTTAGAGATGTCCGTTGAAAGTCAACTCAGTCCCAGTACTAGTCAGGCTGCATGCATGAAGCAAAACAAATAATCTGTCTGGTGTACCGTCGTGGGGATGTGACCCCTGTTTGGGGGGAAGCATGAGTGAACATAGGCAGGGCACTTCACTCATGGAGTTTTAAATCTTTACTTTCACATATACGTGTAAACTGTTACATTAGTGAAACGTATCCATCGATGTAAATCTGTTTTTGAGAAGAAGCTGAGGATGTTGACACACCTCGCTGCAGAGACTGCAGGGTTTAAAACAGATGAAAAAGTTGTCAACCATCACTGAAAACCACATGTTAAACCTTTCCTCTTTCATAGATTCAGAACTGTCACAAAAGTCATGACCCCAGTTGACCCTACAGGCTCCATCGTGATACATAAAGTTTACACAAATACACATGTCATGTAAGACAAAAAAATACCTTGTCTAGATATGAATTGACATATTAATGCCATGTGCTGTTTCCTTCCAAAATTACATCACCAGCTTCTCTTTTTACATGAAAAGAGGAGCAGAAGTCTGAATAGATCACCTCCCCCACATATTTCTCCTTACCCTTTTTTTTTTTTTAAAAAGACACTTGCTCTTTGTCCCTCCTCCCTTTCTTCCTCACCCTCTGTCTCATTAGGTGGTATCTCATTTTGAGGAGGAGAGAGTTAAACCAATCAGTGAGGGGGAAAAAGAGCAGAGGAAAGAGGGAGATGGAAGAGAAGAAAGATGGGAAGGTTGCAGGAGGAAGAGGGCAGAGATAGAGAAAAAGAAAATCAGGAAAGAGAGGGCGATGGATGGAAGGAGGGAGGGAGGGAGAAAGGGTGAATAAATAGCTCTGGCGCACTCGTCCCCCATTACCCCGGGAGGGCACTGTCGCCATGGCAATGTGGCAGAAAAAGGATAGCACAAGCATGATGAGCTTCTACATACACACTTATTTTTTATACATGACAATTGTGGCTCACACATACATTTGGCCACATTAACAGTTTCACAGCAACAACTTCATTCTTACGGATGAATGTGTGCGCTCAGCAAGCTGTCTAACACCTCGCCATAATTATTTATATACAAGCACACACATGTTTACAGGCAGTTAGAGAACAGTCAAAGCTTACATAACAGACAAATAGCAGAGTCAAATAAGCTGTGAAGGCAAATTCAAGTAGAAAAGACAGTAAACACAAAACAAGAGGGTGAGGAAGAGGCATTGGAGAGGAAAATGACAAAAGAGAACGAGAAGGCTATTTTTGTAGCTAATCAAGTATCACAGCTGCCCGCTGTGTTGCTCTGAAATGGACTTTCTTGGACTGTGATGAGGGGTTCAACTGTTCATTCTGCTTTCCTTGCTGCAAATATGTATTTATAAAACCTGAAAACTATTGAAGTTATTGTGGCATGTGTTGTTGTCAAAGGACTGAGGAGTTATCATCCAGAAGGCCTGTTTAAAAAAGTTCTGAGTTCACCTGATGAATCAAATGCTCGCTCCTCTTTTTACTGCTGTGCTGTTGCAGCTGACTGGGCTCATTCACTGCTGGACATTCTGAGAGGTGGTGATATGGCAAAGAGAAGGGGTCCAAACACAGAGCCTTGAGGCCCCCCGTGTCCTGACGCTCCAAAGGAGCGCTCAGTAAGAGAGCATCGAACCAAGAAAGCACTGAACCTGAGATGCTCACGTTTGAGAGTGTAGGCAACAGCACGGTCTGCTGAACAGCATCCAAGGCCGCAGATACGTCAAGAAGAACAAGCACCGAAGACCGAGACACTGCAAGAGCGGCTCAAGATGTTGAAACGGAGGCATTTCAGCATTTTGTGGTCTTTGGACTGACTGATAGCAGCAACACATCTCAAAAGGGTTTGAACAGGGACAACAGAGGGATGGAAAAGTAATGGATGCAAATCTAGGAGCATTAGGCAATTAATTTGGTCAACAGGTCAGTATTATGGATGGTTTAAAAGGAGCTTTTCAGAAATCACTGTCTGTGAACGCAGTTCATTCTGTCCTTCATCCTCTCTGTCCTGCCTCCCTCCTCTTTTCATCCTTTACCCGATTGGCTACCAGCAGGAGGGCCCCCATGATCCAGCTCCTGCTCAAGGTTTCTTCCCAAGAGGGTTTATTTTCCTGCCACAGTTCGGTGTTCGGCTTGCCATGTCCCCGGGGGTCATTCTCTGGGCTTCTGTGAAGCGTCTAGAGACAACTTGTGTTGTAATAGATGTTCTATAAATAAAACTGTATTGAACTGTGCAATCCACAACTGCAGGTTAAAGCTGGCCAAACACATCTACAATGGAAAACTGTTCTGTTACCTTGTTATCAGTGGACAGACCAAACGCCGTCATCTCTGACGGTGTGGTGCATCCTCAGTGCTGAAGAGTACATAGAGGTTTTCAGAGAGACGTGTGCTCCCATCAGACCTCTGCCTCTGTTTTCAGCAAGACAATGCTGAACTACATACTGCTTCCATCGCAACTGAATGGCTGTTCAGGAGAAGAGTCCAGGTGCTGAACTGTCTGCAGTCTAGACATTTCACTATCGTGAAATATGTGATGCAACATAAACCAAAGAATCCAGCAATGACCCAGGACTGATGAGCAGCGAGAACCCTGCTTCAGAGAAGAACGAGCGTTGCAGCTATTTTAGAACTGGGGTTGGAGATGAGTAAACAAACAGCAGGAAGACTGTCTTATGATGACCTGATGATGGTACTTATAAAAAAGTTAAGTGATTACAATTTATCCTGAGTGTAAAAACTGATTGCCATGGCAACATACCCAGCAGTACTCAAGACATTTCGGCCCTGCTATGTCTTGATTTGATCTCATTCTTATTACGGTATCTATATGGATAAAAGTGTTTATTGAGCTCGCATCATGTCTCTGTAACCCCTGTGAACTGGACCGAGACAAAGATTATTAGTTGGTCCACAGCAGCAGACGTGAGGGTCATTACTGTTGTCGTGCTTGTCTCAAACAAACCACCCAGAGTTAGAAGGTGCCACTCTCAGCTCTTTTACAGGTCACTTATCTTAGTAAGAAGGCTGAGGAAGTCTCAGGTACATGTGGTCAGAGGAAAAGTGGAAGATGGCGGACGAGCCAGCTCTCTGTGAGCTCTGATGGTGGGTGCAGTCTCCATCCAGTTCCTTTCAGCTACATTATTGATGTGGGTTTCTGTTGTCATGCTGTTTGTGTCTGTGTGCACACGTGTGCACAGGAACAGCTACACCTGTAAGTCACTACCTTTTGCTTTTAGGTTTCTCACCTCTGCTGGTCTGTAGCAGAATGGCCTTGCCAGGTTCAGGTCTGATCCTTTTCTCTCCTTCCCCTTTCCACCTCTCTGTACGCTCTCTTGTTCTTTCTTCACCTCCTTTGCCTCTCTGTATTAACGCAAGTCCCCTTCCTCCTCCTCCTCCTCCTCCTCCTCTATCGCTCAGACCTTCATTTCTCATAAGCAGATGTTCTCTGAGCCTTGTGGGAGGGCATTCCTCCTCTCCACTATGAAAGCAAAAGAACACAACTTGTTTGAAGTAAAGAAAAATCAAACACAGACAAAGTTACACAACTCCCTACCTCAGCAGTCTCAAAGTAACACCAGCGAGTCCCACATTTGCCCAAGTGTCACGTTAAAGATCAGAGTGCTTTTGCCTTTTTACAAGACACTGTTCCCAGTGTTACACAATACCTGAAAGGTCATGGAAGTGCATATACTAAACACTGCATGACTGAGCAGCCAAGATGACTGGAAGCCATATAGAAAAACACTTACAAACGCAGCCAAGTGTAAGTGAGACAGACAGAGGAGAGTGAGTACCTGACTCCTTACAACTCCTGGGTTCTTTAAAAATTTAAATGTGCCAAAAGAGCACTGTGGGAGTCCCTCTGCAGGTCAAGAGTGAGAAAGGGATGAGCAGCACAGGAGAGAAAAGCAGCAGAAGGAGGTTGTTTTTCTCCTTTTACCTCCTTTTCTCCCCCACAGACTTCCAGTAAAAGTCTAGGACTCTGCGGCGCTCTACACTACTGAGATGAGAATTTTACATTTCCTGAGAGAAACAGTGGAAATGTTGGGCAGCATATGCAGAGCGGGTCAAATCTGTTTGTGTTTGTGGGGCCGTGTACTGACATGGTGGTTGAGCGCTGGATACGGCAGTAAGGTGACCCACTTACACAGCACCCCTCCCTCCCCCCCATGCCTTTACACACACTCTTACACATGGCTCTGCACACTCCTGAACAGCAAGCACCTCACCCGCTGTAGACTGGAAGATGCTTTGGCCCCATTTCAGACAGTAATGTGTGTTTGGAGTGGTGGAAGATAAGCAGGAGGTGGTTTGTGTGAGAGATGAAGCAACTCAGCTAAAGAAAACATAGAATTCCATTAGAAACACACACATGAACACACACATATATATAAATAACACGTTCAAATCAGGATTTTCACAACAAAAATCAGAATTT
>JBAMYA010000001.1:14241714-14280450 GCA_037176975.1 Arrhamphus sclerolepis | reverse complement strand
TATACATAAGCGATGGTCCGGACTGCAGGAAGGCCACACTAGCGAACATCCCACAGCAGCGTCCAATTGACGAGTGTAGTTGAACGACAGCTTCACCACGATGGCATCACCACCAGAGCAAGTCTAGAATATATATATATATATAGCATAAAATGTTTCAATAATGATAATATGACTTTTAAACACATTTTCAATATTTCGATGCACATTATTATTATGAAAATGATTGACAAAGTTTGTTTGTTTGATGAATGTCACATTTCATTGTTATGACTGTAAATAAAAGGTTCAATTTATTTTTTTTTAACTTTTTCACATCTAAAACAATTATTTACTTTTATAGGACAAGGTTTTATGGATTTGGTTATTCAATTTTTCACAAGTTTGTGGGTACAGATATCCTTTCTGGGCATTCTTGGCATTTTCTCTGTGGCTTTCATATTAACCATATTGATATTGGAATTATATCGCATCGACCAAAATTAAGAAATATAATGTGATTTAAAAAATGTTTGCCATATCAACACCTGGCCTAAAAGTGTATTTTCCCTTTCACTTTGGTGTCCATGCTGGCCTGTTTACATCTGCATTCTAGTTTGTAGCCAGAAGGAGGTGGTGTGTTGCGTCACAGACAAAAAACAAGAAGAAGAAGAAGAAACACCGCGATGACCGAATCAGGGATTGGTTATTTTAAGCAGGAACTTTGCCGGCTGTGCTGCCTGGCCGACTCTCCCTCTCACGTTTGTGTCCCCAGTTCGCTTCTCTTCTCTTAACCTTCCCGCTTCTGCGCAGCTCGACCCGGATAAAGCTATACAGCTTGACCCCCGCGCGCGCGTGTGTGTGTGCGCCTTTAAGCAGCATGTCTGAGTTCAGCGGTCTGCCATCTAATGGAGTTGGTTCTGGGGTGAAAAAAGACGCGTTTGCAGACGCCGTACAGCGAGCCAGACAGGTAAACCCCCGACTGTAGTCTGGAGGAGGTAGCCGACGAGCTAGTTAGCTGCTGTGGGGAGCGCAGCTAGCTCCACTGACGTTAGCTGCAGTTGACGAGTTAGCAGCCAAGTCAGAAGCTAAGGTGCTCTTTAAAGTCACAACCCCCTGATATCAGTTGATACTGATTGTTGTAGGGTGAGAAAGAGAAGAAATATGTGTGTCGTTCATGTAAATATGATGAACTTTCGCAGCCGAGATCCTTTTTAAGTGTAGTGTGCTAAGTTAGCACGGTAAACTGGTATCAGTGAGCACATCATGTAGGGACGTTATCCTCATATGCATTAAAATGTCTTTATCAGCCCACAATATGCAGAATCTGTTGTGTATAGATATTTACAAAAAAAGTCTTTCATGTATTAATTGAATGAAAACATTTCCTTAATTTTAGCGATTATATTGTAAAGGATTATAATTTCTGCGTACGTTTGCTACTCTAAACATTTATTTTTTGCTTTGGTAAATGAGTAACCGTTAAGAAAACATACTGATTCATTCGTTTTCCTCGTGTCTTAGATGGTAGCATTTACTGGTCCATCCTGGCAATTTAGCTTTATGTTTTCACAAAATCGCTTTTGTGGGATTTAATTCACGTTATAAAGACAAATGCAAAACACTGTTTTCATGGCTTATATCGATTTATAGTAAAACAAAACATTTTCTTCAATTTGACTTGTGCGTTGTATTCTTATGCCTTATTTATTTTACATTTATTTTGGAAGCCTGGACAGTCTAGTGCCACCATTCAGTGTCTTCCTGGGTGAAGACAAACTAGAGAAAACTGGACAGAAGCTGGAATAATTGGTGTTAGTACTGCTGAGGAAAGCTTCTGCTTATGTGGAGCTAGAAGAAACTTTGAGGACTGTTCCATCAACATGCATTGTTACTAGTGCCTAAGTTATTACCATAGTAACCCAAGCTGATGGGTTATTTATCTCCAATCAGAAAAATCCAATCTACTGTCATAAAGGTGCGTATTTGTCCATGAGATTTATTTGCTGTATGATTATAGCCTCAGTCCTCTTAGATCTCGTTGAGATTAAACTGATCTTCATGATTTTTATATTTCTGGTGCTCCCCAAAGCAATGTTGAAATGTTCTGTTAAACAATTTTGCAGACATGTGTAGCTGAAGTCAGTAGTAATTTATTTATGTATTTTCAGATTGCAGCTAAAATTGGTGGAGACGGTGTACCCCCAGTGACAAACAATGGTGGAGCTGAAAGTTATTCATTCACAGCACAGAAACGATCCCTGGAAGAAGCAGGTTGGAAATTAGGACAAAGAGGTCCTTTGGATGCGTTTGTCTCTTCTTTTGTGTGTTACTTGCCATTTCTTTTGTTTCCAGATGAACCTGAAGCCAAGAAGGTAGCATCACAAAGTGAAAGAGATTCAGCAATGTGTATGTTAAATTCAAGATTGAATTCTTTTACAAGAATTTATTCATCCCAGTTTCTAGTCACTCATTTTTATTTTATGTTGTTTTTCTTTCTTCTCTTTTAGCTATTGGAGCTCAACTAGCTGCTTTGTCCCAACAAAAGTATGGTGCTATGTAGTTGTACTATTTTTTTTGTCCTTAATGTTTTGAATGAGGTTGTGTTTCATATGGATAGACAAATAGATATCATCATTATTTGTACGTCTACAGCGTCAGGCCCTCAGCAATGACAGAAGAGATTAAGGTCCCTGATGGAATGGTCGGTCTAAGTGAGTACATCAATGTAGTCCCTCCTAAACCATGCAGATCATGTCTGTGTCATTGGGTTCCATGTATTAAAATGAAATTTAAAAATGTCTTTGCTGTTGTTGTTCGTAAAGTCATTGGCAGAGGAGGTGAACAGATTAACAAAATACAACATGACTCTGGCTGTAAGGTCCAAATTGCACATGGTGAGCTGCGTGATAACCCAAGATACATGCTTTCTCGTCCAAATAATGAGATTCGGATAGGTTTTCCTTTTGTTCTTGATTGATAAACATCGTCTCATTAATTCACAGATAGTGCTGGTCTTCCAGAAAGGAGTATTTCTCTGACAGGATCAGCAGATGCCATACAGTAAGTTTTTCTGGTCATTTTTCTGTTAATTTATGTTACAGTTGCCTTTGAAGCTGAGCACACATTGTCTTAGTATCTGATGTATTTCATCTGACAAAAGTTGCCACTCCAGATTGATGGATGAGCAAGTAGAACTGCATATAATGTAGCAATAAAGTTCTAGCTTTTAAAATCACCTCATGTAATACAAATAGTTTGTGCTGATGGTAGATAAGCATGTTAGAAATGAAGGATGTTGACCATTCTCCAAGTACCTTTACGTTCCTGTGACAACAGTTGCAGATATTGTTTAGAAGTATGACATTGAATTCAAATTCAAAAATAGTTTATTCATCCCTGAAGGGAAATTCAGGATCCATGGAACTGCAACATAGCTGCAAGATGTTGATTTGAAGGATAGTGCTGGTGGTAGACAAAAAGCCAGGGGAACTAGCCAAAGACATTCAAGCTGACTGCCAAGGTCAAGGTACTACACTGTTTGCAGCTTACGTCACCATGTGAACAACTGGGGGCTCTGTTAGAAGACACATGATGACTTCACTGTTAAATGAAAAATGAAGGGGAAAAAACAGACTCCGATTAGCTAAAAACCCATGTTGACAAGCCGCAAAGTTTCTGGTAGTCTGTCTTTTGTGTTGATGAGATAACTGCACATACTGGCGTATGTGCATAACTCGCATACATACATAAGATCATGATGGCATGGGCCCAAAATTAAGCACAGGATTGCAGCTATTGTGCATAATTTCAGAGAATCTTTCATATGCAGAATTTATGTGCACAAATTTCACGTATTTTATTTATAACAATACAGAGTGTGGAAAAACTACAGAACTACAGTAAGACGGCCTGACTTTCAGGGCTTTCATGATTTCCCCCTCTGTTCAAGGCATGAAGCTCCCACTGCGGATGCAGCATCTTTCTGTACAGACACATTTCATTTGTTGTGAACATTTAGCCTGGATGTGCAGAGCTGCAGACACCATAGTATCATATGTTTTCAGTCCACTTGGCTGGTTATTGCTGGCATTGAGTTTTAGGGACAGGTTTAGTGTAAGCTATGTTGTGCAATATGCACTTGATCAATTTGGGGGCAACATGTTTATTAGTTTGGTGACTGGTGGCACAAAATTCTGCGTAGATGACAATTACATAAACTGTAATGTAATTTGAGTTATAGGAGTAATTTGATCCATTAAATAAATCAGTCTAGTTAATGTGTGTGGCCGTGAGAGAAAGCTGCGGTGATTTCTCCACTTTTTGTCCCTTTTCTCTATCCATGCTATGTATCTGCTGACAAAGGAAATGGATTTGGCTGAAATTACAAAAACAAACAAATTCATTTGATTTCTCAGATCAAAAGTGTCTCAAACTAGAACGGCAAGGCAGAAAGAATGATAGGATTGTGTTTGAGTTATAAGAGCAGTTGTTAAATATTCTTATTCATTTAAGCCATTTCAAAACAATAGCCTTTTTCCAAGTTGACAAAAAAAAAAAAAACATTCGGCTTTTCAGTGGGAAAGAAATGAGTCAACAGTAGTCACTGCAATTTATTGATCAGCTGATGGGAGTATGATGATATGGTTTATGTTGCATTCTGATTTTCAAATGAGCATTGCTCCAAAAACAAAAATGGTGTTTCCTGTGCAACAATCAAAGATGATGGAATATTGTCTTTTCATTTAAAGTTGCTCACAGTGCATATGGCTCAGGATAGTGTATGGAGCTTGTATGGAGATTCATTTTGTACTTTTCAATTACTTTAACTTTCTTTTGTTTTATCTTGTTCCCAGGCGAGCCAAGGCACTTGTAGATGAAATTGTGTCCAGGGGTCACGAGTCGAGCAATGGTCAGTCAGGCTCTATGCAAGAGATGATCATTCCTGCAGGCAAAGCTGGCCTAATTATTGGTAAAGGAGGCGAGACGATCAAACAGTTACAGGTGAGACTTGTGGTGTACTGCGATGAAGCTCTGCTTCTTATTTACTAGAATTATCTGTCTGTTGTGCTTAACATGATGATCTTACAGGAAATTCTACTTGGAGCAGTGTGACATGCTTGTGCTGAGGTTCAGTGATTTTTGTGCTTTTAATTGGTGCAAAATATCTCTCCTGCAAATTCCTAGGAAAGAGCTGGAGTTAAAATGATTCTTATTCAAGATGGGTCTCAGCCACCCAACGTAGATAAACCTCTACGCATTATCGGGGACCCCTACAAAGTGCAGGTACGGTTTGAGCCCACAGATGGATTCAGTGAAGTGTGAAATCTTTTGAATCCTGCTTGGACTTTTATAACCTCCTTTTGTAACATTTCTTTGTTTCACTTTTATAGCAAGCAAAAGAGATGGTTAATGAAATTCTACGAGAAAGGGATCATGCTGGTTTTGGAGAAAGGAATGAATATGGGTCGAGGATGGGAGGAGGTGGTATTGAAGTACGTTATGTCTGTTGAAAATATTTCCATCAGAGTTGCAGCTGAATTTGTTTTTCAGACTTTAGTTCCAACTTCACATCTCTTAAGCAGTCAATGCCTTTTGTAATTCTGCAGATAGCTGTTCCGCGACCCTCTGTGGGGGTTGTTATTGGTCGTAATGGGGAAATGATAAAGAAGATCCAGAGTGATGCTGGAGTGAAGATACAGTTTAAGCCTGGTAAACTGGATGCTACAATGCTTCATCTTATGCTCCAAAGTGGTATTTCAGTATAATGATGCTAGAATGAGTACTTTGGGAAATGTATTGCTATTACAGTACAGATGTTTCTTTGACAAAACATATTAGCTGTTTGTTCACATTCTGCTTATGAAAGTTTAATTTTTAATCTTGAAAAAGGTTTTAAACAAACAATCTCAAGAAATACGCATTTTTATGGATAAATTCCAAGTCTCAAATTTATGAAAGATGGTTCTTGTAAATAAAGTAAAAAGAAGCAATTCCTATCATTATTTTGCCAAACAAAGGATTAGGTTCCACTCAGTATGACTAGGAGATGCAAAACCTATAGTTCCTCATCATTGAGGCACTGATGAAAAGAAGTTTAATATTTCAAGTGGAAATCTTTTCATTTTTAGGCTTTGCGTGAACACTTAATCAATAGATTCATCTATTCATTTGTAATGTAGATGATGGTACGGGTCCAGAAAAGATTGCTCATATTATGGGTCCACCAGACAACTGTCAGCATGCTGCTTCAATCATCACTGACCTGCTACAGAGCATCCGTGCCCGGGAAGAGGGTGGCCAAGGGGTAAGTGCACAGACAGGCACTTGATCTCTTTAAGTTCTGATATTCATGTGCATGCTGACAAAAGACAAATCTTTCCCCTTACAGGGCCCTCCAGGTCCAGGAGGATGGGGTAGAGGTCAGGGGAATTGGGGTCCTCCAGGAGGAGAGATGACTTTCTCCATTCCTGCTCACAAATGTGGGCTAGTTATCGGCAGAGGAGGGGAGAATGTCAAGGCCATCAACCAACAAACTGGTGCATTTGTGGAGATATCTCGTCAGCCGCCGCCAAACGGTGACCCAAACTTCAAACTGTTCACCATTAGAGGGTCACCACAACAGATTGACCATGCAAAGCAGCTAATAGAAGAAAAAATTGAGGTGTGCGCCAGTGACTTTTAAAGCAGAGAATCAGTATATGCTACAATAGTTGTCCAAAAAAAAAAAATCACAACTTCTCAAATGTTTGTCATTGTTGCTGGATTTCCTCTGTTTTCCCCAGGGTCCATTGTGCCCAGTCGGTGGTGGTCCTGGTCCTGGTGGACCCATGGATCCTTATAATCATAACCCTTACAATGTAGGGCCTCCTGGTGCAGCTCCACAGTAAGTACAATCTAGGGCTGGGTATGGAAAATCAGTACCTTTCTGGTACTGATCAAATTACCTCAGTAGTATCAAAAACCTCAGACACAGTCACATCACTCCAGTCATCCAGTCCTGTCGTGACAAAGCAGCACCAGTTTCAAACGAACATCTGGAAACACGGCAAATAACTGACCAATCAGATGCCTGGATTCATTTGACGTGCTTGACAGAGAGCTAGCTATCGGCTCTTCTGATGGCTTTGACACCTTTGTCCCGCATCTTTGCAACATGGCGCCGTGCAGTTTGAGGAAAAATGGACGTGAAAGGCTCTCTGTTCAAATCTATGGGTCATGTGACCAGATAGTTTGTCCAGTATTTTACAGTCAGTGTTCTGGGCTGGAGTGAAGTTTCATAAACTGAACTTGTAAAAACCCGGGCTGTAATAACAGCTGGAAAGATTTGACATCTGTCCACTAATTACTTGGGTACCTAGTTTTGTTTTTGTGCATTAAAAACTTTATTTATATCTAATAGGTTGTAAATGGAACTGAAAGTAAACTACACTAATATTTTATCTTCTGAAACTACTGCAAAGTAATATAAAAAAAAAAAATTCCATCGTTCGGGCATATTCTGGGCAATATGACTTCAAATCAATATCACGTTTAATTAAGCATTTCACCCTGGCTATTAAAAACTACCAACTTATTTTGATTTTGTTTCATTTTTTTGCCCTCATAGATCCCTGACAATGTTTTACTCACAAAAATATCCAAGTTGCAACTATTATAATTGTACATATATTTTTGAATTTTAAAATAAGTGAAGGGCAGACCAAAATAAAAATAATGAAAATAATAGACATGGGCAAGATTATGTTGTAAGTTCTGAATGACTGTTCTGATTAATCTTTGATTGCCCAGCCCTACTAGCATGAATAAAAGCTGGTATTGTAAAAAGTATCACTCAGGTGAAAAAAACGGTATCCATGTTGAAACATTTTAAACAATACCCAGCGCTAGTACAACCTGCAGACAGCATAGAGCAATCTTGAATGTTTTGTAAGTGTAGAGTCTCTATGCACCTTATGTATTCAAACTGTCTTCTCTTAAAAGTGGTGCTGCACCTGGTGGTCCTCAGTATTGTCCTCAGGGCTGGGGGAGTTCTTATCAACAGTGGCAAGCTCCAAATCCACATGACCCGAGTGAGTGCCTTCTATTGGAAACTCCCTCCCATTTTCTCCCATTCTGTTTTATTAATTGACTTATTTTGTCTCATTTTCATTCTCCTACGGTTAGATAAAGCAGCAGCAGACCAGAATGCAGCATGGGCAGCTTACTATGCACAATACTATGGCCAACAACCAAACAGCGCCATGGCAGCCCATAATTCAAGTGCCCCTGCAGCAGCAGCACCAGGGGACCAAGGTCAAGCAGCACAGACCTCAGGGGGTCAGCCAGACTATACTAAAGCTTGGGAGGAATATTATAAGAAGATGGGCATGAGTAAGTAGAACCTGAGCTTTTTGACACCCCAGTTTGATTTATAAGATGGTGAAATGTGTGATCAGGTTTCACTGTGCTTGATCTTACTCCCCAAGTCATATTACACACGACTTCTTTTTTTTCTAATCCAAAAGTACAGTATTTAATGAGATGTGGACAGGGAATTATCAGTGAGTGATGTGAAGGTGGGTAACAAACCAAGGAAGTTTACAGGTAAAAGCTGGGTAGCATGGTCCTGCAGAATGTATGCGCTATGAAGTTAGGAAACACTGAGGTGGAATTGTGTAACACTTCATCATGCCTCTGTTCTGCCTTGGGAGGTAGTTACAGAAGTGAATCAAAGAGAAGACGTGATCTGTCTACAAGTCTACCTGCACAGCAGACCATTTTTAAATCCTTACTGATTTTTAAAACATGGTACACCAGACATGACGGCTGCAACTTTTTTTATTTTTATTTTTTTATAATCCTTTAGACATCTTAGCCAGACCATGAGACCCCACTTTTGGGGGTTTGGACCCCAGAAGTGCCTAATGGTGATTATCCACAGACATGAGATCTCACAGAAACTTGTTGATTAATTGTGACACGAGAACTAAAGCATTGTTCATGATGTTTTATAAAGGCTTTTGTACTTTTAACACAATTCTTGAATCTGTTCCAATTATTTCACTGCCATCTTTGTAGGCAGGGGGGGGCGGGCACATATTGTTTTACACATGTAGATGTCTGCTGGATCAATTAACTTTTTATGCATGGTTTTTCCAGCCCAGCCTGCTGGATCAGCAGTTGCTGCTCCAGGCACAGGAGCCACTACAGCATCTGCAGCAGGGGGAGCTGCAGCTGGGGGTCAGCAGGACTACAGTGCAGCCTGGGCTGAGTACTACAGACAACAGGCTGCCTACTATGGACAAGCAGGACAGGCTTCTGGACAGGCAGCTGCACCACAGCCAGGACAACAGGTAGCACATGCATAAATGCTTGTAAAACTGACCTTGTAGCAACTAAGATCAAAAGTACTTTAATGTTTTGATTATGCTTCATTTTCCTCACATTTCCTCCCTTTTTTCCCTGGTATCTTGCTTATTGCAATAAATATTGTCACAATTAATATAAAAGTAAATTGATTTTTCTTTTTACTCATTGTTGATATAGGTGGATACAATGTGAAGAACAAGCAAAAGCCAAATGTTTAAATATGAACACAAAAAAAAACAAAAAACATTGCACTATTTGGTTCATATTTATTTATGTTGCCTAAAATGTATGCATTAATAATATACACACAGTGAAGTAAGAACAATTTCACTTTCACATCACACATCAAAGGCCAATCTCATTGTGTCTTGTGATATTTCTTTTCAGCCCCAGTAAACATGGTTTGGTCTTTCGGACGGATGTAATGGATCTCTGGATGCGTTTGTTTTATTTTCCTTTTTGGCTTTAACAAGACTAGAGCATGGTTTACTCATCCACCAAGAAATGTTCTATTCCAACCTTGAATTATTTATTTTTTTCTCTCCCCCAACAAAGTCATAATTGAATGAGGAAAATGAATTGGCTTTGTCCATGCATTAAACAAAGCACTAAACATCTACACTGTTGATAATTTGGTTTGCCACTTTACATTACTGAATCATACTTATATTCATCTTACTGTTTTTATGTTTTTGTCTTTTTAAATAATGTGAAATAAGCGTATTTGCTTGCAAGCTAGCACAACATCTCAACACTGACTTGTATCTAACCCTCCCTTCAGCTTTTGAAGGGTTAAAAAAAAAAAACGTCAAGCAGTATTTTGAATAAATTTGAATAAACAATAGGTTTGTATGAAATAACTGATCCCCCCCCCCCCTTCTTTTTTGTTAAAAGTACCCTTTTAACATTATTTTTACATTCACTGTTTAATTTGCAGGTGTATTTTTCCTGCTGTTGTGATTTATTAATTTTATTTTTCTTAAGGGGTCTTGTGTGTTTGAATACAGTTCATGCTACTGAACAGAAAAAAATGTGTGCAAAATGTGCACCAACTTGTCCTACATGTGTGTAGGCTGGTTTATGTGTGCATGTATGTTTGTGTGCTTGACTGCCCTGTTTAATTTCTGTATCTTTACTTTATAAATATTTTCCTTCAAAAAGGTTCTGTTAATGTATGTCCTTTTTTAAAGTTATTTTTTTACAGTTTGTTTTTAAAGACTTCAATAAAACCATTCATATTACCAGTGTCTTGTGTCTTCAGCATCAGTGTTTGGCACACTGCCTCTGTTTAGACCAGTATTTAAATAAATAAAAAAATCAGGGAACGTTACGACTGCATCGTATTTATTGCAGATATTGACACAGATGCACATATAACATTGTAATGAGTTCAGTGATGTCTCAGTGCTTCACTGAGTTGGTGTCCTTGTCTGTTTTGGTCCGTCTTTGTTTTGGTTTTGATTGACGTTTCTGTGAGCCAATGGGGACAGCCTCGTGCAGTCAGCGAGCCAATCAGAATGGATCCGGCTCTGAGAAGGAACAACAGTGAAGAGGGAAATGGCGCCCAGCTCGAAATCTGAAAAGGACGATGGCAATCAGAAAACCCAGAAAAAGCACAGAGACCATGTTGTTAAACTTCTGGTGCGAGGGAAGGTGGGTGTAAATCCATGATTTGTGACTTATAAAGAAAGGATGTGTTGGGGAAACAAAACTGAGGTGATGCAGGTGATTTCAGGAGCTTCGGATGCTAGCTTGTAGCTAATTTGCTAACTAGCCTGACGACTGTCAGGTCGCTAATCAG
The DNA here is from genome assembly GCA_037176975.1 of Arrhamphus sclerolepis. Classification (NCBI taxonomy): domain Eukaryota; kingdom Metazoa; phylum Chordata; class Actinopteri; order Beloniformes; family Hemiramphidae; genus Arrhamphus; species Arrhamphus sclerolepis. The sequence goes on along the minus strand of JBAMYA010000001.1, from coordinate 14,269,319 downwards.
CTAATAACTAATAATACTTCACCAGCAAATTATTTGTTATTATGTTTGACAGTGCCCATTGGTGGTTGTTCTTTGGTCTTAGAGTTAGCGGGGTCTTAGCTTTCTGTGCATCAAACCTGATGATGACTACAGCTGAGTCACAAGCATAATTGCATTTTCTACACCTGGTGGATGTTTTTCTAAACCGCAACAGCAGTGCGAAGTGCTCCATTACAGAAGCATATTTGATACTCGCACTTCTTTGCCGTGCATTCTTACAGATACTTTGATATTAACGTATTGCGGACCTAATGAGGATTAGCCATTAAACCCGAGGCAGCTTCAGGAGCTACTGTGTAGTGAGCTGTTGACGTATAACTGTCTGATTTCTCTCGTCTGTTCTGCAGCTTGCAGGACAGTTTTCCCAGCGGCTGTTCAGGAAGCTCCCACCTCGAGTGTGTGTCCCTTTAAAAAACATCGTCAGCGAGGAGTTCCTGAGAGCAGGGTATGTGTGTGTTTACTACATCACTGTGTTGCATTGGAACACCCAATATGCATGTTAGTCCAGTTTCGACAATATGATTGTTAGTGTGTGACTTATTACTTAAAATGCTCCTTCTGAAGTCATGCAGAAAAAAAAATAGCTCCACTTTTAATCATTTTGCTTTTTTGTGTGTAAAACTATAATCATCAAATACATAGTGATTCCAAGTTGTACACAAATATGACCTTGAGTTTGCAACATACACATTTTCATTGTGGATATTTAATAAAACTGAAGCTTTAAATGTGGGCAATACCAAGCACCTCCTGGTTGTTTCTAGCGGATTTAAGAGGGGGAATTACAGTCAGTTGCTTTTGATAATTATATTTATTTTACCTCCTAAAAGAAAGTGGCTTGGCAGTTTGGAGAATTCAGGTGTGTGTTAATATAGTGCCAGTTGGGAAAAAACATAAGTAAGCCATAGTCTTAGGGCTTCTATACGCTGCATGATGTTTGCAGTCAAATAAGAATAACTTCTCACTCTGTACAGTTTGCGTTTGTTTAACTCTGGGTAAAATGTCAAGAGACTGTGCAGACTATGGATTGATGAGTCCTCTTGAATTGTACGTTAATACTAATGTTGCAGAGATGCTATGGACATAGAGGTATGTCAATATGCACTGGCATTAAACATAGAAAGAAGTAAACCCCTCTGTTGTACTGGAACTTTTATGTATGCCGGAAATGCAAGATTGAGTTCCCAGTCAAGGTTAGGCAAGAGTCAAGTTTGGGATTCTTATATTTCTTTTGAACTGAGCTAGGTTGCATTAATTAATATGTTATTTTCAGGTTGCATTTTAATTGGTTAATAAAAAGATGGAGTCACAGGGTCCTGAAAAGAAATTTGTATCAGGTTGTTTAGACCAGTGTGACAGCTGTCATCAAACCATTCAACATTGTAGGACGTAGGAATCTTGATTAGGATGAAAGACAAAAGATATTCCCTGGATCCTTTCACAAAGAATCTCTGGAAAGCACTGAATACAGTTACTGATCTTTCCAAGAATGAATGTCTCAGCAATTCTACTCCAAAGCTCGCTTATGCAATGCCCAGAGGAGTCTAAAACTAAATCATCAAAAGAAAAAAAGAACATGGAAGTATAACTGAGTTTCACATGACTGCATCTGAACAAACCTCAAACTCCTGGAACAATGTTGTAGGGATACATGAGACGGAAGTGAAGTTGTTTGGCCTCAGTGCGCACTGGTATGTTTAGCAAAAAAAAACAAACAAACACGACATTTCAGCAAAGACTCCTCATATACCCACTGTCAAGGATGGCAGGATAGCAGTTGATTTGGAGTTATTGCGTAGCAGCCGGATGTGACTTGCAGTCAGCCATGAGCTCTTTTTTATACATGACTGTTTTAGAGGTTGAAATTGATGACACTCTGATAAATGAATTCCTAAAATCTTCAATAAACGGAAGCAGTACTATATAGAGGAATGGTTGCCCATATTTCTTTTTCTTCAGTTTTGTTTAATAATCATATGGTGAAATGTTATATGCTGTTATTTTCCTAAGAGGGAATACTAGATATTTGCACATGTCTGTACAATTTTTAATGTAATTGAGGTTTAACCATTTTTCTTTTACTGAATACATAAATCAATACAGAAGAAGTCTGTCCTCTTGTTTAAGTAAATAATTTATGGTAGAGCACAGTTCTGTCAGTGTCATGGCAGTGACTTAAAGCTCCTCTTGTATTGTAACTTAACAGCCAATCTAATTTATAACTTTGCTGTCTGTGTGTGTCTTGACCCAGTGTAAAAGACTGATTGATTGATTGTGTGCCTTTTAAAAAAAAAAACAAAAAAAACCCTTCACAATAACAGTTTGTATTGTTGTTCAGGTTGAAACATGCATTACAGGAGTACGTCATCTTTTTTGTTCCAGACATATCTTTCTTGGTTTCACTAAATGTGGCCGCTACGTTCTGTCCTACACGAGTGACTGTGGAGAAGATGATGATTTCTCTTTCTATACCTATCATCTCTATTGGTGGGAGTTCAACCTGCACAGTAGACTCAAACAAGTAAATGAAAAGAAATATACTCGATACTTTAATACTAATTTTAATGTTGTTGCATGAATTTTATTCTGATAATTAATGTGCGTCATGCTGGCTTCTTGTCTGTAGGTCCATCATGTGCGATTGTTTGCAGGAGAGGAAATATACAGTGATTTGTACCTCACTGTTTGTGAATGGCCAAATGACCACTCCAAAATAGTCATTTTTGGCTTCAAGTAAGGAGTAATAAAGACACTTAACCATATTCACCATGGATAATGGCATTCCAATAGGCTAATAATATATATATATGTGGTTTTTTTTTCTTTATCCCAGTACACGCAGTTCAAGCTCTGTACTGATGAACCTAATGATGAGTGATGAGAACAACAGAGACATTTACATCACCATAGCCTCCATGCCTCCTTCAAAACCTTGCTCAAAATGCTGTCCAGTTCCTTCAGCCACAACCATACGTACAGGTAATTGTGTGCACAGATCCATTTTGTTACCATTTTTGGGTTAATGGCTCATCCAAATTCATCATGTTGTCTTCCCAGGAAGTGATCAGTGTCTGGAACATGGATATGTACTCAACAGCAGGTACCAGGTGGTTTATCCATTCCCTACTTTTCAACCAGCTTTCCAGTTAAAGAAGGACCAGGTCATCCTCTTAAACACAAGCTACTCCCTGGTAGCTTGTGGCATCTCGCTCTGTCCAGGTAATGCACATACACTACCGGTCAAAGGTTTTAGAGCACCCAGGTTCTTCCACTTTTTTTAATTAATTAAAAATAGTAATAATAAAAAAGCATAAGTCCAATGAATAGCTCAAACGGTATACAGATAACTAGTGAATGGATTACCCAAAACCAAAAATAATAATGTACATTTCAGTGTCATACAAAAACAACAGTGCCTTTTTTAGGGATCAACGCAAATAAAAGTTCCACACATTTATGGGAAAATCTGCAACAGAGTTGTGATGAACTTTCTGAGGAATATTTGATTTCCATTGCAGAAAGAATCCTATAAACGTGTTTAGCTGTTACAGCTACCAAAGGTGGCTGTTTTATGAGTCAAAAGTTGGTTAACAGATTGATTCCATGTTTTTTTTTCCTGTTTGTTTGTTTCAACTTCAGTTGTTTATCTGTTCTGTGCTTTCATTTCCGAGTACATTGAGACATTAAAGTGCATAATTTTCAAGTGTTCTGAAACCTTTTGCCAGTCGTGCGCTTGAAGGGAATAATCATTTTCTGTCCTTTACACCAATGATAAGACTTGAAACAATAATTAGCTTAAAGATCAACACAAATGTGATGATCAGTTTCCATTTCTATAATTTTGTACAGGTTCATGCAGACTCTGCACAGCCAGCAGCTGAAAACTGTGTGTGAGTGTAGTTTAATAATTGATGCTGTTTTTAGGCAAAGAAAGAAAGAACTTTATTAATCCCTGAAGGGAAATTCAAAGGGTGGTGGTCACCCCAGATAATGATTCGATTAATATTTTTCTTCTATTCTCTGATTTGTAATTTTGTAAACTGATGAGAATGAACAGTTACATTTTTGAAAGCTTTCTTACTTTACTCCTTTTTGTTACGCCTGAGTATAGCTTTTGCATTAAACGGTTTTTGACAGATCAGAACCTCAGATTTGTACAAGTATACAGTTTTACAGGAATTTATTGGCTGATTCAAGAGTGCGGTTTCACCAAACTACTAGATTTGTACATCTAAAAATGAAGTATTAAATGCCTCAGGTCACTTGACAAAGCAATTTTTGTAAATAAAATTCAACTCAACCTTTGTTTATTGAGCACATTTTAAAATAACTGAGGTTGACCAAAGTGCTGTACAGATTAAAAACAGCAAGAATGATAAAAGCAACCTATATAATGGCACAATTACAAAAAATAAGATAAATACTAAAATTCAAAACACAATGAAATAAAATAGATTAAAAATTAGAAAATATTTTAAAATATAATTTTGCCAAAATTCACTTAAACTTGATTAAAATCCAGGGGAAAAAATGTGTTTTTAGAGCTGATTTAAAAACCTCAAATGATCCTGCAGACCGGATGTGAAAGGGCAGGTAATTCCAGAGCCTAGGGTCCGCCGCCGCCGCAAACTCTGTCACCTCTGGTTTTTAGTCGTGTTTTGGGGGCGGTCAATGGCAGCTGATTGGAGGATCTCAATAACCTGGAAGAGGCGGGGATACGAAGGAACTCGGTCAAATACTGGGGGGCTAGGCCACTGAGAGCTTTAAAAAACAAACAATAACATTTTTAAATCTATTCTAAAAGCAACTGGGAGCCAGGCCAGGAGATATGTGGTCACGCTTGCGTTTGCCAGTATGAGGCAGGCAGCTGCAGGCGGTGCAGGAGTGACCAGTCCAGGCCAAGATAAAGTAGTAGAGTTGCAGTAATCCAGTCTGGTATTAACAAAAGCATGGATTATAGTCTCCAGATCTCTTTGTTGCAGGTATCCTTTTACTTTTGATAAAATCTTCAAATGATAAAAACTGTTTTTTATGACCGAGCTAACTTGGCGATCAGATTTCAGCCGGTCATCAAATATCACACCAAGATTCTTTATGGAAGACCGAATGTTTGGTTCAAAGGGACCCAGAAAGCGAGCAGGAAATGTAACTAAAAATAAATTGCAGTATAATCCTCTTCATGTATCAGATTATAAATCATTAAATCCTTAGATAAAAGCACTACAGTGATTGATATGTTAGAGTTGGACAAAGGTTATTTAACCTGAACTGATGCTCCTCGTTGCTGACAAGAACATCTCAGAATACACATGCTGTGGTCACGTAAAAGTTTTTCATTCTGTTTCTAAAGGGTCATATATTGGCCTGCATCAAGGAATGAAAACAACTACGGAAATTGTTCAAACTACTAAAGTTGTTTACAATAAAACAAACAACCTTGAAAACCATGAATCAGCCTTCATATAAGAGCACGACTGCAGCCACTGGAATTCTTCCACTGAATATTCTCTATGCCTCATTTGGTCTTTCAGTGATTTACACACTTTTCATTATTCAAAATACTCATTAATTTGGATATAATTTGATCCAGATGTCATCATTTGGGTAGGATTGTAAAAGTTTGTTTGCATTTCCACTTGCAGGGAAACAGGGACAATCGTCACAGATTCTTTACACAAAGAAAGCAGCCCTGTCAACTCAAACCTCAACATCTGTTCCCGTGACATCCTCGGCTTCTTCCTCACTACCTCAGGGATTACCAGAAAATCGACACTCCATTTGCAGGTCCACTCAGATTCCTTCATCTCCTGTCCAGTCACAAGCAGCAATGAGAGCTCGGGAGTTTGCTGCCGACCTTTTCAGACGAGCCCAGGGAGTGGGAGGGAAAGAGAGCGACGGCCAAGGGGAGGGGAGGACAGCTGATGTTGCTGAAAAAGAGGCATTGCACATACCAGGAGATAAAGGGATTAATGTTTCCAGAGAGGGGGAAGATTGTAAAAGCTGTGTGACGGAGGATAGACGGACTGGGTCTCTACAAGCATCAACTTCAAGTGGGAGCCTCAGTCTCTCACAGTCCTCTGAACAAGTGATGTCCCCTGCCTCTTCGTCATCATCATCATCTCTGTCAACTTCAACCATTTCCCCATGTCAGGATGCAGGCTCTGGCGAGCCTGGATATGTAAACTACTCACGCTTGCACTACCGCCTACAACAGCCAGGGGCAGCAGAGCAGAATTCAGGAGGTGAGCGACAGCTGCACAAAAATTTGAAAGCTGAATGTTTTTGCCAGGTCAAGTTTGACATTTTTGTCCTCAATTCTTTCCCTAGGTTACGAGGACGATAAAGTCCAGCTGCCTTTCACAGTGACAGATTTGAAAGGACAGAATCTACAGCTTGTCACTGGACCGTATAATGGACAGGTAATTGTCCAGAATATCTATGAATGTAATTTTAGAAACACTGGAGAGTATATCTCAAGGTTGCTCTGTCCTTAGTAACTCAGGTATTTGTGATTTAATGTGTCCTGAGTTAATGATCTGCTAAAAAAGGTGTTTTTCTCAGAGTGCTGCATTAGTTTGGTATGAGCACAAACCATAATATAGGCTCATCTTGCAAACGGTTTACCATGTTTTTTTTTGTTTGTTTGTTTGTTTTTTTCCCTTGCAGAGTGTTTGTGTAGAGCAGCTGACCCTGGATTTTGAGTATCTTATCAATGAAGTGATCAGGAGTGATGCTGCCTGGGCTCCACAGTTCTGCTCCTTCAGCGACTATGATGTTGTGATATTAGAGGTGAAGACAGCAACACTGAATACTCCACCATAAATCTCTTTTTCCACGTAATTATCCTTCATTACCCCTGACATTCCAGCTTTTCTAAATTTCTACTCATATGGTGATGATTTAGTGACTCCACTGAGTGCATCACTGTTGATAATGTAGCATGTTGAAGTGCTGAAACGACACATGGTTGTTTCAAATACAGGAGATTGTAGTGACACTGGTCAGTTTTACTGAACATTAACAGTTAAATTCTAACTTTCTGCATCTGAGTGAGATGCAGCTGGCAGGTTTCTTCCTCACCCTCTCTGCTCTCTCTTCAAACCCCGCTGCCATGGAGGCTGCTGTTTATGCATGTGCTGACTAGTGCATGTATTCATGTAACAACCTCCAGAGACAGTTAAAGTGATTGACCGCAGTTAAGAGTCCTCTTCATTCTTCACATGAACTCCTTGCTGTTTATAGTGTGAATGAAGAACGCCATAAAATTAATTTTGGCGCCCCTCTTACCATATTAGAGCGTGGACACGGGCTCTTTGACACATACATGTAAGACCTTTTGTACCGTTCCGCTGCTGCATTTCCTGTAGAATGCTCTCATGGTTCCTATTTTTCAGGTTTCATCAGTGTTTGGTTCCCTGCCAAAATGTTTAATAGTCATCAAATTGACTTCACATCGGTAACAATACACATTTATCTGTATTTTCAGTTTGTGCAATTGCACTTTAATTAGCTTTGAAACAGCTGTTTAGCAACATACACACCACACAGCTGGCATAAAGACGGCATTACTGGTTGTACGGAAAGCATTAAATGGATTTTTTTTTTTGTTTTTTTTTAAATCTATGGCTTTTTCATGTTCTTTATACAACCTTAAAACGAGGGGAAAGATCATTTAGCAAATTAAGATGTAAATAAGTTGTTTTTGATGTCTTTAAGGTGTGTCCAGAGACTAACACTGTGATGATCAACATTGGTCTGCTGCTACTGGCCTTCTCTAACTCAGATGAGGAGCACTGCAGGTACACATCTAACTCTCGTCTTTTACATGAACACAAATCCTCTTTCAGTCTTCTGTCTTTAGTTGTTTTGGTTCATTGACTCTGGTTCTCTTTGTGAATTTCAGTTTTCATTTAATGTCTTTTTTTTTTTTTTTTATTACTATTGTTGTCTTTAGACCGAACACGTACCATTCCAACCTGCAGGTTAGCTGGGACCTTAACACTGGTGTGTGTTGTACTGTGGGTGTGGGTGACCTCACAGAGGTCAAGGGTCAGACCAGGTGAGCAGCTACTGCAACACACATCTGCCTTAACCCTGATGGTGTTTAAGCTGCATGCGTTTGTGTTGAAAACTGCTTTCTCCCCGTCAGTGGGAGCGTGTGGAGTTCCTACAGGAAGTCCTGCGTGAACACGGTGATGAAGTGGCTGGTTCCTGAGAGCAGCTCCCGCTACATCAATCGCATGACCAACGAAGCTATGCACAAAGGTGAGGCTCTCATTTGGCGCAGACATTTCTACACGTCTTACAAACAGGATTCCTAAATACGCTCATATTTTACATATTTATGAGGAGCTTTGCCTGTTTGTGTCAAAGTGGGCAGAGGCAGATGGGCTTGACTGCAGATATGATAGATGAACGAGACATTGGATTAAAGATGTGGTTGTGGTTTAGCTGCTCCTAAAGCTAATTAACTGCTTTGAGATCTTACAGAAAAGCTTTGAGACCTGGCTCTACATGGTCCTAATCTTCCTCAGAAAAAGTTATTAAACCAGACGTAGTTGGTCAGAAGAAAAAAATATTTATCAAGCAACAAGAAAAATGTCCCCAATAACAAAGGCAAAAAAAAACAACAACAAAAAACAGTGTTATATTCTGTTAACAAAACACTTTGATCAGAGAACATGTGGCACCAGAAGGGACAATGAACAGTGGTGGGATGATTAGCAAGGATGTACCAATCCTGGAGAAGCACATGCTAATTACTGTAAAAGAAGACCTGAAGAGCTGATCAAGCCCAGATGTGGGCTGGAAACGCAACAAAATGTTCTGAGTGGACAATTCTATCAAGTGAGCCACGGCCTCTCTGGCAAGTTTAGCATCGCTTACAAAATTGGGGATTTAAAGCAAACAAACAAAAAAAGAAGTTGTAACGTTAGTGTAGATGAATGTTAAATGTAATTTAAACCTCCCTCATCCTCTCACTTTCTAGGCTCGTCACTGCAAGTGTTGGCAGACAGTGACAGATGTACCTGGATTGTGTTATGAAGAAACGGGTGGTCCACAAATGTCAATGTACCTGAAACAAAAGTGCACAGATGTACAAACGAGCCTCATCTTCAGCAGAGTCACTTTCATCACAACAAAAACGGTGCACGTTCAAAGGATGTACTTTTGTAATATGTAAGTAAAAGGTGTCAAACTAAAACTGATCAAAAAGGTTCCAGTAGAAATGCTTTTTTTTTTTTTTTTATAAAGGTAACTGTACTGTATTATTAAACCATAAAAACTAAGAGCTGGACTGAACAAATATTTTTTTCTCCTTTCTTTTTATACATAAAGTCATATTTCTATTGTGTGTGTGTGTGTGTGTGTCTGTAAGTAAAGGTATGCAATATCTGTACCTGGCAAGTTCATCCAGTGTCTATTTGTGTGAATGGAGGGCCTCACAGAGGTCAAGGGTCAGACCATGTGACCCTGGCCTGGCAGGGCCATGTTTAACGTGTGAAATATTTGACACAATCTGCTGCTTTTGAACAAGTGGCTTCTCTTCAGGACCGGACCAGTTCAGTTACGTGTGGGTTCAGAGGCCTGCCATAATAAACATGAAGGACAGTGAATTGATACTTCACCTAGTTTTTTGTTGTTGTTGTTGTTGTTGTTTTCTCCCCTTTTTTCCAAGTGGGCTGCTGGAATCACCTGTTCAAAGATGACTGTCATGTTGTATGTTCATCTCTATAACAGTAAGTCTGAATTCTACTGGAAATATTTTTGTTTATATATAAAAATGTTCAAATGCTATATGATGCTTTTGTGCTTAGAAATGGACAAATGAATATTAAAAGAATGTGTCCTACGGACTATCACAAAATGTGTAAAAGAGAATTATGCAGATTTGGGATGGCTCTGAGGGAATTTAGAAAGCCGAATAATGTCCAAAGATGCCATCTTTTGGTTTGAGTACATTGTTGCGTTAAAGACGAGCGTTGAAAATTAATTGTGATTTTCACGGAGTCCTTAAAACTTGGTTTCAAAAAAAAAAAAGGTCAGTAATATATAGTAGATTTGTTTCTTCTCGAGTTATCAAAACTTCTGCTGTTTTGGGTAGACTTGTTTGTGTGCCAATGACAGTTTGAAACCAGTGAGGGGGCAAAAAAAGACATTTTGTTGAGATATTCACTTTAGAAATCACATCTCTTTAGTTGAAAGCAGGAAAAAGAACTACAAACATTGTTCACAAAGGTTTTTCTCATAACATCAAGAAGACAAAATTAAGGGAAAATAAATCTAGTGGTGAGATTGTGGTTGTCAGAAGGTCCTGAGAGACATCCCACAACTACTACAATAGTTTGGTTTTTTTCTGTCTCGTTCCAAAGTCCAAATCATAATCAGTTTTGCGTTTCACATGTGCTCTTTGGAGGGAGTCTGCTTAGAAATACCATACACACATGCTCACTCCGTCACTGGAAAATATACCTCGGTACTCTGGATACACATGACTGCACATTTCTTAAGGCAACAATGGTCAAACAACATAGAACAATTTTGAATATACAGTATAACCCCAAATGAGAAAAAGGCAGGGATAGAAAATGCAGAAATGGGAGGAAAATAATACAAACCAATTAAAAAAAAAAGCAGAAAATACTAAAATTAATTCATTTATATACATCCAATTTTGCATTTTGAGGAACACTGTAAAATATGGATTAGCATGTTTGTGGCACTACAGTGCATGTTATCATTTAACATTTCAGGAAGGTATTTCATTGCATAAAGGGCAACGGTGCAAGCCTAAGCTGATCACCTGTGATCTTGAATCCCTCAAACAGCACGACATCAAGAACCGTTATTCATCAATGGCTGATATAACAACATGGGCAAGGGGTTACTCAGGAGAAACTGGTCATGCACTAAAGAAGGATTCACAAATACCACTCAAAACTTTACAGTGCAAAACAAATAAACCTTATGCTGTCCAGGGTGGTGTCAGACAAAACCAGTATTCCTAATCCTTTTAGGAGGAAATGGGCATTGCATGCTCTGGGTCAGAGAAGTCTTCAGTTTTATATACGTCTAACAGCAAGGCTCTGGGATGGTACAGAGTTGTATCAGTGCCATTGGCAAAGCTCTGTTAGACTCACAAATTAACTGTATGTTGTCTTTAAGACAAACTCTTTGCCAGAGACGTCCGTGCGTCATTTGACAGGAAAACGACATGCTGCAACCGCTACAAAGGGATGGCTGTGGAAGAAGATGGTAGGGGTCCTGACCTGTCCCAATCAGAGAACATCTAGAGGACAACATGGCAACAGCCCAACACTGATGCCTTTTCAGGAACGGAGACCAAAAAAAACACCCGAAACATGTCAATGCTCAATGTCATCAACTCCAGAATGTCTTTGCAAATGTTGTGAGAAGGAATTTACTGTCCCAAACTCTTATCGGAATGTGTTGCTGACCAGAAATGCAAAACTGTGTTTTTAGCGAGTGAAATGAAGTTGGTAAGAGAAAAAAGAACAAAAAAAACCCCACCAAAGACAAAACATTTTTTTTTTTTAAAATCTTTGTATTGTCTGCTGTGAAATAAGTCTGTTAAAACTGCATCCTCCACAGTATGTCATTTGGAATATAAACATCTATTTTTAAACCTAAAAAGTTTCACGATAGTTTGCTAAACTTAGTCGATCCAGATGTTGCCATGGGTACAGTTAAGTTAATGCACCTGCTTAGGAGGGATAAACTTTGGCCTTAAGCTAGGAAAGACTGAAGTTCTAGCACTTCCTGGAAAATGTATGTGATGACATTGCACTTGAATTATCTACCTTGTTTTTGAAAGAAATTACAATCACAAAAAAATGGATAACAAAAGGATCAATGAAAACATCAAACTGGGCATAATTGTCACAATGAGGCATGAATACCCCCAACGTTTTTTGTTTTTTTTTAAAACAGCTATTATAATTTCATGACACCAGCACTACTTCACAGGACCTTCATTTATTAATCCACCAATACAGAATATATATTTATATATATATATAGAACACAGGTTTTTAGGCTAAAAATCTCTCAAAGGCACAGAGTGTCAGTTAATTGACCAAATTCATGAAATTACATTAAGAGCAAAATATGGCACCCACAAATAACAGTAAATCAACATTCATGTGCCAACAAAATTCATGTTGCAGTATGATTTCAGATGCTACTCTTACATGTACAGTTCCGGGAGTGCCCCTGATTTAAGTCCTGCTCTGCCTACACACACCGCATTAAAGGCAATGTAAGTGATGTGATGTAAGAGCTCTCATCTCTCAACAGCAGTCAGGTCAGTGGTTAAGGCAGGGAAGGAAATCAGTGACGATAAAATGACTCGTTATGGTGATTTTAAAATACTGACTTGACTTTGCACTCCAAAAACAAAATCTCTCTTTGAGAATTAAAAGTGTTTTTAAATTGAATTGAAGAACATACTTTATTCATAGCTCAGGCTGGACAGGATTGGCCTCTGAACGTACAAGGAAGGCACAGGAAATGAAGGAAGGGCTGAAGGTGATCAAGTGAAGGCAAAGGGGAAAAGAATGGCAGCACAAAAATACAAAGAAAAAAAGAGTGGCAGAAAGCATTGAGGATGGATGATAGTATGTTAAAGCAAAGGTATGTTAAGAGTTATGTTGATGATACAGGTAATTTGCTAATGTGGTGTGCTGTGGGTCTCGGTTGGAGTGTGCACATTTAAATTTGTCCTGGGCTGCTTGGCAGGTGGCTCTGTCACCTCCTTCTCCTCGCTGACTCTGCTCAGAGAGCTGGACTGCAGCACAATCTCTCCGCTCTCCTCATCGCTCTCCTCTTCTTCCTCCTCGTCTTCTTCTTCTGATAAAGAAAGGCGTTGGCATGACAGTAAGAAATCTAATAACGAAGGCTGGAGCAAAATGAGGAACTACACATATTTGCAAAAGTTGACCTGCAGTATTTTTTTTCTTCCTTTTTACCTTTTTCCAGATCCAAAGAATTTCTGTTTTTGATACTGCTGGCAAACTGCAACACAGTTAAGAAGATGCAAGTTAACTTAACTAATCTGATGCATCTTGTACCATTAGGTGCAGCACCATCCACATCCACATACTTCTCCCATGACAGCTACGGGCGTCTCTCCTTTAGCCTTGGCCACCCTGTGTTCAATCAGGTAGTACATGTACTCGTCATAGAGCAAGCGAATCAGGTGGAAGGAGCCGAAACTAGCGGCGCTGCGCAAAGTCAGATCCCGAATTACCATAGAGCTGGTAAGAAAGCAGAGATTTAGAAATGTTATTCTCTACAGAAACACAGTTATCTGTGCGTGGCACATTTATAGACTCTGTTTTCTGTCACCTATAGAATGACCAGTTGAGTAGAAAAACTTTGGCAGCCTTTGGCAGGGCGGCACGGTTGTGCTCATAGGGCTTCAGCACCTGGGAGACAACACCATCCAGCCAGGTAGCCCACTGTTCCAGAGAGTTGTGCTGCTGCAGAGTAGCTTTAAAGTCTTGCTCCAGACGCTGGACTACACGGTCTTCACACTGACACACCCATGATGCCTGCTCCTAAGAGAAAAGGATCAAAGTTCTGTTCTATTTCACCAAGAAAAAAAAAAAAAAAAAACATAAACAAAAAACACCAGTGCAGAGTGAGATGGAAGCAGCTGGCACAAAGAATAGTGCTAGCATACTTGTACGTTAGTGAAATCAACTCGGTTGAGGTCAGAGAGCATCTGGTTGATCTGAGCTGAGTTCTGGAGCACAGCACGGGCCGCTTGGGCCAGATGGTTCAGGCTGGTGTAGCGACGCAGCGTCTGAGAGAAGGAGCCTACACAAACCACCTGAAGAAAAGAGTGGAGGAGAAAAAAATGCAAGTGGATTTGTTATATACCAAAGGAAGATAGAATTTGAACAATTTATACCAGATACAAATCTATTTAGATTTTCTAGACGCAAGAGAACAACTGCAAATTTGAAAATGCATATTGAGATTTTTTTTTTCACATTTTGTTGTCGAAGCATGACTGCTTCAGTGCTTAAATTGGTTTGGGTTCTCACAGATCCTATACAACACATGAACAGACAAGAGACATTAACAGGGAAAGTTTTACATTAAAATGTGGAATCAGAGCTCCCACTTTACTTGTGATCAGTCTATAAATATCAGTAGTACCTTGATGCGAACCATCTCCTCTGGGATGTTCATCATGGCACCTGTCAGCCAATTCTCCAGACTCTTGGCAAAGTTACGGATGGCCTGAGTTAAGGCACCTACAATTTAGAGAAGAGATGGAAGCAAATGAAACAGTACGGGCATGTAATGCAGCAGAAATCCCAACAATATTTTCATATGAAATGAAAGGCTAATGCTATAAATGTATTTATAAAGAAATTGAAACCTTTACAAAATTAGGTTATTTGGAATGAAAAAAAGGTCCAAAATGTGCGTACTATTTCAGATTTATTTCCGCTCTTTGCACGACTGAACACTTGAGCAGGTATACATACAGTCTGATTTTACTTTTTTGTACTGGTTTTCATGGTATCATCAGAATGTGACTTGATTGTACTGCTTTCTTACTAATTAATTTTGTATCACAACAACTCTGGGTCAGACATGAACATGTCCCCTGCAGGTCTTCCTAACTTACTAGGGATGGGTCTCAGCACATCAGGGATGAGGATCTCCACCAGGGTCTGGTACAGCAGGTTGTCGCACTCTCTCGTCCAACGTAGCAGTGGTTCAAACTTGCACAGCACCACCAGGCAGGATTTGGGCAGACGTTTCTCAGACTCATTGTGTCTGATGGAGCATATGAGACAGTTGTGACCGGAGAAAGTAAGCACTCACCTTCATTTACAGGAGTGGATAAAATACATATGCATATGCAGATGGATTTCTGATACTTACAGGTTGAGTGATTCCGTATCATTGCTCTGGCTAAACCTCCAGAAGGATTTCCACAATGTTTCCACAAGAGTGAACTGGAGGTTGACCATCACATCCAGAACAGCCTATATGAATCACACAGAACACCCATGACTTTCTGGACACGATGTGCACATTGGAAAGATTATTTTGCTCTTCTTTAGAAGTTGCACAAAGAGCTTGGTATTTTGTGCAACACAACCTGCAAACACAGCACGCTGATATGTTATGGTCAGCATAAACATCCCACTTCAGCTGCTTACCTCACAGTGTTCTCTGTAGAGAGTCTGAAAGGCCTTGAGGTGTTCTAAAAGAATCCCATCAGGGAGGGTGTGATTTTGCAGATCAATTTCCACAAAGTCTGGCAGCGGCTTCGTTGCCTCTGCACATGATACAGCAGGAAAACACTGGCATTTATTTCTTGTGCGACTCACCTTCAAAACATTAAATTGTAACTTGTTTTACACAGCTCTAGTCTTTTAACTGAGAGCTAAATGACTGTCAGCAGTCATTTAATTATCAGGCTAATAATTCAACACTGAAAAGGACTAATACAGATGTCTGTTAGTCCCAACAGATGGTGATTGCAAACATTATGCAGAATTCAGGTAATTCACCTAAGAACTGCTGATACTGTTGCACCTGGGCCGAAATATCACAAAGTGCTGCCACCTGCTGCTGAACTGATCCGCCTGATGTCCCGTTGGCAATCGCCTGCGACTTCTGAATCGGCTTTATCCTATTTTGAGGAGTACAAATAGTTAGACAGAAAGCAGAATTACAGAGGCGATGGATGATGGTGTAACCTGGAGTGCATATAACAGGCTGCAATAAAATCAGAAACAAAGCAAAGGTGCAAACTGTATTGGAATAGATCTTTTCTCACAAAGATGTTGATTGTATTTTTTTAGTCATAACAGAAGAACAAAATTTTGTACATTAAAAAAACTGAATTGACAAATTAATGTTTAAAAAAAGCAGGTGCAAGTGTGAGCACCTGTTTTTCTGTGAGAAAGGTTGCTGCCTCATCGCCATGTGGTGTTGTTCATCCATCAGTCTGAGGAGGGGAGAACCGGACTTAATCCTTAGACCGTAGTAGTGGTACTTTGAGTTTCCTCTGAAATACACACAGTGGAAAAGTTATGGCAACATCCTGAAGTACTGGTAGTAAAACACAACTTAATGTGACTTGTGTATGTGTTTATTTACCTAGTTCCTAATCTCCGTGTGCGTAGGCCCATGAAGACAGACCTGATGAGTTTGCCAAAGGATGCAGCATTTACTGGTTCCAGTTTCTGCTCTTGGCAGTGCAGCAGGTAGTGGTAGTAGAGGGTGCAGCGAGGTAAACTCACCCCCTCCGCCCCCTCGTAGTTATCCAGCAACCACTGCACCTATTAATGAAGGACATTACAAAATTTTATGTTCTACATAACGTTAATTGTGACCCATGTTTCACTTTGAGCTTGTGTACTCACAGTCGCAGGTGGGGCCCGAGAGTTGGGGCTGGAGTAACTCTGTCCTCCACCTGCTGCTCCTAACACATATCCTCCCTGAATGACATACCCCCCTCCAGCTGTAGCAGCAGCAGCCCCACTATTGACTCCCGCTGTTGCCACAGCAACTGGCTGTGAGGTTGCAGATCCAGTGATGTCGGACTCAGAGCTGGGCGTGGCCTCATAGAAGCTGGAGGAGGACGTGGGAGTGGTCTGGGAATAGAGGGCCGAATCGGAGAAGGGGTAGGTCCCTGATCGACTGCACAAGAAAAGCCATGAAACTATAAACATACAAGTGCACAGCTGTTTGACCAAAATAAAAGTTGCAATGTGAGTGTGACTGATTGTGTGGGAGAATGTCAGGCATAGAAAGCTTCTAGCTACATACATGGTGGAAGTGGTGAAAGCTGAATCTCCTGCTCCATCCACATACTGCACCTGCCCAGAATACACTTGCCCCACCTGAACAACGAACAAAAGATAACATTGGTATAATTGATTTTAAGATAGAAGAACAAAAATGACAAATTATTCCCTGATATCAGGGCAAATTTGTTTTCATACAGTTAAGATATACTGATATGGGTTTTCTCTGACAGATGTTGACACTGTTTTTTTGTTTGTTTTTACACTTTAAAACTTAAAGCTGCAAGCAGCGTTAAGTGGGCCCTTGCACCCAACACCACCACATTCAAGTACCACCACTTTCCCACACCAGTCAGGGTAAGGACACCTTCTAGCCCAGAAGTCAAACAAACAAAAGACCAGTACAATATATAGGCAAAGAAGTCATAGGCCTGACCATAACATCGGCAAGCATTCTAATGATGTTACATATGATGAAACATATACTTTAATCTTGATTTGGTCTGTCTCTTGTCACCATAACAGCTTCCACTTTAGGATGGATATTTCATGTTGTACGTTGGGACAAAGTAGCTGCAGTGAGCAGTGTTATTTTGGATGTGTTCAGTCTTCTGAACTGTCGGAGTCTTGTAGTATTTTTTTTTTAAATAGGAAAATTTTGATTGGCTAATACTATAACTGAATATAAGAATCTTTTCTACTTTGGAACACATTAATTTAAACAGACTAATATACTACTATTAGACTGCAGGGGAGGGATACGGCTTTACAGACATTAGCTCTACGGAGTGTTACAGAATTATCATATATTCATATGGAAATGCTACAATTCATGAACGTTAGAACTGTCATCTTTACAGAAGCTGTCATCATTTTTCTTTAGATTAGTCATTTCTCTGAGCAAAAATGAAATAGAATTTACACAAGTCTGAATCACTGCCAATGAAATGCACCCAAAAGCCCTCTGAAAAAATAAGCCAGTCTTTCACTGCAGCATGAGATATATTGAATTTGTTAAAAGTTAAATCTCATATTTTTTTAAGTCTCAATTTGCAGATTAGTAACCACAACATTTATTGGAGGTCAATAACCATTTACTACATATACAAATATATCTTCTGAGAAATAATCTATGAACAAAAGCCTAAAACTTCACCAATAATATTTCATAGATGCTCTTTTCTTTTCTCTTTGTCCTACTTTGTCTGTAAAGTTTGGTTTCCACTATTATAACAGTTTGTTTACAGCAGCAATTTACCAAATGAAGTCAGCATTGTAGCTGGAAACAAATGTAAAATGACAAAAAAAAAACCCTACTGAGCTAAATCTATTAGAATTATTACTATAGAGAACAGTGGATTATGCATGCAAAACTGTAGTCAACATAAAACTTTGTTAATATGAATTGTTAGGAAAGACTAACAAGCTGCTCTTACACTGCTATAGACACTTTTATTAAAAACAGTGTAAGTGCTGTCTTAGCTGCTCTACAAATGGAAGGCACAAACTATTTTTCATTATAACTATGGGATCCACGAGTACAGTCAATGAAAAACAATACGGAATTTGTTTAAACTTCAAATACGCATTTAAAAATCTTTTTCTATTTTTCACAGGGTTATAGATGATTAATGTTTTGCATGTTATGTAAAGTGAAATATTTTGTGAATCGGTTTACCTCATGGTTTATATGCACAGGCTGAAGGTTGCTGATGTGGCCTGTCTGAATCCTCTTGGCTGCCTGCGACACCGCCTGCAACACTGACCTCTGAGGGTGAGAAAATCCACAGCGTCAGATACAGCCTCATCAGAACTGCACCTGCTCATAAATAGTCACATACTTAGTATTTGTGTGTGCATCTTACCTGTGAGGTGGTCTGCACGGGCTGGACCACCTGAGTAGGAACACCGGAAGCAGGTGGGCTGGAGTCTGAGATACTGTCATTTGAGTGAACGGAGCCCTCTGTGAAAGACACATGAGGGATGAGAGAAAGACTTTTCACCAGTTCATCAAATTAATCTCCACTGTGAAAGCAGACGCCAACCCTACAAGTTCAGTACTCACGACATACTGCCTCCAAATCATAGTAACAACCAGTGCAGAACATCTTGCTACCAAAGTCTCTACTTAGGAAAAACTGTTCAGAGAGGGGGAGGAAGAGTGTGCCTGTTCAACTCTCCTTTCATCCTTATATCTTGCATGCAGTGAAGCAGCCTTGGACAGCTAATCTCCCCAGATGGAGAGAGAAATCCTTCCATCTTGTAAACATGCAGATCAGATGAGAGAGGGAAATGAGGGAATACATGTGGGCAGATGATAGATGGATGGAGTAAAGGGCAGACACTTTTCTCCTTACTTTCAGGCTTAAAAGACAAACAAACAAATATTTCTATTTTTTAGTTAATTTTAAGCAGATAATCGACCAGTTTAAGTAATGTGATGGAGTTACACTGGGTGATGTTACACTATAGACAAAATACAGCATCACATTTCTCCAATCATTTTATTTCTACATTACGGTAATTGTTCTAACCCTCTTTAGATATTTATAAACTTTGACTTAGGGCTGGACAATATGGACACAATTTACATCACAATATATTTCTTAATTTTTGGTTGATATGTTATAATTCCAATATGAATATTATGAAAACCACAGATAAACTACTAATAATTACTGTACCCACAGCCTCTGTAAAATCAAATTGCCAAATCCATTAAACCTCGTATAAAATTATACAATGTTTTAGATATAAAAATGCTAAAAGAAAAAAAAAAAAGGACGAAGGTTCACTTTTTATTTAAATTCACAATGAAGAAACATGACATTACCATCAAACAAGCACAGTTATAGTAATAATGTATGCTAGTATTGAAAATGTGTTTAAAAATCACATTGTCATTATTGAAACATTTTATACAGTTATATACATTGTTATTGAATTACTGTCCAGCCGTGCTTCGACTCTGATCACTGTTGAAAGTGAGGACAGTTTCACCTAATTATATTGCAAATAAATAAAATTTTATTCGGAAAACCCTTAATTCCTCTCAAAAGACTATGGAAGTTTAATCAATGAATTATCAAAGTGTGCTGCTAAATGGAACCACTAGATATCTTTTGGCTAAAGATCTAAAAAGTCATTTTTGTTAGCTAATTTTATCCTAATATGACATTAGTCTGCATTAGTCTACATTTGATGGAGAATAATGCGAGCTTGTGGTAGTCCCAGAATTTGTTTGGTTTGATCAGGCGTATACATTTCTGCAAAAGAACACTTTACTTTCACACATAAAGCAAACATTTGTTGGTGGTAAGACAGGAGGATGGGTTTTTTCCCCCATACTCATCAAGGATAGCTGGTGGAGGTTAAATGATTAATGAGTTACCTGACAGAAAATGTTGCTGATGCAATTCAATTATTCATAAATCTCTTATTTCTATATAACAACAATTTTGCAATCTTTTTCGTCACTCAAATGGTAAAATGAATAAAAGACAAAAAGGCCAATATTTTTCATTCTACTTTCCTCTAAAATCACCAATTCCACAGAAAACCCACTGGCAATCTATCAAAAAAGAAAGTCCACAAAACCAACGTGTACAAATACTAAAGTATACCCCACTACATAAAAGCAGAGTTACTAACTTAGGGGAAGAACTGTACTGAGTAAGATCAAACTTTCTTCTTTTTTTTTCTAGCCAGCCACGATCTAAATATAGTTTGGGGAAAATCCCAGAATATAGGCAGTCATTCAGTATGCTTCTGAGTTGTACTTCACGAGGAACTGGCCTGTGAGTTTCTCACTTTAGATGACGGCACCAAGTTCTACCTGATACCAGCGGGCAAAAAGATCTATGAATAGATCCCCCCATATTTAGCAGACTGAACAGACCAGAACCAGTTATTAACTCAGCCGTCTCTCTTTAGGTAACACTACATTTTAAAATCCTAATGAATTAACATATTACTGTGCATACATTCATTTCAGGATTTTTTTTTTTTTGGTATACATTTATAATGAAATAAGTATCTCCATAAGAACACATTATATTGGCTTAGATTATTCAGGTTTCTCTAATATTACCAGAAATATAATTTTAAAGTCACATTTGTGAATACCATAACAACATAACTGTATAACAATCTATACGATGGTAAGAGCAACAGAAACCACATGAAGTCAGACTCCACTGATGAGCCCTTCTTAGCCTTACAAACCAACTTTGTCATGTATCACACCAACAGTAAAAGAAACTACATCACTGTTGTGTTTTTTTAACACAGGCCTCTGCTGGTCTCGTATAAACTAAGCATTGGAACAGAAAGTATTTCAAAGATGGCATCAAGAAAAAAAGGTCAAGGTCCAAAACCCCCTCAATGGTATTGCTACAATATGCTTTTTACAGCAATATATCTGTGAGATATCTCATCAATTATTCATTATAGAAAAAGCAGCAATTAATGGATTCAAAAGCATTTCACAGCAATTTAACTACTTCAGTGTTATTGAATCCCTTACTAAATTCCATTCAGAAGCTTTCTGTACTTGGAAGTAACTATGGCAACTAAAAGGTATCTTTTAAACCTTTGATCAGATGATGTTGTGTGACATTGTGCAGCTTTTGGTTGAAGGTGTTAAAGAAATACAGCCATCCACTTTTTTTTTTTAGCTGTGATTTTGTTTTCAATATATACTGTACTTCCTAATAACCGATACTGATAGTGATATCAAAGGAGTGTTGGTAATGTTTATTGTTTTTAATTCAAATAGTTAAAAAAGAAGTGCAAAAACTGGCAGGGAACAAAAACATTATCTAATCTTTCAAATAAGTTAAAAACAACAATGTGTATAGTGCAAAGGAATGAGAGCATGAAAGCAGGCATAAGTAAAACAAAATACTAGGAAAATTGATGCAACAGATCTTACCACTGATAAATCTAAAAATACCCAACAGCATTCCCAAAACCACAGATTATATTGTCTTTTTTTTTTTTTTTTAAACCAACAGTTCAAAAACTAAAGATATTCAGTTTCCAATTACATAAATTGGAGGACAACAAATAATCTTCAGTTTGGATCTATGATTCAGCTGGCTATTCAAACATTAATACAGTGGTGACAAGTGGACACATAGCTATTATAAAGAATTCAGACTAACAATAGCCTAGCCTTCACCACTTTGTAAACAGCCTTGATCATGTTGTACCAAACAATTTATCAGACTCTAACCAGTATCCAGCTGACACTCAATGACCAGACTGAAACTCAGACTACACTCCACAAGCTAAAGAGTGTGTATTATGCATGTGTGGCCAGCATCTATAACTATAGGTATCTGTCATTCCCAATTTACATCCCGTTTTCTCACCTGTAACAGTTACTATGATGTACTGAGGCGAGCTGCTCGGCCCATTACTCTTCTGGACAGAAGAGTGTTGAATTTCAGGGCTCACATATTGCTGTGCAGGAGTAGTCAGGACCACTGCCTTGTGGCTCTGAGCCTGTGTGGGTGGGGCTTGAGAACAAAGTGCATCCTGTCCTGTTTTAGAGGCAGTGGCCGATGGGTTAACTGATGAAACCGTTCCAGAGGCTGCGGGGATCTCAGACAGGAAGTGTGCAGACTTTGTAGATGAAGGTGTGGTGGCAGCAGGCGTTGCTATGGTGACCGCGTCGGCCTGCTGAGGCTGAAGGTCCTCAGAGTACCCACAAGTTGCCATGGCAACCTATGCTTTGAGGCACCAGTTCTGTGGATAAAATGAGGCCGCACTTGTTAATGAGAGTGCTATGAACAAACACAGAGGTGCATTTTGGTTCCTTATTATCTAGACTTTTGGACACAGACATCATGTGTGCGTGTGTGCCTGCATGTGTGGGTGTGTGCGTAAAACATCAAACAGGGAAGGAAGTATGGCTTTTGTCATAAACTAAGTAGTCTAAAGCCTTTCCTGTTTCCTTCAATATAAAAATCTGATCTTACCCATTTAAAAAAATCCAGAAATTTATTAAACGTTTGAAAATAAGAATGCGTAGCGTCTAATCGACCACGCAGAATGTAACGGGTAAAGTAAAATGACGAAATCACTGGTTAAAAATGAGAAAACATGTGAACGTGGACAATCTCGGGTTATACAACATGGAGATGAACTCATAATAATTATTCAATCCACTGTCTGTCAGGACTTTAGGCCATCCTACTAAGCGATAAGCCACTCCTGCGTAAACCAACACGGCACACAAGACAACCACAGGATCATCCAGCACACCGTGCGCAAGGGAGTGACTTAACGAGTTCAATGTCACACCAAAAACTTTTTGGAAAGTTACAAAATTATTACGGAACGTACTGCAGTCGTATCTCTCATTTTAAAACCCACCCACGCCTGAAATGCTTGAACCATTTCCCGTGCGATTCTGTATTTGGTGGTTTTACGCAGATTTTGCTTCGAAAGTGAGTTCAGAGCGACAAAGTGATAGATAGCTTTCGTTGCTAGCAGCTTACGTCGAGTTGTGACGTTAGAGGGAGCTAACCCGTTGCTAGGTTCCTTTATTGTACAGTCAATAAATGTCTGACCACGCCAGCGGTTATGTCTCATTATAGTTGCCTGGTAGCACAAACTGTAAGAAACGGTGTGAACAGTATGACAGATGAAACAAACACACCACCAACAACAACAAAAAAAAGTACGATCAGCGGTGGAACCCACCCGCCATCTTGTGCTCTTATCAAAGATCTGACATCGCCATAACAACGGTGTGCGTTTGGAAAGAAGCTAGCAACCACTTTCATCACCGACACGCTTCACGGATTTTACATTAGCGCTCGCGATTATGGACGCGAGCGCGCGTGTATAATACATCAAAAACAACATTTAGAAAGTCTTAGGTTGTTTATTTATTTACCTTTATATTCCAATAATGTCTCTAATAGGCGTTAAAGTTTATTTCCATGTATATCGGTTGTTGTTGTTGACTCCGGTTGCTTGGTTCTTGTCACCAGGACTACCGTGGCTATGGCGCCTAGCCTTCACCGGGGCAACTGTTGCTATCCTGTGTTCATAGAGCCGCCCATTACTAAAGGTTGATTGGTTGCCAGGCGAAGCAGAAGCAACGTCAGTACAAAAGTGGATCGTTGATTGGTTAGCGGTCCCTGTCCGTCACCATCTCCACAGTCTGACGTCAAATGACCACTTTCACATTAATGTTACTTTTTCGATTGCACAATGTTTCCTTGTTGCTTTCCGTGGATTCCAATTACCAGTAAAATAATCATTATGATCTGGGAAGGTATGAAGATACAACAGGCCATATCTTATGCTGCCCATATATGAATGAATAAACAACCTGATAAGTACATATCATGCTGAACTGTAGGGAATAAATTATCTCACAGAAATTACTCCAAAGTACAACGACGTCGTGACCTCTATTATCTGTATTTCTTGCCAGATGAAATTAAATCAGAGTGAACAAACTGTGACTGATGGGGTTTTGTCTTTCGTTAACTTTTGGGCTCTGCACAGACACCTCAGCTGAAAATGATATCTGATATCTGATGACAACAATGACGCACAACACTCAGGTTGAGCTCTCCTGTCTTGAGTGTTCACCTGTTTACTGTGTTCCCATTAGAGGTGTTTTTAGGATCTTCAGTCATTGCAGGATTAACCCAGTTCCCTTATTTATTTGTGAATAAAACAACGTGCTGCATTAGTCTTTTGCATATAAGTTTGCTTTTACAGCACACAAAGTGGGTAACATTTTGAACTCTTATTGAACTTTGCATTCTTTGTTGTAGCAGCATAGTTAAGACAGAAGAGTTTAGATGCTAGGTATTGATTACCGACATATGATAGACTGTACAGTTGTTTAAACCTTTGAATTGACCTATTCATGTCGCAGTATTTTTGCGACGATGACGTGACACATTTGTTTTTGAACTGTGAGAAACTGTTAACTAGGTTTATCTATTTGATGTCTTCCTCTTCTTCACCTGTCCAGGTCTTGGGGCGTCTCATCTTCCTGATGGACTATCTTTTCTGTGTCATTCCTCCCCTCTTCCCATTTCCAGTCCTGCTCATTAAAACATTGCAGTCATAACCAATATCTGGTCAGTACTGTTGCCCCACAGATAAGAGGGTTCCTGATTCAATTTGCAGCTGGCATCTTTCTGTGTGGGTCACATGGTCTTTCTCCAGGTAGTCCAGCTTTTTTCCAAAGTCTATGAAACGTGCTTGTTAGGCTAATTAGGGATTCTTAATCAGTCCTTGGAGTGAGTTTACAATGGGGCCAAAAAGTATTTAGTCAGCCACCAGTTGTGCCAGTTCTCCACTTAAAAAGATGATTTGCCTGTAATTTTCATTGAAGGTATACCGCAACTAAGAGACAAAATAAGAAACAGAAATCCAGAAAATCACATTGTCCAATTTTTAAAGAAAATCATGGTGGAAAAAAGGTATTTGGTCAATAACAAAAGTTCATCTCACTACTTTGTTATATACCCTTTGTTGGCAATGACAGATGTCAAACTTTTTCTGGAAGTCTTCACACACTGTTGCTGGTATTTTGGCCCATTCCTCCATGCAGATCTCTATAGCAGTGATGTTTTGGGGCTGTTGCTGGGCAACACGGACTTTCAATGCCCTCCAAAGATTTTCTATGGGGTTGAGATCTGGAGACTGGCTAGGCCACTCCAGGACCTTGAAATGCTTCGGAAGCCACTCCATTACCTGAACAGGCCCGTGGCATAGGCAATATAGGCAAATGCTAAGGTCGCCGTACATCAAGGGGGCGCCAGAAAGTGAGGAAGAAAAAAAGTGAAAAAGTGCAACCTCTGCTATTCTTAAAAGTAGTTGGTCATTATTATGCCAATCATTAATAAGAAAAGAATAAGCCCACATTAACTGCATAGCAAAGCCTTCTAAGTAGTAGTAGCAGTATTATTATTAATAATAATTATGATATAGCCTACTTTCCTAAGACATTTCTCATTTTATTCTTGAGATAATGTGTTTATTAGACTAGTGTCACATACTCCTCTTCTGTCCTCAGATGCGCTTCTGAGGTTTTTCAGTCCGTCCTCTGCAAATCCTCCTGTCGCTTCCACATCAGCAGCACATCCCAGCACTGATGCAGCAGCATCAAGCTCTGCTCCTCCTCTAATAGACCCAGCTCACTGGCCATATCCTCTAACTGATAAGGTACGAACAGAGTTGGTTCACAGTGGTCCATTTAAAATGGAAAACAGCTTCACATTCCCAAAACAAAGGGATGGACGAAGGTGTCAACGTGACTATTTTTACAGAGTCTTAGTCAATAGAGAAAGTCAGAAGAAGCTGGCTTATGTACTCTAAAAAGGATTATAGCTTGCACTGCTTCTGCTGCAAAGTTTTTTCTAAAAGAGAGTACAAACTGAATAGGGAAGGACTAAAGGACTGGAAAAATGCAAGTCACTTGCTCAAGGTCCATGAGGATAGCCTGGAGCATAATGCTCACATGGCAACATGGAAGGACTTGGAGGTCCGTTTTGCGAAAGGGCTCACAATTGATAAACAAGAGATGGCATTTGCTGAGGCTGAGCGAAAAAGGTGGCGGGACGTTCTACATCGATTGGTGGCAATAATTCAGTCCTTAGCTGAAAGAAATATGGCTTTTAGAGGTTCCACAGACACATTAAATAAACCAGACAATGGAAACTTTCTGAAAGAGGTGGAGCTTATGGCCAAATTTGATCCAGTGATGAAGCAGCATGTCAGTCGGGTGGAAAGTGGAGCTGACAGTCACATACATTATCTTGGCAAAACAATCCAAAATGAACTGATAGACTGCATCAGTTCTAAAATAATAGAACACATTGTGACAGAGATCAAAATATCCAAATACTTCTCCATCATTTTAGACTGCAGCCCTGATCTGAGTCATAAGGAGCAGCTCTCTATCATAGTCAGGATAGTATCACAAAAAGACATTCCTCAAGTAAAAGAGCATTTCTTAGGCTTTCTTGTGGCAGAGCAGTCAACAGGAGAACATTTGTCATCTCTAATCCTAAAAAGGCTAGAAGAACTCAACATCCCATTTGAGGATTGCAGAGGCCAGTCCTATGACAACGGTGCAAATATGGAGGGAAAAAATAAAGGTGTTCAGGCAAAGTTGCTTCAGCTGAACTCCAGAGCTTTTTATGTCCCATGTGGGGCCCACACTTTAAATCTGGTAGTAACTGATGCTGCAAAAAGCTCACCAGATGCTCTTGGCTACTTTGGGTATTTGACAAAGTTATTCAAGCTCTTCTCAGCCTCCACCCTTAGGTGGGATGTCCTCTTGAAACATGTTAAAATCACTGTGAAATCATGGGCTGAGACCAGATGGGAAAGCAGGACAAAAAGCATTGAGGCAGTTAGGTATCAGGCTGGGCAAGTCAGAGAGGCTCTTCTGGAGGTGAGGGGAAAAAACTGCAACCCTGTGGTGAGAGTTGAAGCCCAGTCTTTGGCTGAGGAGATCGGATCCTGTCACTTTTGCATTTGCACAACCACATGGTATGAGATTCTCAGCAAAATCCAGCATGTCAGTAAACTGATGCAGTCACCCTCCATGCAGCTTGATGTGGCTGTTGACCTGCTGAAGAAAACCAGAGATTCCCTCACCAGTTACAGAAACACTGGATTTTCTGATGCGCAAACAATAGCAAAGGAGATGTGTGAAGAGATGAACGTGGAGGCTGAACTCAAACAAAAGCGTTTGAGAACCACAAAAAGGCACTTTGG
>JBAMYA010000001.1:14229453-14241614 GCA_037176975.1 Arrhamphus sclerolepis | reverse complement strand
TATATCAACACGGACAAGATTATTTTGGTTTCTCAATTTCATTTTTCAATCACTTTTTGATTAATTGCTCCACCCTACCCCATTCCCCGTTTTCTTATGTGTCAGTTGGTCCTGCTTGTTTTTTCTCCTCTTTTTTTAACACTCTCCCTCTTCCTCTGTCCAGAGCCTGTTTGCACTGGCCGGCGATGAGGACAGTGAAGTCCGGAAGAACGTGTGCAGGGCTCTGGTGATGTTGCTGGAAGTCCGCATCGACCGGCTCATCCCACACATGCACAGCATCATCCAGGTGAGGCTGTGATTTGCTTTCACACACACCAGCGTAAATACAAACCTCTTCTTTGCAATAACTTCTCTCTGTTTGCCTCCAGTACATGCTGCAGCGGACCCAGGACCCGGATGAAAATGTGGCCCTGGAGGCCTGCGAGTTCTGGCTGACGCTGGCTGAGCAGCCCATTTGTAAAGAGGCTCTGTCTGGCCACTTGGTTCAGTAAGTGCTCACATGCAGAACTGGGCCGATGAGAAAATTATTTAATCTGACATGTCTGCCCCCCTCCCTCCTGCAGACTGATTCCTATCTTGGTCAATGGGATGAAATACTCAGAGATAGACATCATACTTCTAAAGGTTAGTGACCTCTTGGCCAGTTGAGTGATTGGTACACAGACTCTCCCCTTCATCTGCTCACATTCAATATTAACCCTCATGTCTGATCGTCAGGGAGACGTTGAGGAGGATGAGACAATTCCAGACAGCGAGCAAGACATAAAGCCTCGCTTCCACAAGTCCCGTACTGTCACCCTGCAGCATGAGGGAGGAGAAGGCGAGGAGGGGGAAGACATTGATGAAGATGAAGACGACGATGATGATACATTGTCTGACTGGAATCTGCGTAAGTTATAAACCTGCAGTTGCACCGAATAGTAAGGGCAGGTCGAAGCCAATTAGATTAAGAGTTATCAATAATCTTGACTCCCCCCCCTTTGTGCATTCTTTACAATTTCTATTCCTTAATTAGGTTAATGATTTGTATATTTGCTTGGAGCCCAATACAGTAATCTAAACACAAAAATGAAAGCATGTATGTTGGGCTTAGTGCATCTGAACTGAACAGACTTTAACTTTATTTCTCAGAAGTTAAAAGGAAGATTCAGTGACTTTTGCAAATGAATTTTAAAAGTCAGCCACTAGTCAAATAGGATTAATTGATTTGGAGAAATTGCTGATTGTAGGAGGTATGCATCTTGAGGATTTTAAACTTGTATACTGGTTCTTTGGGCCAGTAGGAAGGATTTGAATTCTAGTCTTGTACTTTTCAATTTAAAAAGTAATCTGATGCTGACGCTGGTTTCCCCCTTCTAGGGAAGTGTTCTGCTGCAGCTCTGGATGTTCTTGCCAATGTGTTCTGTGAGGAGTTGCTTCCCCATCTCCTACCTCTTCTCAAAGGCCTGCTTTTCCATCCTGACTGGGTCATCAAGGAGTCTGGCATTTTAGTGCTGGGGGCTATCGCTGAGGGTGAGTTATGACCCAAAAAAATAAAAGTTTGAGGTCTTGTTTTATTTCAGGAAATGGTTAGCATAACTTATCACAGTGGTGATCAAAACATCTTTTCAACCTTTCAGGTTGCATGCAGGGCATGGTACCATACTTGCCTGAGCTCATCCCCCACCTCATCCAGTGCTTATGTGACAAGAAGGCCTTGGTCCGCTCCATTGCCTGCTGGACCCTCAGTCGCTACGCCCACTGGGTGGTCAGCCAACCACCTGATGCTCATCTCAAACCCCTCATGACCGAGTTGCTCAAACGCATCCTGGATGGCAACAAAAGAGTGCAGGAGGCAGCATGCAGGTGCAAGGGTTTTTTTTTTGGTTTTGTTTTTTTTGTTGTTGTTGTTTTCTGCCACATCTTGCTTATACGTTCTCTTAACCACACTGTGGTTTCTACAGCGCCTTTGCCACCCTGGAGGAAGAGGCATGTACAGAGCTGGTGCCTTATCTGAGCTTCATCCTGGATACGCTAGTTTTCGCTTTCGGGAAGTATCAGCACAAGAATCTGCTCATCCTCTACGATGCCATTGGAACGCTGGCGGACTCAGTGGGCCACCATCTCAACCAGCCTGTGAGCCTAGAAATCTCACACATTCTACACAGCCACACATACTCGTTAAAAAAAAAAAAAAAAAAAAGAAAGTACACCTTTCACTTGTGAGGTTTTGTGTTAAAACTTAATGACAAAGCAAAAGTCAGGTTCTTTTTTTGTATTAATATTAAATAAATGCAGCCTCAGATGACCACCAACACATGATTCATTACACCGTGTCATTATTGTATTAACAGCAGTAGCAACAATAACTTGAATTCATAATTTTCACTCTTCTTTACAATGATGCTTGAGTTTATTGATGTTTGTGGCCATTTGTTTAGGCACAGGTCTCTGTAGGTCTCACACAGGTTAAATCAGTTTTAGGTCTAGGTCATCACAACAACTTGATTCTTTTGATTTCTGAGGCTGGAAAACAATCCCAAATCACCACACCTCCACCTCCATGCTTAACAGTTAGGATGAGCTCATCCTAACTGTTAAGCATGGAGGTGGAGGCGTGGTGATTGTGTGTTTAGTCTTCATCTGATATTTCACTGTGCATCACAGGCATCTCCACTTTGGTCTCATCTGTCCAAAGGACACTGGTTTAATCTGTCTTATGTTTGTTCAGAGAGGAAAGGCATTTTCCGAGCATCCTTTCTAAATATGCTATTATTGTTCAGTCTTTTAATAACTGTTTTAACTCTTTGAGCGCTGCATGATCTGATCTTGGGGTGGAACTCCAGGGAAGACTGGCAGGTTGTCTTGACTGTTTTCCAGTCATGAATCTTTTGTTAAAGAATGGACTATGTCTTTTCACTCTGGAACTGACCAGCAAACAAAACTGAAAATGTTTACACTTGCTGATGAGTTAATCAGGTGTCTTTCATTAGAAGCCCTTAACTGCTACTAAACTTTATTCCTCTGGAAGCTTTAGATTGAGTACTTGGTTTTTACCACAATGCTTCTCCATTTCAGTTGAAAAAACTGTCTTGGTATAATGTTTATGGTTTTCATTTGGGGTTGTTGTTGTATTCAGGTTAAGACCTTGTAAGGACCATTTTCTCCTACATGACCTGATACCTAAAACCTTAGAATTGGAAAAGGGGCTCTCTCTTTTTCAGATGACTATAAGCACAACATTGTTTTTGAGGTTTCTTTTTCTCATATTTTTTTATTTTTGAATCATAGATAAATTTGCAAACTTGGTGTTTACAGGAGTACATACAGAAGCTGATGCCTCCGCTGATAGCAAAATGGAATGAACTGAAGGATGAGGACAAAGATCTCTTCCCTCTGCTGGAGTGTCTGTCATCCGTTGCCACGGCGCTGCAGAGCGGCTTTCTCCCGTACTGTGAACCCGTCTACCAGCGCTGCGTCACCCTCGTCCAGAAGACACTGGCTCAGGCCATGGTGAGCTAATCAGAAGACTCATCCTTATTTCCTTATTTGCTGCTTTGCATAAATGACACTTGACGTGCTTGTTTCAGATGTACAGCCAGCAGCCAGACCAGTACGAAGCACCTGACAAGGACTTCATGATTGTGGCCTTGGATCTTTTAAGCGGCTTGGCTGAGGGGCTCGGGGGCCATGTGGACTCGCTTGTGGCCCGCAGTAATATCATGACCCTCCTTTTCCAATGCATGCAGGTAAGAAGAGCCGACAGGACTGGAGAAAACACCTCTCAGTCAACAGTGGTTGCTTATTTCTCTTCTTTGAAAAATTAAGTTAATGACCGTATATAAACTGTGTGCTTTCTTTCCCTGATTAAAAAAGAAAACTAAAATGAGCAGATATGTACTCCTTTATTAGGAAAATCTCCCAATTTTAATAAATATATTTGAAGTAAAAACCTTGTCAGTGATCTATGAGGGCAAAAATAAAAGTACAATAACTGAGATAACTTATTCAGTTAATCCTGATATTGATTTGAGGTCATATTGCCCAGCCCCACCTTCATGCTCATAACACTAACTGTTCAATTCAAATGTAATAATTTCAGCAGCTTCAAACCACCACTATTTCACACACAGCTTATTTTACATGCTAATATAAACCGTTTTCATGACAGAACTTGATTTTGGAGAAGCGTGACTCTGTAAAACCTTCTATGTTAATGCCGCATTCAGGTTGTCTAATCTTCCAAATGCAAATGTGCTGCACGCCCCATGAACACTGTCCATCACTTTCATAGGTGCAGCTAACCAAGATGAGGAGTGAAGGAAAAATGAGCAATGACTGAAAGCCATTGCTTTATCACACTCATAAAACAAAACAAAATTACCCTGGTTTTGGTTTGCTTATTTTCTTATTAATAAAAGTATCAAGACCAGTGACCTCAGATTCAAATTTCTTTGGTTTGTCTTTTTGTTTCCTCTGTTCCAGGATACGATGCCCGAGGTGAGGCAGAGTTCGTTTGCTCTGCTGGGTGACTTGACCAAGGCTTGCTTCCCTCATGTCAAACCATGTATTGGTAATTATCTCACTGTTTTTGTTTTTCAGTCATATACACACATGGACAGAGTTGTACATTTAGGGACGTGCCTCATCGTTATGCAATGCAGTCAGTGCAATACACAAACTTTATTTGACATGTTATGAATTAATTACCATCATGTGTCTTTAATGTATTGAATTCAGGTGATGCACTTTTATCCCTGTTGCAGAACACGTGTGCTTTGATGCAAATAATGTAAATGTGTGCAACTTTGAATGCTACAGATGGTTCGCTTTAAAAGTATACTTGAAAGTGTCATTCATACCTCACAGATGTATCTCATTTTTTTTTTTTTGCTCTTTTTTGAACAAATAGACACAAATATAATATATTAAACATCACTTTGTAGTGCCACAAGTGGCCTTGGAGTGAGTGAGTCTTCCTTTGCGACCGTTTGTCTCTAGTTACAGTTTTACAGCCCTTTGAACATGCTAAGTTGCAAAAAAAAAAAAAGGATCTAAAACGCACTACTTCTAAATGACACGATCTGAACTTACTGTATAAGCTAATCCATCAAGGATAGTGGGTCTGAACAGTATAGGAGTGTACATTCATGCATATGAGCTTTCATCCCTGTTTTCAGCTCTCAAATGTCTTTTCAGCTGAATTCATGCCAATCCTTGGAACAAATCTGAACCCGGAATTCATCTCCGTCTGCAACAATGCTACCTGGGCCATCGGAGAGATCTGCATGCAAATGGGTTAGTCGCAGCAACTTGCTTCTGTGATGCTGTGAAATGTTCACGCTTTGGACTGTCAGATACCCTGAATCTCACTTTGGCTTTCTGCTCTGTCAGGAGTGGAGATGCAGCCATACATTGCAATGGTTCTAAATCAGCTGGTTGAGATTATTAACCGACCAAACACACCTAAAACCCTGTTGGAGAACACTGGTATGTTGATGGATGAATATGTTTAGAGATGCTTTTCAAAAGGATGTGACCAGCGTTGCGTCTCATGATGCCATGTCGTGACAACAGATATTCTCATAGATTAATTTCTCTCCTCCTCTTTCAGCCATCACAATTGGCCGACTGGGCTACGTGTGTCCTCAGGAGGTGGCTCCCATGCTGCCGCAGTTTATCCGACCCTGGTGAGAGGCTGCTTGGTGTCCTTCAGGCACAATTTGATATGTGTTTACAGTATTGAAATTCTTTGTGTAGTTATGAGACGGATGAAATCAGAAAGTAGCCACAATGAAACACTGAAGCCTCTGTGTTTCTTCGAGCCCGGCATCAGATGTCGTCCCACACAGGCACACTCGGTCCATTTATTTCAGTCTTTGGTACTAGGTTAATGTGATGTTTGATCATTTTTGCGAACTGCAGGTGTACATCGCTGCGCAACATCCGAGACAATGAGGAGAAAGATTCTGCTTTTCGTGGGATTTGCATAATGATTGGAGTGAATCCTGGCGGTGTGGTGCAGGTGAGACACTGTGGACGGCAATTGTACATGTCGTAGGGCTCAATCTCACGTCCCGCTGTATCGTCATGCCTCTTCATGCTGTGTTTTGTTTTTTGTCTTCAGGATTTCATATTCTTCTGTGATGCTGTGGCCTCCTGGGTGAATCCTAAAGATGATCTGAGAGACATGTTCTACAAGGTAAGGTCATGTAGCAGATGACAGATCTTATATTCAAAACACCTCACTGCTAAAGATGCTGAACGTGTTCTTTTTTTAACTTTTTTTTTTTCTTTCAAAGATCCTGCATGGTTTCAAGGAGCAGGTCGGTGAGGAAAACTGGAAACAGTTTTCTGAGCAGTTCCCTCCACTGTTGAAGGAGAGACTGGCAGCCTGCTATGGTGTTTAGACTCTCGACACCCACCCAAGAGGTAGACCCACACACGCTATTATTTAAGGTCCAGCAAGTGTACAAACTGCGTTTTAATGCCACTGATTTCGATTTCCTCTCCTCTTGATTTTGTTTTTTCCCGTCCAGGTGAGCCAGCAGGAGGAGGGTGAATGGGAAACTCATCCATCTGTGTATTGCACTGCCCTGATCTGGGGGGAGGGAGAGGGAAGCTTTTGGCCGCTCCCCCTGATGGACGGCCCCCACGCCCTATGTGTTTGTCCATAGAGGGAGGGTGGGCGGGTGGGAGGGAGGGACAGGGGGACACCTCTAGATTAACTAGGCAGGGACCCGACACAGAAAAAACAAACAAAAAAAAAACAAAACTAAAACTAACTGGTAGGGACAGATGGAGAGGAGGACACCGAGGAGAGTCGGAGGGACAGATAAGTTGGGGAAATAGAGCAGCACAGAGAACGTTCAGGGACGAGAGGGAGGGAAATGACGAACAAGGCAGGGAAAAGAAGCTTCAAAAAGGTCTGCTACTTGGCTGGAAGGACAGAGACAGTTGAGATTTTAATAGGATTCTTAAACTTGAGGGTAACTTAGCTTGACCGACAGACAAACCAACCTACATGGACTGACGTACGTGTACGCACGTAAACTTGCACATGCTGTACATGCAGTACATTGGAAAAGACTGTGGGTGGCACTATAATTTAGACTTTTTGAGACCTATTACTTGCAGTTAGGGACAGACAGGTGTTTAAAACTCTCTTCATCATCTGGGTAATAACTTTATTTTCCGGGGAATAGAATTCAGTATCAATTACTTCATCTGTACTCACTGAATTCTACTTAATTGTAACATAATTTTGCTTCTCCAGTGTTTCCTTCCTTCATCTTGACCAGAGTGCTGCTTCTCAGAGCTATCCACCTATCACGCGTATTGCTGTCGCATTTTCTACCTGATAAAATGAAAGAGCGAGCATCTTTCCTTGTGACTTCACAGAAACCATTCCTCTAGGAAGGGAGGATTAGGGCTAACACATTTTGTTTTCTCACCAGAGTGGGAGGAAATCTTACAAAGAAAATCACAACCTTAGTTATGTCTTTGAGGTTCGGCATACTTGTGAGTGGCTGTGTGCTTGTGCAGTTTGTAAATCCTTACTTCGGCATTCTGTGTTAACGGTGTGTGAAATACGTGTCGTTTTTGATATGGTACCAAGCTAAAACTTGATTCCCATTGCAATGTTCTTGGCACCTGTTAACTGTGACCAAGTGTTTGTGTGCGTAAGTGTGTACATGTGAATGAGTGTGAACAGTCAGTTAACATGTTTGTCTACATTCGTACTGATATCCATTTGATGCCATATTGATATCTTTAGTAAGAAACAGTGATTGGCAGTATCATTGTGATCTTTATCAAGTTTTATTATTGTTCCTTTTTTTTCTTTTTTTTTTGCTGCTACTGATGATTTTTGTTTCTATAGTGAACTTAAATTCACATACTTAACACAAAAATTGAATTAATTCTATATTCAGTGATTGTTGAGTTGTTTTTGCACTTTTTATTTTATTGAGTTTTCCTTTTTTCTTTTTTTTTTCTTTTTATTTTTGTATGGTATATTATTTTTTTTAACCTCACCCATATGATATGTCTTGACCCTAATGTCAGTGTTTGTCATACTGTGTTGCACTGTGAAATTAAGTGTCTTTGACTGGCAAAAATATCCCAATACTAAATGGCAAATAAAAACAACTTTGTGAAACTGCGACTAATCCGCACTTTTACAATGACTAACCTTGCCATATTGCTGAGGTGTGTGCGTGTGTGTGCGTATGTGCGTGCGTAAGATCCTGCATGAGTTGGCGTGCATGAGTACAGTTTTTGCCTATGAGCATGTTTTTTTGTTTTTGATAGGTGGCATTTGTATGACGTAAGGTTGCAAATAAGATTTTTTTTTGGTTTGGTTTTGTTTTATAAGGGATGTAGCCTGCCCCAGCCAATGTTGTATGCATGCCTTGTGTCTTTTTACTGTGTGGGTGTGTATGTATGAATTATATTTCAGAGTAAATGAATGCCCTTTACACATCAACACACCACCTCACAAGAAGAGAGCACAGTAAACTTAAAGCCACTCAAGGCAGCAAAACAACTTCTTACCGCATGTGGGCATAAATATCTGCTTTGTTGACAAAAAACAAACAAACAAACTTACTTAATGCTGAGCAAGCGAGTAGGGCTGATTTGGCACATAAAGAAGTGGCTGCCACTTGCATCCCCTAAAGGAGCACTTCATTGTGCCTTACACATCAAGTATTTTTCTGAAAAGTACTTTTGAAACCTCTTTTTTTTTCCCATCTCTGCACAGCACCCGTGTTGGCAGGAACTGATACTACCCGACTCCGGTTAATCCGAAAATGGGCTGAACCAAGCATTCCTGGATGGTGGCGTGAACATGCCCAGCTTAGCTCAGTTACAAGTTGGCTACTTTAGCTTGGCTGGCTTATCTTATGCTAAATAAGTTTTCTTTCATTCTGACTAAATCTGTCCAAAACGCCGTCATTTCAGATGTTGCTATCAGAGTGTTGCCGAAGCTGAAGCAAAGACTAATGGAAGTTGCTTGTGAGTGGTGGGCCGGGTCAACTTCTCAGTCAATAGTCCTGCCAGAGGCAGATGTAGGCCGGCTGCCTGCGGGTCAACCAAGCCTAGCGCTCTAGGCAATCGAGCAAACAGGTCATTTAGCCCAGTTGAAGCGTGATCTACTTGTTATCTGGCAGTCTTGTTAGTCGTCTTTGGGTCCAGAAGTGATCAAAAAGCATAAAGTCATTCAACCCAAGGAACCACCTGCTACAGGAAGTAAGAAGCAGATGAACTAGAGTCAACCAGGGACAAAGATGGCAATTTGTGGGTGCTTTGCCCCCAGATTCTTCCAGGCCAACCCACAACTAGTCACAGCAACTTTTGTACAGAATAAAAAGCCATATTATCTTTTAAAATAAAGATTATCCTCTATTCAGTCTTTATTCACAGCCCAGAGCTCAAATCCACCTCAGGTGCTATGTAGCTAACATGACAACTGTACGACACCAGGTGTAGGCTGGACCATGCCCGTAATTATGCATATATTTGTGATTTGTTTTTAAGAGTAGTGGTTCATTAAAAAAAATTCAAAGGCTTTTTAAAAAAAAAAATGTTACGTCTCTTTTTTGCCCTAAGCCAGAAGATAAATATGTTTATGCTGCAAACTTGGACAATTTTGGAGGTTGAGAGAGACTGATTTCCTTAATGTTCTGTTGGATGGCAGTTTTCTCCCCTTGTTGGAATGTGTCAGACTAGCAAGTTGGATGTTGCGCCTTTGTCTTAGGACAAGGCTGACACATAGCTGTCTTGTGATATGCTGCCCCCATGAGGTCAGAAGTTATGTCGCTACATAGAGTGGCTTTAAATAATAGCTAGGACACTGCCAAAGAGCAATAGCCACTAAAATTTTCAGACAAGACAATAAGTTGAGGGAAGCTGCTGTTCAATCAATAACTGCATCATGCTGATGTGAACCTACAGGCGCAGCAGGGCTGTAACAATTAATCAGAGTTAAGATTTTGCCAGAAATATACAGGGAATTCTATTTTTTCACTTAAAGTTTGCCAGTGTTTTGCAGCCTTTAGTCATTTGGACACTGACAGATGTTGGCATTGGATTTGACCAAGACTGTGACCATTGAGATAATCAAACTAATCATTGGTCATTTCAAATAGCAGACAATCTGGGTTCTAGTCCAGTTCTTTTTTTCCACTCTTTAAGTATGAGTTTTTACAAGAGCATTTCAGAAAATACGCTGATAGGCTGTTCATTTTTTTTTAAAATTCTTACTTTTTAACTGTTTTGTAGTTTCATGAACAGTTTTTGTAATGAAAAGGTCAGTGTACATGTTCTGTGGATGATGATCTGTTTCAGTCAGCGCCCGTGATGAATGCCATAGGTTGGAGTGAAAGTAAGGGTGAGAAATCTCTAAAGAGGAGAGGGATTGCTTCTTTTTTTTTTCCTTTCGTGAATTCTGTTTATGTAATTAAGATCTCATTGTTTCTTTAGGTTTCAGCTTGGAAATACAATACAATATTCACAATACTGAGCTAAAAAAAAAAGACTTTGGTACCTTACTTTCGCCAATTTTGTTCCCTTTCCTTTGAAGGTGGAAATAAAAAAAATAAAATGCTTTTGAGTCTATTATATGCTTTATAGTTTGTGTGTAAACTCTGCTGAGATCCAGGTGGATTGTGGATTTTTTTTAAATAAATCAAAACATGCATGCTGAAGAGTGGTTGTTATACTTTTCAGTCTTTTTTTTACAAAAGAGGACACTGAAGTATAACCTACCGTGGAAAAGTATATGAAAGCCAGACATGATTAAAAGGATATATTTCCATTTACTAAGGTTTTGTGTATGTGTGTGAGGTGAGGTGTTGTAAATACCTGCAACACGCTCAACAAGAACTGATGTTTAAATCTCAGTTTTCTTGCACTCCAAAACCAAACAGTTTTTCTCAACTATATGGAGTATCAGAGGAAATGTGGCTGAAACCTGGAATATGCTCGGATCACTCTCACAAAAGCTGATCTGTGTTGCAGATGAAAAATATATTGTTCATTTTCGCAGCTTTGAAAGAGTGCTGCCGTCTACCTGTAGCTGCACAAAACTACCAACAGTCATTTATTCCTCTGTTTTCAGAGCAAAGTTAAAATGTATAAACCCCTAAAAGTGTGAGGCTATTTGATACTTTATTTTATGAAAATTACAATATCTAGAAATGCACATCTGTCTGCAGTTGATGCAAGATGCACTTAGAGCAATTAGTATCCAACAAATGTACACATGAGAGCAAGGAGGAAAAACAGAAACTATAACCTTTTTTATTTATTAATTTCAGAGTTATGGTATTTTTTCTACCCTATTTCAAAAAGTTTCATCATACGTTCACGTACAATTTAATCATATAAAACAAACGTGTCAAAGTTTGAAACTGATTTTGATTTTCTGACGGATGCGATTTATTTATTTATTTTTTACTATATCAACATGGTTAAAAAAAAAAAATTGTAAAGATTCTTCCAATGAATTAAAATGAATGTCTA
The DNA here is from genome assembly GCA_037176975.1 of Arrhamphus sclerolepis. Taxonomy (NCBI): domain Eukaryota; kingdom Metazoa; phylum Chordata; class Actinopteri; order Beloniformes; family Hemiramphidae; genus Arrhamphus; species Arrhamphus sclerolepis. The sequence continues at coordinate 14,230,109 of JBAMYA010000001.1, read as the reverse complement.
TGCTTTATATTGGTATTTCACGTGACCAAAGCATAGTGAGTGCTGCATATATAATTTATTCTACTGGAACCTTATCTGGTATTTGGTAAAGTATCAATTCTGTATAACTGACATGTGAAGATGGTTTTATATGTCCAAAGAGACATTTTTCAACCAAGCGAGGTTAACTATGGCACCAGCTCGTCATCGATATGGATACAAAGAAAAACCCTGGGAAGAATTTCCGAGTAAATATACATGCAATATATAGATTTATTTATCTATTTTACAGATCAGCCCAGTATTTACAAGTAAGCATTAGTAGTTAACTGGACGCTGTCATACAAGCTTGAGAAATCGAGCAACTCTTCATCTAATGGTGATTTTTTTTGAAAAGAAAACGGATAATTGAATCCACTGCTTACTGACCTTTTGTTTTAATTGAATTATACATATTAAATCATACAGTTGTTATAGTGCGTGGTCTTTTGTCTACTTTATATGGCCTTGTGAGGGAAAAATAAATGCAAATGCAAGTTTTACTCCAATTTTAATAGTTTTACACGAAGCATTAAGGTATATTTTACAAAAACCAGTATTGGTATGTGGGGCCCGAGATAGAAACGGGCTGAAAAATAGAAACTTGTATGGGACTGTACATGTTGGCCTCATGTAGA
>JBAMYA010000001.1:14197498-14229353 GCA_037176975.1 Arrhamphus sclerolepis | reverse complement strand
GAAAAGGAAACAGTTAATAAAGCAGTGGAAAAAGGCTACAGATGAAGAGAGGGAAGGAATTGATATTTTGCAAGAGCAACTAAAGCTAAGGAGTCTTAGAAGTCTTGTGTTGTTTAGCCAGGAAAAAGCATGACAACTTAAAACAACAAAGATAGAGGTTGAAGAATATTTAAGAGTAACTTATTCAGACTTAGAGAAGAATAATACAATTGGTCTTCTACCTGATGTGCCTCCATTAGGTTAGATAATTCATGAGCTGGATATCAGGCTACCTAAGTGGGAGTAAATTCAGGAAATAGGTGTGCAAAGGCTTCTTCAGCCCGAATGGAGTCCTCTGCCAGGTTTATAAAAGTGTGACTGATATTCTTAAGTTCTCGTGGAAATAGTTAAGGAAAGTTTCGGAGAAACAAACTATTCCAAGAGCCTGGCGTAGGGCACGGGGTATTCTCATTCTGAAGGAGAAAGAGTCGTCAGTGAGAGCTGGCATCAGGGGAGTGACTCTGGGATGCCAGAAATCACTGTTTAGCTTCCTGGAGGTTTAGTGGGACTAACTAAATGAAACACTGTTGAAGGGAGGTTCCCACCTGGAGACCCAGAGACATGTCAGTTATCACTGCTCACAGGGTAGTTTATGGGTGTTGGTTTGTTATTGAGAGCACATATTTCTGCAACTTTTTTTTTAATGCGGTAATGTCCAGCAGAATCATATCTGTTTTTAATGCAGTGATGCCCAGAACATGACCTTTTTTTAACAGAGTGATGTCCAGTAGAATAATGTCTGTTTTTATTGCAGTGATGTTCAGTAGAATCAGGACTGTTTTTAATGCAGTTACGTCCAGTAGAATCATATCTATTTTTAATGTAGTTATGTTCATTTGAGAGTCAAGACTGTATTTATTGCAGTGATTTTCAGTAGAATCATGTCTGCTTTTAATGCTGTGATGTCCAGTAGAGAATCAGGACTGTTTTTATTGCAGTTATGTCCAGTAGAATCGTGTCCGTTATTAATGCAGTTACGTCCAGTAGAATCATGTCTATTTTTAATGTAGTTATGCCCATTTGAGAGTCAAGACTGTTTTTATTGCAGAGATGTCCATTAGAATCAAATCTGTTATTACTGCAGTGATGTCCACTAGTAAATCAGGACTGTTTTCATTGCAGTGATGTCCACTAGCAAATCAGGAGTGTTTTTTATTGCAGTGATGTCCACTAGCAAATCAAGACTGTTTTTATTGCAGTGATGTCAGTAGAATCAGACGTGTTTTTAATGCTGTCATGTCTAGTGGAGAATCTTGTCTTTTTTTAATACAATGATGTCCAGTAGAATCAGGACTGTTGTTAATGAGGTGATGTCCAGCGTAATCAGGACAGTTTTTAATGGAGTGATGCGCAGTAGAGAATCGGGACTGTTTTTCATGCAGTCACGTTCAGTAGAATCATGTCTGGACACACGTGGAGGTTGGAGGTGGAGCTTCTTTTCTGTCTCCTCAACCTTTTCCAGCTTACCACTGTCTACAATCCACCACAAAGCTGAGACCAGTCCAGTCAGCTCTTCTGTCCTCCAACGTCGAGTCTCCAGGACGTCCTTGTGTCCTGAAGACCATCGTTTTGACGTATTATTCACAGCTCCTATTTTTAGAGTCCAGTCTCCAGCCTTAAAAGGCAGTCGAATCCTTACAGTATGTGCACTTGCACAAGCAGAGGAGCAGTATCCGCTGTCAGTGTGCATTAAAGACACGCCGTCCCGTCCTGTGGAAGGGCTCGCTGCAGGGCAGCAAGCATGAATGTGACGAAAGCAAAGCAGAAAAAAAAAGGCAGACACCAGGAAAAAGCAAGAGCAGGAAGGCCAGGCTTATGTAAATGATGCATCTGAGCACTATTTAGATGAGGCTTCCACGCCACGGTCTTCAGGGAGCTGCAAATTCAGGTGTCCATATCTGACTTCCTGTCACTTCATCTATTATTCACACATTTTTACAGCATCCACACCGATGCTACCTGTACGTTGAGACTGAGAACTGATAATTATTTTGTTTTCCTGAATGAACATTGTCAAGAACCAACATCCCCAGGTCCTCCACTGACCACTGGAGGCTGAAGTTCCTCTACTGACCACTGGAGGCTGCAGTTCCTCTTCCGACTGCTAGAGGCTGCAGTTCCTCTTAAGACCACTAGGCTCTGGCTCTAACAGTGAGTCAGTCTCCATTGATCTTCATATTAAAGTGTTCAACTTTACAGCAGAAATAGACATATTTACAGCCTGGGACAAAGACAGCTTTGGTCTCCATTGATAGATTTCACCTCCTAGACAACTGTATGAGGGTGATTTAATGTACCTCAGCAGGTGAAATTATATAACTTTAATTCACTTTATCTCTATCCCAACAACAGTCAGCATGATTAACAGCAACATCAACAGATTCATCAAGTTTTCACTTTGATTCAACTATCCATTCAGAGAATCAGGAGGCTAAAACAAGAGCCAGAACGAAACTCAGGCGAACGGGACATCTGCCTGGACTGGTTGGACATCTGAGATGAAAGGAAGGACGATAAATGACAGTAAACACATCACATGCACAGATCTGGAAAGTTTAGTTGTTCTGGTTTGTATTTTGTGAATCATAGAAACACTAATTTTTATCTGCTAAGTAGTTGCGTTCAAGTTTAAAATGACTTTAAATTTTATTGCTTTGAGTTGAGAATATCCAAACTCTGCAGTTTGTTGAGGCTGTTGAGTAAAAATAATACAAAACATATGGGATGACAGGCCAACCACCAGTTCTCTGCTGCGCATACTCAGTGATAGAAAGCTAAATTAAATTAAGTCAGTTCAATAAACCGACCGTCAGGAATCTGTCCAAAAAGACCTTCTGGCTTGTTATAAAGACCAGACATCAATCATGCATCTGATCACAATAAAGTCTCAGCATGATGGTGAAACAGTCAATCAAGAGTCTGTTAAACATTTAAAAATAAAAATAAATAAATAAATAAACATTTATCAGTGTCTCCCATCAGGTGGTAATTTAAAATAGATTTTATTGAATACTAAAGAAAATTAGCATCGTCGTCAGTTGATCTGGAATCAATTCAGTTCAATGTATTTATATGGCACCTATTTACGACAGCTCACCTCTACAAGCTTTCGAAACCCAGAGCATGACCCCCAAGCACATGCAATCCCATCAGTGGCAAGGTAAACTCCCTCTTGGGACTGACTTGTGTACACTGGTCCAGTACTGACTCGTTATGCAGGTCCTGCACTGACTCGTGCACGTAGGTCCAGTACTGAGTTGTGTATGGGATCTTGCCGATCATTCTTTTTCTTTCTTCTTCTGGTAAAACACTTCTCTTTCTTTGCTGGTTGCCGTGACATGTTAAATAGCTTCATCTTATAGTTAGTGTTTGGCTAACTCCACTGTTACCATGGTTTCCATGTCAGATTATTATCAGCCAATCTTTAGTTTCTCATCTTTCTGTAAATTATCTTCCTAGAATTGGTAGTCTGCTTGTCTGTTTTAGTTGTTGATGTATTTCACATTTTCATACTGTGTTGAGACACATTGATGAAAAAAATGGTGAAAATGTGGAGAAGCGGTTTGTCTGATTGTTGGTTTCTCTCTGAACGTCTGGCAACTCTTAAACCGGGTCACATCCCAAATGCTACACAGTCCTAGAGGAAGGAAATCGTGTACACCAGGCTGTGGTTTAAGTGTGATTTTCTCTTGTTGAACTAGCACTAAAACAATTTTAGAAACCTTTTTGGAGTAGGTGTGTTGCTTTAAATAAATAAATAAATGAATAAAAACAATAATGGGCCAAGGATAGAACTTTGTGGGATACCTGAAACAAAATCACTGCCCCTGCACCACTGTGCTCTCCAGTGGGTATGAGATGGTTCTGGTCTCCAAAATGTGGTTCTGGTGTCTTCCAAATGTGGTTCTGGTCTCCACGTTAGTCTCCAGACGTCTGCTGGTTTGTCCATCACTGTTACAGTAATATTCCAACAATTTTCTCGTAATGTTCCACAATGTTTCTGCATGGTTCTAGTTGCAGTGATTGACTTCAACATCTAACTGAGGGTCAGGGGTACAAGATGGAGCTCTTCATTGGTTTGTTGTGCCTCTGTGATTGCCGGGAATTGTTTTTCTCTAAGTTTTATCCAGTAACCTGCTGTGTCTGTAAATCATGACTGCATGGACGGAAGTGGACTGAGGTGGATGGAGGGTTGGTGGTTAAGTGGCGCTGGAACAGGAAACCCTGTCACGTCCACTCAGGTGCTCGGCCGTCTACTCAAGTTTCATTTTCCACCAGAGCGTTCCAGCTCTTATCTGAGCCAGCATCAATGCATTCAAGCAGAGACAAGGTGGGTTGAGCCTGGCCAAGCCGGGTTTCAGTCCTCCTTCAACACAAAGAGCCAGACAACCAGACGCAGACGGAAGCACACGCCGAGACGATTGGGTTTCACGTCTTCCTGACTCTGCCAGACCCGTGTCTATATGGTTTATACCATTCCTTCTGCACCAGGACCAGGACATGATTGACAGGATGCCGTTATCAGATAAAGACAGCCAATTCTGAATTAATGACCAGCTCTGACAGGAAACCTGAAGGACCTTAAGATGGAGATTTAACTAGGAGAACTAGGAGACTCTGCTGCTGCAGCTCTTCCCGCCAGGGATCAGATTATCTTATAAAATATTTATGTCTTTGCTGCTTGAGTGGCGCTGTTATTGAACAAACCGTCTGTAAAAGGAGAAGAGACAAAATCACAAAGGTCCACAAGGTCACACTGAAATATTAGTACGCAAATACAACCTGAAACGAACAACACAGCACCTTTGTTGTAATATTTTAGCAAAAATGGAGTTAAAATGATTTTAAAAAGTCATGTGGGAACCGCAAACACCTCATTAAAGATTTAAGAGTTAATCACTGATAACACAATGTCAAGAGAGAAAGAAACAGCAAAAGTTATATTTGTCAAAACGTTGAGAATTTTGGTCAAAAAAATCACAATTTTGTAGGTTTAATTAATTTATGAAAAAGTCGTGATTTTGTGAATTTGAGATTTTTATGTTGCTATAATACAAGTTTCATGATTTGACAATCAAAGTTTGTGTCCATAAGGTTGTAAAAGTCAAAGTTCTAATTTTGTGAAATTTGTTATTTTATGATAAAATGTGATTTTATAGAACAAAGTTTTTTGTTTTTGTTTTCGCAACAAAGCCAGAAATGAAAAGTTGAAAAGTTGTAATTTTGAGAAATTTGCTTTTGTGACAAATTTGCATTTTTACAACAAAACAATTTACAATTTTGTGGACAAAATGGCAAATAAACTAAACGCTCCCTCGTGACAGTTTGCATCATGCCTGAGAGTGACTTTCACAATATTGGACAGTTATGATTTTAGGTTTTTAAAAGTTGTGATTTTATAAAAAATCAATATTCTAAACAAAAACTCACAAAATTAAGTTACAAAGTCACAAAGATTTTTACAAAAGTTTGATGTCAAATCCAAGTTAGTTTTTATGGCATAAACTACATTTTCATGAAAAGGTTGCAATATTATGAAATTCACAATTTCACAACAAAGACTTGTGTTTACAACACCTCTCATGGTGGGTAAAGGAACTGCATTTTGCTTAATTATTGTTAAATAAATGCACCAAGTACCCACAGATCAGACTGTTTTGTTTTGTTTTGTTTTTTTTCCCACAGTTGAATCGATGTGTCGACCCATTTGAGGACCTTTGGGGAGACTAGAAGTCCATTTCCTGGTCCTGATTCTCCTGAAGTGCCTCGTCCTCTTATGTAAGTAGAGTCGCCTCCTCCTCGCCAGTCTTTAACACCCCCCCTCCCTGCTGGAGTAGATTAGTGCAGCAGAGAGGGGATTTGAGATGCTACATTTGGTTAAGGCGACCCATCGACAGCCCATCACGCTTATCACCGGCAGTAATGCAGAAATGTGTCATCTGCTTTCTATTTTAAGGCCAGAAAATATTTATCCTCAAGCAGCGGGAGGCGAGCATGAGCGTGAGCAGAGATGCTTCACTTTGAAAAAAGTTGCATCAACCCTCCAGAGATGAAGATGAAACAGTTTACTGGAGCTCAGAGCTGTCAGAGGAACATCCAGCTGAAGAAAGACAAAGGTGGACATGAGACTAGACTGAAGCTGAGACAGGAAACATTAGAGGGAACAACAGACAAAGGAACAGGACGTTGAGACCTCAGGGGGTCTCATTCACTTCAAAAGAGTTTGATCTCTGAGTTAGTTCATCTGTTCATTCAGTCATCACTCTATTCAACCATTCATTCGTTAGAAAAACAGTGTTCCATCTTAATCTAAAGTCTTAGTTTTAATTTAGTCTTAGTCTTGTTTATAAATCAAGTCAGTTTGAAACTGGCCTTTTTAAAAGTTTTTAAGAAGGTCCAGATTCAGGAAACCTCTGTCTTTAATTCTGAATCAGCTGTTTACTCAATTCAGTTTATTTATATCGCGCTTATCTAAGACAAGTCATCTCAAGGCACTTATGCTAATATTTATGCAGGTGTCTGTTTGGACCAGCAGTTTTTCTCTCCTGTGGAGTACCTCAGGACTCCACTCTGAGCCCACTGCTGTTTTAACCTCAAATATGTTCTTATTAGAAACCAGAAAAAAACGAAACAAAACCATGATCATCATAATCATCATTATCAGTGTCTGACAACCAGTTCTTATGGAAATGTAAAGATTCTAGATTATCTGTGTTAGATTATTATTCAGTAGCGATAACTAGAACTAGAACTACCCTGGTGATTATTTTAAATAACATAAAAATTTGTGGGAAAAAAACAGACCTGTAAAAGTATTTTATAACTTGTGTGTTTGACATTCAAATTTGTCATTTTGCAGAATGTTATTCACTTTACATTAAATTTAGATAACATCAGTGAAAAATCAAACAAACTTGTAATTTTGCAAGTTGTTTTTAACTTTTAACATTTTGGTCATATAATTACAGCATTTTGACACAAAAATTCTGAAATCCTTCACTTTGTAACTTTTGGTTGTAAAATACTTTCCAAAAAATTCAAATTTAGTATAATTCCAACTTTTGTGTCTGAAAATCAAGAATTTGTTTTAAACATTTTGAATTTTAAAAGCAGAGATTTGATCTCTGCTTTTACATATATATGAGACCTTTAGGTCTGATTGGAGTGGTTTGTAGCTGACTGTGAAGGTGGAGATGAGAATCAGAACCTCCAGATCTGAGACCATGGTTCTCAGTCAGAAAAGGGTAGAAGGTCCTCTCCAGGTTGGAGCGACATTCTGCTTTAAGTCAATGAGTTTGAGGAGCGGAGTAGCAAGAGATTGACAGGTGCAATAGTGCAGTGTCTGCAGTAATGTGGACTCTTTTGTGGTGAAGAGCAAGTTCTGCCAAAAGGCCAAACTCTTTTGTTTACCAGTGTGTGTTTGTTCCTAATATCATCATGAACTGTTGGTAGTAACAAAATGAGATCAGGGATACAAGCTGCTGAAATAAGTTTCCTCTGTAGGGTTTCTGGACTCTCCCTTAGAGATAGAAGTTCAGTCATCCAAGAGTAGAGTCTCTACTCTGACACATCGAGAGGAGCCAATTGAGGGGGTTCATCTGGTCAGGATGTCTCTTTGACGCCTCCATGGGGAGGTGTTTCAGGCATGTCTGACCTAGAGAAGACTACAAGGCAGACTCAGGGCACGCTGGAGGGATTATATCTCTCAGGTGGCCTGGGAACGCTTCACTATCCCCCCATAGGACCTGGAAGAACTGGAGGATGTGGTTGGGGAGAGAGAGGACTGGGTCTCTCTACTAAGGCTGCTGCCCCCACGACCCAGAAAGTGGAAGGTAAGTGGAAGTTAATGGATGGATGGACAAGCACCACTCATCACGTGGTCAATGCATCCCTACAGTGAAGCATGGTGGTGGCAGCATCATGCTGTGGGGAACTGGGAGGCAAGTCAGGATAGAAGGAAAGATGAATAATCCTGAATAAAACCTGGTCCCGAGTGCTCTGGACTTCAGACTAGGGCAAAAATGACCCAAGCATACAGCCAAGATATCACTCAAGATATCAGAGGAGTGTATTCAGGACAACTCTTGGAAATTCCCTGAGCGGCCGAGCCAGATCCCAGATGAAAATTCCATTGAATATGTCTGGAGAGATCTGAAAATGGCTGTGTACTAATGCTTCCCATCCTATGGAGCTGAGGTTCTGGACAGAGGAATGGACCAAACTGTCCACAGATAAGTGAGATAACTGACATCATATTCAAGAAGACCGGAAGCTGGAACTGCTGCCAAAGGAGCATTAACTAAGTACACTGATGGAATATGATGTACATGTCATGTCTTAGTTTTTTTAGTTTTAATACATTTGCAAAAATATCATTATGGAGTATTGTGTGTAGAGTTTTTCGGAAAAAATAAGTTTAAATCATTTTAGAATAAGGCTGTGATATACTACTAGAATGAAACAATACTTTCAGGATGAACTGTATTAGACAGTAAAATAAGTTGTTTTGGGTTTTTTTTGTGAATCTTGGAGTGTAAAAGAAGCTGGTGCTTCCTGTTGTTTACAGGTTCGTGACACCTGGGTCGTGGCGTTACAGCCCTGCAGGGATCGTCTCTGTCAGCCGATCCTCCCCAGCTGGCGTGAGGACAGCTCCTCTGAATGATTGATGCCAAACAAAGCTCTGCAAAGCAGCCTGTAAATGATGGATGACGCAGAGGCCGACGGCCGCCTCCACTCCTCGGTTACAAGGTGCAAAGTGCAAAAACCCGACAGCTGATTTAGTCACCTGAGACTCAGTGTGAGTGTATGTTTCAGCTGTTAAAGCAAGCGAGAAAATAAACCCCAGAGCCTCCATGGTTCTGCTTCCTGTTTCCTCTCCAGAGGGAGCTCAATACAAAAATATAATATAATATAATATAATATAATATAATATAATATAATATAATATAATATAATATAATATAATATAATATAATGTAATTTATTTCTGCATCTATCCAGTCAGAAATACACAAAAATCAAATTTTTCTTTTAAATTTCAACTTTCTTTTTGTGAAAAAACAATAATAATTTTCTTTGTAAAGTCGCAGATTTTATGAGATCACACTATTTTGTTGTAAAATCAAGCCTTTTGTTGTATAATTGTGTTTTGTCATAAAAAACATAAATCGTGATGAATGCAATTTTATAAATCATAACTAAAATCAGGAACTATGGAAATTTGTCAATTTCCATTAAACAAATCATGACACTATATCACAAAAAAAAGGAGATACAGTATATATTTCTATATATCAAATAAAAACAATTATCGAAAAATTTACAAAAAATGCAAAAATTTAAAGACCTTCAGCTGTCACTAAAAGTTACCAGGAGATTATCAGGAGTTCTACAGCTGCTGCATGAAACCTGGAAGATGACGGCTCATGCCGGGCGGGCACTGTATGGTTGTACTCAGCTCCAGCTCAAACTGTATGACTAAACCGCAGGGCTTAAAAGTTCGCACCTCACAATTTATGTTGTCACACTGTACGGCCTGGCACAATACTCTCACGAGGGGCCACCAGATTTTCAAATAGGTTTGATTTTCATCCGACCATACGATTGCCGATCAGGAGGTGGTCGCGAGAGGTTAATCACTGCTCGTTACACCGCGCATACTACACGAAGTGAAATGCACGATTAAGCGGGAGCGTGGCCCGATCCAAAAAGTTCTCTCACGAGTGAAAAATCGTCTCAAAAAGGGCCAAAACTCGCACAGTGTCAGCCCTGCATTAAAAACAATCAAAGTGGCTGCGGTTCCTCCACCAACCAATAGAGGCTGCGGTTCCTCTACTGACCGCACGTGGATGCAGTTCCATTACTGACAACTAGTGACAACAGTTCTTCTACCAACTACTAGAGGCTGCAGTTCCTCTACTGACCACTAGAGGTGGGTGATTTTTAAGTTCCTCAGGTGACATTTTAAAAGTCAAAATCACTCTTCATGTGTGACATCACAGAGGGTTTGTTCAGCTCTTCTACTGTGTTGTTCTCTTGCATCTTGATTTTCAGTGTTTACAGACTCATGATAGTGTAGAAGGGAATGGGAGGACATTTCTGTCCAAACTGCACCTGAAACAGTTATTATCAAACTGTCACACAGAAACTCATTGAGAAGAAGAAAGAAATGTTTTATTCTTCAGGTCTCAGCATCACCATGGAAACACAGGTGATGAATAGGGAAGACAGAAGTTCTAGCTTGCAGCCTTGAAGTGAGAATGTGGGTGTTTTAGATGAAACACCTGCCTGGTAGAAAATACAAAGGTTTAAAAGATGAAAATTAAAAATGATTTCACAACGCCCTGGTTTGAGTTTGAAGGCTGAAAGTGTTGTAGCTCCAGTTATCCTGGAATCCTGTTTTTATTCTCCTGGTTTTTCTGCCTAATGAAGGTTTTCAGTCATTAACACCTCCTATCACAGCAGGGCTGATTAAACTCTGCAGTAATTCTTCAACACTGGTTTGGTGACGCATTAACAGCTGGTATGTTTGAGGATGTTCGTTATGTAACATTCCTTTTATTAAATCTGTCACTTGCTTTAAAATCTAAGAGCCTTTTCCTCTAAATCCTCCTCTTTTCCTGCATAGTCGCATGTCTTCCGTCCTCCCTATTAGGTCGTCCACCTCCTCCTCTTCCTGTTTCCTTCTGTTCTGTTTTTTCTTTTCTTCCTCTGGATCTCCCTCTGCTTCTGCCCACACTTACCCAAAATGCACTCTGCCCCCGGGCCGTCTCCGTTTTCAAATACGCAGCAGCAGCATCAGCAGTTCGGTTCATGTTTAAGTCTCACTCCAGCATTTACGACACTTAGCGGCAGCATCAAGCCTCAACGTGATTCACACAACGGCGTAGAAAATGAATGAGGAATTAGTGGCAGAAACATCTGTAGGATTTACATGAGAAAGGAGAGATCCAGTGTTTTGGAACAAGAAAAATGTCTTTATCATTCCTTTTTGTACATAATGATTGAATGTGACCCATTGCTTGTATTCATGTCCTTCCAAAAGGAGATGGAAAGATACTCTGTCACTGCAGGTCTGTACCCATAACGCTGTCTTGCTCGTAAAACAACTTCATATGTATTTAAACCAGACCAAATCAGCTTTCAGTGATGTTTTCATATGGTGAGAAAACCTTTGAGACCGTCCCAAAGGGCAGTGAGGTTGTGACACTGTTTTTTGTTTGTTTTTTCCTGTGAAACTGTATGTGAAGAATAAAAAAGACATTGATCATAAATTAAAATTAATATTGCACATTTATTGATGATATTAGATGAGAATGACGACATGCAGTAAAAGCAGGTGGAGGCTCAGTATGGAAGAAAAGAAATAAAGGAGTGATGGATGAAAACTTAGACTTAAAACAGATGGAGATGGCAAAGACGAGTTGTTGATGCAGCTAGAAGACATGTAAAATGTATGTGGGCTGGCCAATTTAGGGTGAAACCAGACACAAGCTATATTTTGTGGTCTTTATTTCCAGACTACTCCATGAGAGTGGAGCAGCATTGAATAAAATTTGGAGTGCGAACAGTAACATTAAATAAATAAAATAAAATTAAATAAACACGGCGCGGTGTGCAGCAAGCCCTCTTTACCATGTCACTCCTGACAGCAATGGATATACTTAACGTCCATAAATTTAAGTTAAAACAGAAATGAAAACCAAAGAGCATAAACAACTGCAGTAGCTGCAGTGCATACAGAAATAAAGTAAATAAAAATGACATGTCATTCTCCATGAGGAAGATGAAATGAAATGAAATGTTGCAACATACCTAGAAATACAGTCTCAGCAAGCTCACAACAGACTGGCAAAATCAACAGTTCATCAGTGTAATTTAAAGCTATATTAGAATACAACAAATTGTGTATAACTTAAAACCACTTTTCAGTCAGAAGAAATATTCGTAGCATGAACTCACATTGTTCAGAGCATTCTAGTCTCATGGTCAGCCGACAACCATTTTCTTAGAAAAATCAGAAATCATCAAATCCCTTATGTCATCTTCCATATGAAATAGTTCATTTTCTGTTTTTATCTTATTTCAGTAATTACACTGATTTTTTTTATTTTTTATTTTTTTTAACAAAAATGACACTGGATTGATACTTACCTTTCTTAAACTCAAAAGAAAACGCTCCAAATGATAGCTGATGAAACATGCGTGCTCCGAGAGGTCCAACTTCCGGTTTCTCTATTCGGACACGATGACCTTCTAGATAAGTCATGGCACAACAATGTACTCTAGTGGTGTTATGATTTAATGTTCTTAATTTCCACTCAGCTATGTATAAATAGAATCAAAATGTGATGATTTCAAACTCTGAGAAACTTCATACTTAATTCAGAGAGGAACATAAAAACATAACAAATGTTCAAAGTGAGATACTGTATCTTAGCATGTCATGAAAAAAATTCTCTTTTTTTTTTTCTTACCCCCTCCTATGGACCGCCTTCCCCCGCAAGCAGTATGCTCCTCCTCTACTGGGAGAGCATCTGCAATGAGAAGGTAAAGAGATCTCTCCACCGGCTTAGGATGACCCAAAGCCCACCAATGCATCGAGGTCCCCAAGGCCAGGGCCGGGCACCAATGCCTGCAGAAATTCTCTTTTAAAAAGGTGGGAAATGGTGAAGAAACTGGAGCAACCCAACATCACCATGGCAGGACCCAATATCACCATGGTACGCCCTGCATCTCCATGGTAGGACCCAACATCACTATCCCACCGGATTTAAAGACAGGGTATGTCTTTAAATCTGGTGACTCAACTTCTCTGCATAACTAACAACTAATAAGCATTCTTCCAGCCATTTCCATTTCAATAGCAGCTACCCCTCTCCTCATGCAGTTTGGTTTCAGATTGAAGCATTCCACAGAAATGGCTACATGTCTCTTTGTTGCGAAAATACAATCTTTTCTTGATAAGGGTGGAGTTGTAGAGGTGGTGTTTTTGGACCTCAGGAAAGCATTTGATACAGTAAATCACTCTGTTCCTCTTACCAGGCTCTCAAAATTTAACTTCTCTCACAAAGCTGTGAGCTGGATTGAATCATATCTGCATGATCAAATGCAATCTGTATCAGTTAACAACTGCAGATTTGATTCTCTTAGGCTAACCTCCAGAGTCCCTAAGGGATCAATATTTATTTAGTCTTTATATCTTTTATTTAGTCTTTATATCAATGCCCACTGTTTGTTCTGAAGTTGAATGCTTAATGTATGCAGATGACACGGTTTTCTTTGTTCATGGTTGCTCCAAAGACATTGTTGCCGCTAAACTCATTAAAACAATGTCTTGTGTCACAACTGGACCAACCTAACCAGTTGGTCCAGGCTGGTCAGAGTGCAAAAAAAACATTGGAAGTTTTGTACAAACAAGCAATTAAACTTATGGATAAAAAACCTAGGCATTATCATCACTGTGCTATTAAAAAAAAATACAGTCTTTTAAACTGGGACAGTCTTCACACATTTGCAGATTTAAATTTGATTCATAAAGTACTGCATAATTTGGCTCCAGATCCTCTGGCAGAGTTCATCAGCCAAAGAAACGGCTCTGAGCGTATCACTCGAGGCTCTGTCAGAGGTGACTGTTTCATTCCTCTGTGCACTTTCAGTAAGTCAGCCTGGTCAGTGAGGAGCACTAGTGTGTGGAACTCAGTACCTGAAGAGGTTAAACTATACTTAAAACATACAAGGTCTTTACAAACAAAATTGAAAATGTGGATTGTCAACACCGACAGCTGCCAACACTAAAAGATAAGCCTGTTGTGATGTTTTGATGTTGTGATATGTTGTGATGTCTTATTCTTTCTTAATTTTATAGCAAGTGTCTAAATATGTATTTTGTATTGTATAGGTATTGTGTGCTCTGTGTTCCCTAAATAGTTTGTTATGTATATGTTATTTGTTACAAGCCTTCTGGCTAATTCTGGCTTTTTTAACCATGTGTTTTATGAAATTGCATCATCCCTTTTTAGACATACTAAACTAAAAAAAAAAGAAAACTAAAAAACATCACCATGGAAGGACCCAGCATCACCATGGTAGGACCTGCATCATCATGCAATGTAAAATACAATTCTAGTTGTATTTAAATGATCCAGGAAAATCTGAGTGAGGACCCCAAAACAGGATTGAGCCTGACAGCAGATACAAGGGCATGGGAAACTAAGGAAAAACAAGAGGGCATCAAATTAATAAAAGAATGGATGTAATAAAGACAAGGTGAAATAAAGTAAGTGTGGAGCAGAGAACAAGAAACTGGAGAAGATGGAAAGAGTGAAGACAACAGCAGAGGAAAGATGGGAGCCAACAGCGAGGAGGGGAAGTAAAGGGCAGGACATGAGCTGATGGTGCTGGAGGATGGTGAGTCAGCCTATCCTCCTGCAGCCCTGCTGACCTTCCTGCTCACGTCCTTGTTTGTGGTTTCACATGTAGGACCCTCCATGGACCTCAAACCGTCTTCAGCAAGCACCTAAGTCACACTGCAGCTATTCTTACCTCTATCAGCATTTCACATGTCCACAAACACAAAATGCTGCAGCTGCAAACAGCAACCTCACAGAATCTTCGCTTTCCACCATTAATTTCTTTAGTTCAGTCTCATCTCTGCCTCTTTGCTGTTTCCGTGTTTTATCTTTCTTCAATTCATCCCCTGAACTCCATTTTTCTTTCTCTACTTTCAATCATTTCATCTTATCTGGTCCATGACAGCATTTAAAGAAATCATAAACTTATAAATAAACCATTTCTGAGGAAACGTTTGATTCAGTTCTGATATCAAAAAGTAGAATAGCTGAGGTGGAGAACAGCTGGTATGTGTCAGAAAGTCAGGATTTACTAAATGTTTTAAAAAGATTT
This sequence comes from Arrhamphus sclerolepis, assembly GCA_037176975.1. Lineage (NCBI taxonomy): Eukaryota > Metazoa > Chordata > Actinopteri > Beloniformes > Hemiramphidae > Arrhamphus > Arrhamphus sclerolepis. Next base: position 14,214,410 of record JBAMYA010000001.1, on the reverse strand, counting down.
CACAACTAAAAGTTTATACTTTTTGTCAAAGCTTGGCTTTTCTGAAATCAACCTGCATATACTAGAAATTCATGATTTTTGTACAAAAAATTACATGAAATTACATAAATTTGCAATTGTAAAATTCAAAACTTTGTATAATTTCTGTTAGAGTTTAATATAATTTGCTAATTAATTAATTAATGTTGATTATTTTCATTTTTAAATTTTATTTTCAGTTTTAATTTTAATATAATATAATTTTGTTATAATTAAATATTTAATTGTTGTGGTAATTATGTGTTAAATGTTGCAAAAAGTGAATATTTTCCAACAATAAAGTTATATCTTTGTGACATTTGTGATTGGATGATTAAAAAATGTGTGTGTGATTGTCCTCTGGTTCTGCTCAGCTGGGTTTGCTGGTGTAGTTGGACCAGCTGGGACCTGGGACCAACTCAGGGTCCATTCATGGTTCATGTACTGCGCAGAACCAAGAAGTTCACATATGACATGGATAATCATGTTGTCAAGAAGATGCTTAATCCAAAAATAGGAAAATGTGTGGAAGCAACAGACTAGAACATGCCCACCTTAGTTAAACATTTTACCTTTGTGAGCCCATGCTAAGAACAGCAGCCTCTACTGGCCCATTGAGGAACTGCAGCCTCTAGTGGTTGGTAAAAGAACTGCCGCCTCTAATGGTCATTAGAGGCAGTGTAACTTTTCTTCATACCTTGTTGAAGCCAACATTTTCTTAATCAGACAATTAAATTATGGATATAAGTATTTAATGATTATTTCTTTGACTTTCTGACCCTGGTTTATCTGGTCAGTGACTTTATTGTCAGCGGATCACCTCCAGACTGTGAGCTGCTTTGCATGCCGGACTATTTTAGTACGTCTCTGCATGCGTCAATCATGTGCTGAAGTGTTATTTACTGTTGGATGTAGCTGTAGAATAGCTACACTTCTTTTATTATTCCATGTCTGACAGTAAACCTTTCCTGTTTTCAGCTATCCTGAATTTCCATTTTTTTAAATGAATTTATTCATTTGTAAAATGCAAATGTAAAACTCTAATTTCTTATTTCAGCTAGTTTAAACTGTTTTTTAAACTGGTTTAATGAATGTTTGGGGTTACTGTGCACATCCAAAAGAAAATTTAGAGCTGATGTTTTGAGATGTTGCTTTCCACATGATGATGCTGCCACCCTCATGCTTCCAAGCTCACTTCAGCCTCCTCCCTTAACATAATAAGAGGTTGACTGATTTGGGATTTTTTGATGGCGGATGCTGATTTTTAGAAATCATGAATGTTGATGACAAATTTGTATCTCCATATGATAAACATAACAGTTTAAAAATTTAATCTGCATCATTGTTTCTTAGTTCCATAATACCAGATGTATTTTATTTGATAAAGACATTTCTGAGACCTTTGAGCCACCGACATAGTCAGAGAATTTGAAAAACGTTATGCAAAATTGTACTAAAACTACTGGTGAGCTTAGCCCTAGTGGAGAGTAGAGGAACTGCAGGTGAGTGATTTCAGCTTTTAAAATTACACAGTTCTTCTTTTTTGTCTTCATACATGTTTCACTGTGGCTCATTTCTTCATAAATATATAAATTGACCCTTTGTCAACCCTGTTGCTAGGTTGGACAAAATCATTATCTCTCTCGTCCACTCCCATTGTTAAAACATGTTTTTACATTGCTTTATTGCTAATTAGTGCACCAAAGAAAACCAGCAGCAACTGAATATTAATAAAAAGGAACACTTCGGGTTCTATGTAGTGAGTCTGAAAAAATGGAGGTTTTCCTCGAAAACGGAATGTTTTGATTAATTTAGTTAACAGCATGGCAGTAAGCAGCTAATGCTGGCAGCCTCCAAGCAACAGACTTACCTTTGAAAACTATATCTGACCATTTTTTCGAGCCAAGGCTCTCAACTATCTTAGCGGGTGTCACTTTTACAAGTGCCCCAAGAACACGTTAAACCATTCTTAAAACAAACAAAACACTTTCGCGGTTGTAGCTATGGGTTCTGCCCATTTTGGGATAAAAATACTCTGCACCCTGACTACACTGTGTACAGTGTGTTCCTAAGTATTCTTTTTTACTACGACAAAGTTCAACAAAAAATAATCCAATGATTTAAATGTTGATACAAGGAAATAAAAACTGCGCTCTTTCCATTGTTGTGAATGAGAAAGGCGGATAGTTTGTACACCCAGATATTCCGCCCTGGATGTAGCAATGGAGAATGATTTTTCTGGTTGGTCAGTCAGGGGCCAATCAGAAGGCTGATTGGCCATACTCGTTCATCACTTATACATAAATACCAGTTTAGTTTGTGAGCCAACCCTTGGGACCTCCCTGAGGAGCAGGTAAAACTGCTTTTGATCAAAAATAAAAAGCCGATACTGCAATAAATGAAAGGTTAAACCTCCTGATCAAATTTGATGAATTGATCTTAAACATCATGTAACAGATGAGCAACACAGCTGCTTTTTCTTTTTTCAAATTTTATTGAAACTGCAGTTATATGATGGAGTCAGAATGGACAACATGTCGACTAACCTTGCATAGGTTACAGACGATGCCTCACCAATGAATGACAGAGCTGCGTCGCTGCAGCAATTGAGAAAAGAAAAACAAAACAGTATTATTTTTACTGCGATGTTGGAGACTGGCGGGCTCAGGGAGGAGCCGGACAGCCCAGCAGATTGGACACAAGTTGTCTTTTTGTTTTTTTTACTATGATTATTATTATTTCATACGTGAAATGATCTGTCCAGCACCATGAGACTTTGGCTTCTGACAGGAAACGAAAAACAAAATGGTAATACAAACATCCCCAAAAACAAGTATCGTTATCTACCAAATCTGACAACGGGGCTGTTTTATCGGTTTATCATTTTCATGCAGTTCAGACATCAATCGTCCACGTGAACCCACAGAGGCCTCAGGATGCCAGGAACGTGGTCATCATCATGTAGTCATGGTTTTTTAAATCTCAGACACTCGTGTGGCACAAAACCAGAGACCTAACGAGACTGAGCATCTTTACCAGACTCTTTCAGATATGTTTCACCAACCAATGATTATCTGCTTTTAAAATGTTTAGCTTGTTGTAAAATGTGCATTGGATAAAATAAAAGGAGGGAATTGCAAACCAGCTTGAATGAATTGCTTCAGTTTGTTGCAAGTAAAGCAGTCAAATTAATCCAATTCATGTCTAATGTTACTTTGTTAATCTGCCAAAGGAATAATTTATTGTCGCAGAAGAAACTGAGACAACGTAAAGAGAGAAAAAAAAAGTAAAAAAGCTGAAGGTTACAGGTCCGGAAGTCCCTTGTCTGTTGTTCAAAAAAGCACTGCTGTCCCTTTTTTACTCTTACCACTCTTTCTGCACAAATGAAAGCCGCAGAGAACACAAAAAAATATTCCTGCTGCCAAGATTTTTACTGGATTCCCTGCACTCCTGTCTCCCTCCTGTTCCTCTTTGTTTTGCTCCTTTTCAATCTTCTTCTCACTTTCTAGTTCTAGTTCAGCTTAGTGCCAAAACAACCAGCAAAAGTCCCAAAAGCAGTGCTGCTTAAAGATCAGCATAGAAAAGTTTTTAAAAGATGAATATAAAAAAGTCCTGTAGAAAATGTAAAAAAAACACACAAAAAGAGTGTCAGTTGGAAAAATAATAAAGTTGAATAACTGGGGTGCAGAGAAGTTCCTTCACTGTAGCAAGTATAGAATTTCACCATCTGTTGTTATCAAGGACTGTAGTCCCTCATTTACTCTTACTGCTCTTTCTGCACGGATGAAATCCACATGGAGGTGTAGAAATGTGTTGAAGTCCAAAATACTTTCCTGATGACACACATATTTCCCTTCATTCCTGCCTAGCCTTCATTACAGCTTTCATTTCAGCTCTTCTGCTTTATTTGCTTGTGATATCACGCTCTCCATTCCAGTTCAGAGAAGAAATTATTTAAACATCCATTTTTAGAATTAAAAAAAAAAAAATGCACACCCAGGCTGCAGGGACGCTCCTTCATAGGAGCAGGTTTAGAACACCACTATCTGTTGCTGAAAAGAACTGCAACCTGTCCTTCAGTGTTACCGCTCTGCCTGCAGTCTCTGTACAGATGAAAGCCACATAGAGCAGTAGAGCGTTGTTGAACTATCTTCTTCCATCCAAGTCTTCTTAACAGCCTTCGTACTTAATCCCAGCACTCCTGATTTGTCTTCAACAGTGGTCCAAGTTCTTCCATTTTGTTTGCCTCTGATCTCTTATTCTCCTCAACAATTCAGAGAAGAAATGGAAATGGTCCCATTTTATGACCATTTTATAGTTAGATTTGGCATCTTTTCATGTTTCAGGAAGGTTCACTTACCTGCTTCCACTGACATCATGACAGATGTCAAAGTGTTAAAATAAACAATAAAAATACCCTTATCAGCAAAAGGAATGTATTCCAATGGAAGATCTCAGTCTTGCAAAACGTCCCAACATGAGCAGTATAATGATGGCTCAGCAAGTGTCATCACATGCAATGGCAGTAAACTATTATAACACAGACAGAAATTTTCAAGAAATGTCGTAGTAACTGGGCTGCAGAGACACTCCTTCACATCAATGCGTCCAGCACTCCGCCACTTACGTCATAACCGAAAAAAAGTGCCAGCAAAAATTCTTTAATCAGCATGGCATTCAAACAGGTTTAGAAAAAAAAGTGACAGAAAATCCTGCTGCAACAGGCTGCCACTAGGGCAGTGCCAACATAGAGCAATTAAAACAATTGGAACTGGATCAATTTAGCATTACTTTAATTATATGGTATTGTAACCAGGTGAAGCAATTCATTAAAGAAGATTAGCAGTTCTCTATTGTGTAACTCATGTATAAAGAGTGTTTATTTATATATTTAATCATGAGGAGATGCTCATAATGGGATCCAGAAACCTCATTGTTCATAACAAATGAATAAATCAAAGTCTATTTAATTTACAGGAAATCTTCACAACAGATGGAGCAAATCTTTACTTGATTAGCAATCACATAATTAAATAAAAGTGGAAAAAAAATCATTAAGAACAACTTTTAATCGCTGATTTGAAAGGAATGGTGAAGCCACTGATGGATTTCATAGTGAATGATTTGTTAAAACCTTGACTCTTTTCGTGTCTTCAGGGTGTTTTTGATGGAAACGGATTCCTAAAACTGTCTGTTAGCATTTATGACTTGAGTCAGCGGTGACAGAGTTACATATTTTCTAAAATACTTTCATTGTTATTATTATTGTTGTTGTTCAAACCAGTCAAACTGATTGAACAGCTCCTTGGAGATAAACCATGTTGTCATATGCAGAGATTCACCGCTCATTTTGGCAGTTTGATGCTCATATAAACTCTAATTTGTCCTCTAAATATATTTTGAATATAAAATGCGATCCTGCTTTGTCTGTGAAGCTGCTCTGTTGATGTGAAACCACTAAAAATATGTGTTGTTTTTTTTTTTTGTTGTTGTTTTTTTTTTTTTGGTCCCTTCAGTGGTGTCAGCTGCAGACATGTCCTAAACTTTGGCCTAAAAAACACTACAAACTATGAACATTTTTAAACCACAAGAAGGATACTGACTACCCTGATCTTGCTCTTAATCCCTAATTTTAACAAGAAAATATGTTTTTCTTTTTTTCTAAATATGATAACACCTTAAAAAAAAAACAGGTGGAATTTGTAATTTTGCTCCCTCTGACCTACTGCATGCTCAACGCATAGCACCTTCAAAGTATTAATCAATTTCAGACTAATTAAAGGGATTTTTTTTTTCCTCATCACATGTCCCACTGCCGTTTCTGGAACTAAAGTGACCTTAAACTCACAGGCTGATGACACACAGAAAAATGATCATAGTCTGATTATACTGGATCTTGGTATTGGTATCATTTTTACCTCTGCCGACCATCTTTAGTCTGAGACAATGAAATCGTACAGTCTGAACCCTACATTACTGCTTCCTTATGATTTAAGATCATAAGCCACTGATGAACTGATCATCATCAGGTCTGAAGACCTTTATAAACCATGTCTGGAGCAATCATGTGAACGTCAAAGATTGAAAGACATCAGAAAAGTCTTGGAGAAGAGTGATAAAGCCATTTAACTGGATCTGGAACATTGTGTACAGACAGAAGAGACTCAAATTAAGTAGGTTGGTCTTAACGTCCAACATTTTTGCTGAAAACAACTCATGCCCACTGTCAAGCACAGTAGTGGAATGGCAATGATTGGGATGCACAGCCAGCATGAGTTTTCTTTCTCTCTGGCTTCATTTTTGTGAAATAAATAATGATGCAATAGAAAAAGATCCAAGTTGCTATCTGTGAGAGGTCGTATTTGCCTTCTACTGAGAGCTACAATGATCGAGTGATTCTGTTTTCACATGAAAATAAACCTCACATTAAAAGAGGTTGTGCTTTTGGCTGCTAGTCAATGTTGTCGTTGTTCTGACCTGCCACAGACAAGGTCGGCATGACAAACATGGAAAGAGTTCAGCGTGACGGGCAGAGGTCAACCAGAAAGACATCGCTGAAACAGGAGAGCTGAGACAACTTCTACCCATGAGTCTACAGACCTAAAGCCCAAATTCTGAATCTCTTAACAATATTTAAGTTCCATATATAAATAACAACCAAATATCCAGAAAGTTTGGGTCCAAACTGAAAACTGGATCTCCACCAACCAAACAAATATCCATATTATTCAAGTCAAGCGCTAGAAAATTTAAAGCCAGATGAGCAAATATTCAGACATCCAAAGATTTTGGTTCGGCACAACAAAACTGAAAACATCCAAATATTCAGTTTTCAAACTGAAAACCAGGCAGACACCAAACAAACAAAGACCCAGATATTTAAATAATACGAAAAAGAAAGAGGTTTACCAAAGAACTGAACACACCTATCAAAATTTTTATTTCCAAACTGAAAAACAGATTTCAACCAAATCAGATATCTGGATATCCAAATATCTCAACATTCAGGTCCAAATTGAAGATACTTCTGATATTTGAATGTTTGGGTCCATCCAAACAGAGCTGAAAACCAGACATCCAGCTGACAAATATCTGAACAGATATTCCTGGTGAATTCATGACCAGATGGCCACAAAACGAAGAAAAATCAACATCTAAATAATCTAATATAGAAAATCTAAACATTTGAGTCCAGACCAGACAACTTAAAACTACAACTGACCATACAAAGCATTTTTACAGCAATAGTGCAATTATATGGCAAATGGACATATAATAGTGATATATTGATATAGATATTACAAAAGAAAGTTGCAAATATAGAATATTCACAATTGAAATTTTATGTCAAAAAGTTACTAAAGTTGATAAGTTAAACTCGCAATTTTGCAGAATTGAGGATTTTACAAGTTACACATCAAAGGTCTTGGTTTTACGATAAAACATCATGATCTTACAAAATTTTCAATCTCTTATGACGACTTTTTTCATTAAAAAAAAAATCTAAGTCTTTGAGATCCTCTGGTTGTAGAATATTAGTGTGTAATTAAAAGGAATGCTGTAGATTTTTTTTTTTTTCTTGAGGTGCTGCCCCCTCAAAAACACCCGTGCACGACCCTGCCTGTAGTTGAGTCACTGAAGCTGTTCTGATTGAAAAATTGCCAGAATGTGAATCTTCCTGCAGAACGCCCTCACAGCCTCCCTCCTCTCCAGCAGCAGCAGCCATTTTGCTGGCGTGCAGAGCGCCAGACGCCCATGGCAATGTTCAGACCACTGCTGCAGCCTCCGCACGTGCAGCAGAAACGCCACTCATGCTTCTTCCTGCAGTCAGGACACGTCGTCCTTCACTAAAAACACACAAGATGCTAGACTTCACTCACTGAATAGCATTTTTCCAGCAGAAGGTGTGTTTTTTTTTGGTCCCAAAGAGATGGCAGTGTTCCTAACTGTCCCTGAAAAAAATAAAAAATTAAAACCAAGGCAGTACCTCAGTTTCCCTGAAATCCTTGGTTCTATTCTGTCTTTTAAACTGCACTATCTGTCCTTCTGCAGGAAAAGTATAGCAAATCTTTACCTCAGTTTAGGTTCTGGTACATTTGCGCAGCTGGATCTTTCTTCAGGACTTATCAGGCCTCTGAAAGTGGGTCACTCGCTTCATTGGCCAATCAGTCAGCAGATCTCTGTGCTGTCAGCCTCAGCGGCGATCCGTGGAGGTCATCTATGCGTTTTATTCCCTTTAGACTCAAAGACAAGCATCAGGAAAGAGGCACCTCATGGACCAGCTTTTACTATTCATGATTATTACTATAATCGTGTGAAAACCTTTAGAAGGCAGATATGAAAAATAGGACTGTTCGCTCACATCTGACAGAAAATTTAACCAAACACCCATACCATTTAAAAGCGTTTAATTCTGAATATGTTATATTTAATGTTTAACATAACAGATTTAATTTTTTTACGACACAAATTCAAAAAGTTGTGACTTTCACAACAAATATTTGTAACGAGCTACCTGAAGACACTGGCAGGAAAGGCGCCATTACGTTTGACACCAACACAGTCGGTGAAATAATTTCACACAACTTTTTGTTGTATATTCACAACTTTTTTTGTTACAAAAGCTCGAATTTCACAGAATTGTGACTTATTGACCTAAAATTACAACGTCTTGTCTGCATCAGAAATCTTCCAACTCTGTCTGCTTACTAGCCAATTAAAATGCAGCTTGAAAAAACACGTGTCAGCTAGTGTCTTTCTGAAGAAAAATAAGGATCCCCATGCTGGGTTCACACTGTATGATTTTTAGAGTCTTGTAAGATTTATTCAAGTAATATTGCGCGCAAAGTTGGTAGATAATAAACATATGCTGAATCATGGCTATGACAACATTTGCATTGTTTCTATTGGTCTGTTAGTTGAGAGATTATAGAGGCAGCGACTGGCGCTCAATCGCTGCTGATATCTCTCACAGCCATCTTTGGTGGTTCATTTTTGTAACATCTATCGCCACCGTTTCTGCGCTACAATGGAGCAATTTTACCATCTTTAGTCTGAGACAATGAAATTGTAAAGCATGAACCCAACATAAGCTGTCTCTAACCATGACCAGGACTATGTTCTTCTGTTTTAAAACATTTTTGGCACATAAAAGCTATGACAAATGCTTCATTTTTTTTCTTTTTTTGTTTGTTTGCCGTCAGTCATATTCTACAATTCAACAGAACTTCAAATTGAGTCTTAACCCTGGTCTCTACTTCTCCGACTCCATTGATATACTCAGAGCCCTCTACAACGTTGCTAACCCTCCACGTTGCTAACCTTCTACGACTTTGCTTACTGCCCACGACGTTTCTAACCCTCTACATTGCTAATGTAGTCACATAGAGCTAACAATGGAGACCTTATGGATGAGGATGTCACAAGTAGAAGTCATCGTTTCACTGCATTAAACTAATAAACTATCTATTATATTATCAGTATATGTTACTGATGCAAATCTGACATATCATCATTCAAACGTTCCTGATTAAATTAAACCAGTTTCAGCTTCCTGAAGGAGAGGAGACAGAAAGTACCATGTTACCATGGTAACAGACACCAGGTTTAGTTCAGAAAGTCAGTTACCATGGTAATAGAGACCAGGTAGACCAGGGGCATGTATCACAAGGCTAGATTTTGCTTTAGCGAGGTAACTTTAAGGTTAATCCTGGGTTTTCTGTATCATGAAACTGGGTAATCGCTTATCGAGGTACATCACCAGGGTAACAAACACTGAACGGCTAACCTGCTCCATAGCAGGGTAACTCTCAGGCTTGAATCCAGTCATATATAAAGCCCCACCCACAGGCCAATCAGCTTTTCAGGGAAAATGACATGCTCTCCCAGACAACATTATATCATTGTATAAAGTCACTGGACAGCGCACACACATCTTGCAGACATCGGCAAGATGTAAAAAGTTTTATCGACAAGACGTTGCGTGGGGCAGTGTTTGCTCATTGGAAAAATATTGTCCAGATGTTGGCCCATAGTGGAAGAATACCATGAGTTGAGTTTCAATATTTCTTGTATAGCAGGAGTCTGAAGCTCAGTTCAGGCTGAGCAACAGTTTGCCAACCTGAAGGTAGTGGGTTTGATTCCAGGTCTTGCAGTTACATCTTGCATTTGTAAAATATTTAAGTTTACAAGCATTGACCCACTACTTTCTACCAAAGCTCAATATCTGGATGGATTTAATTAATTTCATTTTATTCATTGTGAACTTCCTATTGGGATGAATAAAGTATCTATCCGTCTTCAGGCCGCTAACTCAGAATATGGACATGATTTAATGGTGGCCAAGGTTTCAAGGTTTATTTCAGACTGACGTTATATGCAGAAGTATAACAAGATCTTTACGGACCAATCTGGACATCATATTTGTTGGCAGTGTGGTCATCGTGTGTCATCAGCCTGGTCAGTTTTCAGAGCTGGTAATGTGGAGCAAATCCACATCTGTGTATGTGTGAATGCTCCCAATGTGCGGGGACTATTTCATCTGTACGGCAGGAGAAGCTTCAGCTGCACTTCGTAAGCTCTTTGTTGTAACGGGAGGCACTTCAGTCGATCCTGTTACGAGTTGGGGTTCAAGGCACTGGAATCTAATTTTAGATATTTATATATCTATAGCTGTTAACTTTGTTAAATATTTTTTACTGCTTGTCCTTCTTTAAACTCTTTTAAAAGTCAAATGCAAAAAAAAGGAAAATTGGGTCACAAATCACATGAAATGATCCCATGCACTCATCATCAAAGCCTTAAACGAATTAAAAAAGAAAAAAAAATGGATGGAACCTCTGAAATGTCATTTTTTAAATAGATAATTATTTTTCTTTTTTACTTTTCTTGATTTTTTTTTGTCATTGTTTAGATATTTGTCCTTTCCAGTTTGTTCCGTCATGCACCATTTCAGGTGGATTGTCCTCCAGATGGCGAAGGTCCATCCACATCTAAAGAGCAACTTAATACTGATGTCATGCACTGAGTATACGCAGCTATATCATAGCTAATGAGGCCGTTAATGCTCTAAGTTGTGTTTTGTTTTTTTGTGTTTTTTTTCTTCCTGTTTTGTTTTGTTCTATTGACATGCCATGATCGTCAAAAAAAAAAAAAAAGAAGTGTTCCTTATTTCCCCTTAAAACATTCAACACGTAAAATGCTCCCAAAAAACGACGACGATAAAAGAGCCAGTGCACTTCTGGTGAAAATGAGTCGTCCAGGAGAAAGTCGGGTCAAGGAGACAAAAAATGTTTAAAAAACAAAACAAAAAAACTCATGAATAAACTGAGGTAACGTCGTGTGCATGCTGATATAAGAGAGAAGAGAGTCTCCACATGCGTTTGAATAAAGGAGCGTTGCAATGGCGTCCTTCGTTTCTGATAAGGTGCCTGAAAAACCAGCAAACATTTCCCTGGATGTGTTGCAGAAAAACAAACAAAAAAAATTGTAATCCACTCCAGACGAGGAAGTTGTTCCTGTGTGAATCTCAGCTGGGCGTTTAAGTGTGCGGCTCCTCATCATATAAAACCAGTAAATTAAACCCTAAATTTAGAATTTTCTTTTTTTCATTATTATTTTTAGCTGCTGTTTACGTTCTTCCATTTAATCTGGATTAAGCGTTTTTTCTTGATTTTGTCTTGTTTGCATATTTTTTAATTTTTTTTTTTGCATATTTGGCTTTTCCAGCTGCTTTTCAGACATTTTTTATTTTTTTGTTATTGTTTTTTTATAAGGTGCTATAAATCTTTACGAGTCGCAACTAAAATATATCAAATTATTCTCCAAATATTTATCAGATCTTGGGAGTTGTAGTTGTTGACAATATTAAATCCTAAAAAATTTGTTTTAGCCCGTAATGATAACATATTGCATTTAATGCAAGTGTTTTTATAATTTAACCTGCTAGCATTTTAGCATATGACACATTAGCGCTTTAGTATTTGACCTGCTAGTGTTTTAGCATTTAACATATAGTATTTTTAATTTACTGCTAATGTTTTTAGCATTTAATGCTGGCATGTTAATTAGTTAGTTCTTTAGGATCAACCTCCTAGCCTTTTATCATTTAATGCTAGTGTTTTAGAATTTAGCATTTCACAATTTAACGCTCATGATTTAGCGTTTAATGCTAGTTTTTGGCAATTAACACTTTGGTGTTTCAGAATTTAACTAGATAGCATGTTAGCATTTCATGCTAATGCTTTAAATTTTATATGCTAGCATTCCAGTAGATAACACAGTAGTGTTAAAGGGTTTCATTTAGCATTTAAATGCTGGCATGTAAGACATTAGTTCTTCAGCATTAACCTGATACCATTTAATGCTATCAGTTTAGGATTTAATACACTAATATTTTAGCATTTAATGCTATGATTTAGTTAGTCAAATCTATTTTAACTAAAATCTTCTAACTTAAACTGTTAACACATTTTAGTCATTTTGTTTTAACAGTTGCTGCCTAAATTAAATGAAAATATTAAATTTGTTTATATCAATTTATGTAGCAATACCACTTCTAACCACAGGGGTATATGTTTGTACTGAGTGGAGACAGTTCAGCATTCTTGTAACACAACTACACTCCACTAGAGGTGCTCTCCATTGTGCCTTACAGCAGGTGCTTCCCTCATGTGGCCACAAATGGTTTTGCTACATGGAGCATTAAAGGGGAACTCCACCATTTTAACAGTAAAGGGCAAGTCTTTTAGCATTTAATGTTAGCATTTCAACATGTAACAGACGAGTCTTTTAAGATTAAATGCTAGCATTTTAACAGCAATGGGCTAGTCTTTTAGCATTTCATGCTGGCATTTTAACATGGAAGGGGCTTACCTGTTAGCATTTAATGCTAGCATTTTAACATTTAACAGGCTGGCCTTTTAGCATTCAATAGCATTTTAACATGTAATGGGCTAGCCTTTCACTGTTCAGTGTTAGCATTTTAGCATGTAACAGGCTAGTCTTTTAGCATCTAAAACTAGTATTTTAAAATCTAATCCATTAGCACTAATGGATTACATTTTAGCATTTACCCAGATGGCGTTTTAGCATTTAATGCTAGTGTTTTAGCAACCTGTTAACATTTAAGCGTCTAATACTAGCTTTGAATACAACTACGTATGATGTTACAAGTCCTTCCTTCCTTGACTCAAAAGTGTAATGTCATGGGAATAGTAACTATGTTATCACTGCGACCCCGTCACCATTCTCGGGCTCTACAGTTCACCTTGTTAGCTCGTCATCCAGGTGTTTTAACAATCCATGAATTAGACCCAGGAGTGTTGGAGCAAAGAAACATCTGAATCATGGATAGATCACACTAAAGATGACAGTTTTTTGTTTCTGTTTTGGTTTTACATAGGCTATAAAACTGGTGGAGTTTCACTTTAATTTACTTCCTACATCTGATATTTTGAGGGTTCACATTACGGTTCACCTGCTCCTCTCTTTGCTATTGCTAAATTTTGTTATTTTAATTTAATTAAAAATAGTCTTTTCACATGTTTTTGAATGAATTAATGAAAAGAAGTGGTTAAAATGCACAAATGGAGATCAAGCTTCCCTGTTCCTATACATTATTTACAGCGGGGCATCACGGACTGCCTCACACATCTGTCAGCAGCTTCCCCTTGTTGATGCAGTTCTGGCTCGGTGCCGTGCAGTTGGCAGTCCTGAGGTTCGCTTCCCGAAAGTTGTCAATGCTGTTGTTCAGGTCCTCATCTATCTCCATGTACTCTGATTTGCTGACCACCGAAGAGCTGCGACGGCTCGAGTTGGTCTCTGATGCCAAGTTCTGGTTGCTGACATTGAGCAGCTGCGCCTGCTCCTCACCCTCTGTCTCCCGGTGGTAGAAGTAGTTGAAATTGGACACGATGACGGGCACCGGCAGGGCAATGGTCAGCACGCCAGCGATGGCACACAGTGAGCCCACGATCTTCCCCCCAATGGTCACCGGGTACATGTCCCCATAGCCAACGGTTGTCATGGACACCACGGCCCACCAGAATGCGTCGGGGATGCTGGTGAAGAATGACTCCTTCTCCTCAGCTTCGGCGAAGTAGACGGCACTGGAGAACAGAATCACACCGATGAAGAGGAAGAAGATAAGCAAGCCCAGCTCTCGCATGCTGGCTTTCAGAGTCTGGCCCAGTATCTGCAGACCCTTGGAGTGCCGGGACAACTTGAAGATCCGGAAGACCCGGACCAGGCGGATGACCCTGAGAATGGCCAGCGATGTGGCCTGCTCGCCGCCTCCCTTCCCCTCCTTGTTGTCCTGATCATCAGCCAGTTCAGTGCCCAGAGTGATGAAATATGGAATAATTGCCACAATGTCGATTGAGTTCATCATGTTCTTGAAGAAAGCCGCCTTGCTGGGGCAAGCAAAGAAGCGCACTATCAACTCAAAGGAGAACCAGATGATGCACAGGGTCTCCACGACAAAGAACGGGTCCGTCAGGACGCTCGCCTTGTAGTAAACGGTGCCATTGGTGCCCACCATGTGGATACGGTCATTGGGGTCCTCTTTGAGCTCCGGTAATGTTTCCAAACAAAAGATGACTATAGAAATGAGAATAACCATCACGGAGACGATGGCTATCCCTCGTGCAGGTCCCGAGCTCTCAGGGTGCTCGAACAGAAGCCAGATTTGCCGCTGGAACTCCTTTTCTGGCAAAGGTCGCTCCTCTTCGCGAATGAACCCCTCATCCTCCCGAAACTTCTCCATTGCCTCTGCGCCCAGCTCATAGAACTTGATCTCCTCAGAGAACATGTCCAGGGGGACATTGACCGGCCGCCGCAGCCGCCCCCCGGACTGGTAGTAGTACAGGATGGCGTCGAAGCTCGGGCGGTTCCGATCAAAGAAGTACTCGTTCCGTAGGGGGTCAAAGTAGCGCATCCTCTTCTTTGGGTTCCCGAGGAGAGTGTCCGGGAACTGGGCAAGGGTCTTCAGCTGCGTCTCAAAGCGCAGTCCGGAGATGTTGATGACCACACGCTCGCAGCAGTCATGGTCATCGTGGTCATCGTCCAGGGGGT
Organism: Arrhamphus sclerolepis; assembly: GCA_037176975.1. Lineage (NCBI taxonomy): Eukaryota > Metazoa > Chordata > Actinopteri > Beloniformes > Hemiramphidae > Arrhamphus > Arrhamphus sclerolepis. Next base: position 14,199,320 of record JBAMYA010000001.1, on the reverse strand, counting down.
AGGGGTCTTGCGGGTGACCCGGCAGGGCTGAGGTCTCGTCCATATTCTCCGTGGAAACCACGGTCATCCTTCCTTCCTGGTGGCTGTCAGATGGGAAAACGAGGTGGGACGGATGTGCAGGAGGAAGGACAGTGTGAGGAAGCTCCTACTGATGCCAGGAGATGGGCAGGTCCTGCCCGTCCATCATCATCATCATCGTCGTCGTTGTCATCATCGTCATCGTTCACCTGCAAGAAGAAACACATCCAGAAATCATCTAAGAGTCGAATGCTTGATTTTCTTTCACAGATTTATTTATAAAGTTTTACATTCAGAGGATTTTTTTTTGTTTGTTTTTGTAAATTTGTAAGATTATAGGATTATATTGTCAGATTATAAAATCTGGCCGGAGTAATGCAGTTGTTGTATCGGTCTGTTGTGGTGAAGAAGGAGCTGAGCCGAAAGGCGAAGCTCACGATTTACCGGTCAATCTACGTTCCTACCCTCACCTATGGTCATGACCGGAAGAACAAGATCTCGGATACAAGCGGCTGAGATGAGCTTCCTCGGCACGGTGGCGGGGCGCTCCCTTAGAGATAGGGTGAGGAGCTCTATCACCCGGGAGGAGCTCAGAGTTGAGCCGCTGCTCCTCCACATCGAGAGGAACCAGCTGAGGTGGTTCGGGCATCTGCATCAGATGCCCCCCGGACACCTCCCTCAGGAGGTGTTCCAGGCATGTCCCACCGGGAGGAGACCCAGGATACGCTGGGGGCGACTATGTCGCTCAGCTGGCCTGGGAAAGCATTGGGATCCTACCGGAGGAGCTAGAGGAGGTGTCTGGGGAGAGGGAAGTCTGGGCGTCCCTGCTCAGGCTGCTGCCCCCGCGACCCGGTTATGGATAAGCGGAGGAAGATGGATGGATGAAAGTCAACTTTTGAGTCAACTATTACGTAGCTCATTTCTAAAGACAATATCTAACTTTTCGTTTAAAGTGTTTTGAGTTTTGTCTTATTCTAATTAATTATCACTATTATTAATTATTAAACAATATACAAAGAGTTTATCATTAAATAGTCGAAGGTCTTTGAGAACAAAATTGGGCCAAATTTGTATATAAACTCAATTTGTAATGTTTTTGTTGTTTTTTTTTCTTAGAAATTTTTTTCGATTAAAATCAAAATTCCTGGTATTTCTTTCAAAACATTTGTGATTTTATAGTCAGAATTTCTGATTTCTTTCATGCAGATTTGCAAGTTTATGAAATATTTGAGTATAGAGTCTGCAAATTTTGAGGAATATTTTTCAGGCTTTTGAGCTCATCATAGATATTTTGAGATTTTTCTGGTTCAATTATGATTTTAGCTTCTTTTTTTCATAAAAGTCAAATCAAGTCAAGTCAAATTTTATTTCTATTGAACATTTAAAAACAACCAAAAGATTTTATAAAACCCTGTCACCATCTTTTGACTTAATAAAGTTAGAAATCTTAGGTTAAACAGTTCTGCTCAATTTTAGACACAATTCTGAGTTTTCTTTCACAAATTTACAAGTTATGAAATAAGAAATTTTAGAATTTCTAGTTTATGAATTATATCATTTTGACTTATCTCTTGTCATTTTTAGTCCCATCAGAGCTAAAACCATGGAGGAGATTTTTAAGAATCTAAATTCATCAACATACCATTTAGACCAGTGTTTTTTCTGCCCTGGTCCTCAAGTCACACCATCCTGCACGTTTTAGATGTTTCCCAGCTCAGTCACATTTGATTGGATGGCCATCAGCTCGTCTTCAAGGTCTACACGATTCTGTCAATGACCTACTAATTAGAGCCAGGTGTGTTTG
>JBAMYA010000001.1:14152543-14197398 GCA_037176975.1 Arrhamphus sclerolepis | reverse complement strand
TTTTATGAAAATCCGTCCATAACCTTTTGAGTTATGTTGCAAACAAACCAACAGACAAACCAACACCAGCAAAAACATAACCTCCTTGGAGGAGGTAAAAAACAAACAAAAAAAAAACAAGCAAAAACCTAATTTTTTTGTAAGCCAAAAGTGAACCGAGACCAACAGACCAGATTACATGTTGATGTTGTCCTCATTGTTGCTGCCAGGCCTCTTTTGGTCTCAGAGCCCACGTGGCCTCCTGCTTCATAACTGGCTCTCAAACCTCCTGTGTGGATTAGTTACAAATGCAGACAAATTTTCACTGTCGACCTCCCTGCGTGTTGTTGTCCCCACAGCCCAGCTCCATCCAGAGCCTGTAGCTGCTCTTTACCATCGTCGTGTGAGATCTGAACCCTGCCCATAATCTCATGCTTTACTGTGGCTTCACGAGGAGGTGATGTACCACAGAGCAGCCTGCTGGGAGCCTCATACACAATCATTAGATTAACAACACAAACACAAACCACTGCTGAGCAAGTGGCGGTTTCAAGTGCCAGTTCTGCATAAAATGCTGCACAGAAACACTGGCTGTTATGTCATGGAGCAAATGAAGAGCGAGGCACGGCCCAAATGAAGAAATAATCCAATGTTCCACCGCAATAAAGGATCCCTGCTGGTGGGGAGAGGAGCGTTTCCTAGCAACAAACCCTGTCAGAAAACACACCTTCGCTTGTTCTCCTCCTTACGCAACAAGGGGACATATTATGAAAAAAACATCCTTGGGTGCATGTATGTGGGTGTCTGATGTTTCTGCAAAAATCCCCAAACTTTAGAAGAGCTGTGTCATTTTCTTTGGGGTCCCAAAATATGTAAGTCAAAGAAAAGATTTGTCCAACTTCCTACTTTCATATAATGCTGCAATCCCTGCACCTACAAAGCTGAAACACCAGTTTCAACTGGAAGAGAGGGAAAAGTCAAGTTGAGTGGCTGACTCAGAGCTGTAAAAACAGGGGTGCTTTTTCACCAAAGGATGCTAAATAATTAATTAATGAGTAATATTTTATCAAGACCTCAGGAAATTGTGCTTTGTGCTCTTTTGAAAAACAGACAAAAGGGAAACAAAAAAACAGAAAAACAGACATAACTCATATAAACATTATAAAATGATATGGAAAGCAGTGTCTTAACAGTATAATATTTAAAAACTAAACAGTAATACCATTAATAAAAGAATGGAGCCAGATGTGTGTAATACTTTTCATAGTCTTCTTCCTTTTTCAGCAAAATTACACAAAACATTTTTTGGTTTCATGATGTTTAGTGAAGAAGCAAAATATGATAAAAGGGAGAAAACAAAAAAAAAACAACCAACATTAAATAGAATTAATGGCCTTCTTTGAATGTTGGACGTCAGCCATGTTATTCTTCTTATTCATTTTTCAAGAACAACATGTTAAAAAGAAGAGAAAGTTCTGGCCGTCGTACAAATTCTGAATGAATAAATGATGAAACGTCGCTGATGAACATCACATGGTGCGTTCAGGGAATTATTTATTGCATTAAAAAAAGTACTGTGAAAAATGACAGCAGAAAAATATTGCATTTTTAGAAGTTTATGAGTTCTCCATTAACTAATATGAGATTTTAATATGCAACTGTTCAATTTCCTGAGAAGAGGATTGGAAAAACAATTACCTCAATATTTTTAGATTTTTTTTTCTCCCCCCAAACGACTGGAGAAACAATAAACCTGTGAGCAGCCTGTCAAATACACCTAAAGCACTTTTTAAATGCAAAGTTGTTTTTGTGTTTTTTTTTTTTAAAGTAGTTATCTGATTAACTACATGTAGATACTTTTCAAAACCTGAAGCTTTAACTTTTGGTTGTCTTTGTTTACTGCGTTACAAAAGTCTAGAGTCAAATAAACATTTCTCCAAATGACCAAACAGTTTGTCAATCTGACTTTTATTCTGTCACTACCATTATCAAGTACTGTTAAGTGTGATGCTGACTTACATCCAGATCTCATCTGTTGCAGTTGATGTTTAACAGGTAAAGGACAAACAAAAGGAAAGTAGTTATAATAAAAAATAACAATACAAACAAGTTCCAACTTAAAGGCACATTAAAATTCTGCATAAATTAGAGACCTGAAGAACAATATTCCAGAGAGGTAATATAAAACTGTACATGACAATACATTTGCAATACATTACAATATTTATTCCAAAAAAAGGCAAAATAGCACCATGAAATCAACAAAACAAAACATCTAATTCAAGACTAAAAAAAAAAAAAAAAATACACACAGTTGTGACAGTAAATACTGGACTTACTTTTTTGTAAATGATTTCTTACTTGTGTTGATATTATAGTGACAGTATGGTGATACATCGTAAAAAATCATTTTCATATGCCTTCATGTCATTACTTTCAACTGCGGTTACGCTTTAGACATATTTAAAATTTGTTTAAAAAAAAAAAAAATCAAGACAGCATTTCAAAACTGTAAACTACTCTATGTTTTATCATAAATCATGGTGACAGGATGCTTGTGACTTTTCATACTTTTTTTTTCTCCTTTTTTTCATCTTTGATCTCCTAACAACAAGAACTGCAGATGGCATCCACTTAATCGCTCACAAGATCCAAATTAGCCATTTCTCCATCAAGTCCTACAAGTCACTCCCTCCTAAGTCTGACCTCTTTATGTACTTGACAACGTCATTCACCCTCCTTCACATATCATCTTGAGGTGTGGTGAGGAGTTGTACAGTTGTTCCGCTCTTAACATCTAGATGTTGCTTAATTCACAGGAAGTTGCTGGAAATCTGACGTTGGTGGTCAAACAGGTCCTCAACCTCAGCGCTGTAAGCATCACCTGATGAGGGGGGGGTGGAGAAGAACAAGTAGGTAAACAACTGTGAGTCGGTGTGAAACTGACAGGATTTATGTGCAGTTACGAAAATACAAGCGCACCTGCGTGGCAGCCAAAGAGGTAAACCCGAGCCCCATCGTACTTGCACCGACAGCGCATCACATTATTCTGGAAATCAGACTCCGCCATGTCCAAGGAAGGGTTGACTTCCACCTGTCCAGGAGGAGAGACAATATATCATTTACTTCAATTCAGTTCACTTTAATTGTATAGCTCCAGTAATCTCAAAGCAGTTCACACAGAAAACATCGCTGAATTAAGGACTATCCGGTAGTTTCTTTGCGGTACACTCTAACATGGTAGTTCCTAGCTGAGTTTACACATTTCTCCTCGCTTTAAGATCAAATTAGTCTTAGCAGAGCTGACCGGAGATCTCTCCAGCCGCCACATCGAGCCCCTCCAGGGGGATGTTGGGTCTCCTTTGCACTGGTCATGCCTATAGAAGTACTGCAACAACACATCATCAGCAGGGTAAAACTAACCTGCCTCACGACGGTCTAATCCCAGCTCACGTTCCCATTAGTGGTCAGGTGACCACACCGCATCTGAGAGAAGCTCAAGTGACAAAACCTCCTCAATTCACTTCTTTGAAAGAAGTGAAAGAGCAATAAAGCAACGCTAAAACAACGTTCCCAGTCCAGGTCCTTGTGGGCTACAGTCCTGCATCTTCCAGATATTATCCTTATATTAGCTATATACCTGACTCAAATGAATAGCTCATGGCGATCCATACGAATGAATCAGTTGTGTTGGGTCAGGGAAGCATCTAAAACACGTAGGACTGCGGCCACTGTGGATTGGGGGAACATTGCTCCACAGGAGGCTTATTTCCTCCATATTCAGCCACAAAAAGTTTCTTTAGTCATCACCCAGAGCTTCTGACCACCGGACAAGCCTGCCCAGTAAAACAAAAGCTTTGTCCTTTGGGTCGACTCTGTTTTCACCATGAGACATGCATCCATCTCTCAATCTCAAAAACATTTCAATGTACCTTAAATAAATGCCTTATAGTTTGTAAAACATTCTTGTTATCATTATCTCATGTCTTTCTGTTCACTACAAAGAGCTACAAGAGTGTGAGCATAGAGACGGAGGCATAAATGCATCTGTGGGACTGCATCCGGCAGCAGTGATTTTCCTGCAGGCTCCCCTGGTTGCCTGGCAAAGCAACTTTCAGTCTAGACTAAGACTGAGTCTTTTAATAAAGTGTGGGAACAAGCGAGAGCGTAAGAGTTTTCTTCAGACGGTTATGAAATAACAGTATTTCCACACAACGTGACAGAGAAACGCTTTTCTATATGAACCAAGTTGTATAATCTCAAGCGATGCATGACATCACTTTCCACTGTTATCTCTGTGCAGAGAAAAGAAAAAAAGAAAAAGCCAAGAGATGCAGATGACAGTTTTGGGTTTGCAGCCTATCATTATACTGTAACCGTGGTTGGTTGCCATGGTTTGTTGTTTTCCACCCTGTCTGTATGCCTGCCATATATAAGAAAAGCACACAAATGAATTTTCCTGATGCACACATCAAACAGATAACCTGACCACATATTCAATAAAGCAGCCCAGTTTCATTTTTTTTTTTTTTACATACTGTTTAAATTGTGTGGATCCAATTATATTTACAGCCAAAGATTTTAAAATAATAATAATAATAAAAAAATATTCATAACTGTGATTCTTTTTCCATTACAGTTTAGGCCACATTTAGCATAGAGCGGCGAGCGATTTGAGCATCCACTTTATAGTCCCGGAGTAAAACATATTAACTTGGTAGCAGTTGATGCCCTCATGACAACTCTTGTAATAATGAGAAACAAAGAGCCCACAGCCCCTTTTACAGAACTATGAAAGTCTGTCACTGTCATGTAAAAGACTGAGGTTATGTGGCTGATTTTCAGATGCCGGCGCAATCAAAAGCAATTAAGCTGAGGTGGACGTGACTCATCAGCCTAAATGTATGGTCCTAAAAATGGCTGCCACCCTGCAATGCCTAGTAAAGACAAAAGAAACACCCAGAAGCATGAAAGACGAACAAGGATCTACGCCCTCTCTCAGACGTTCCCTTCTTACAAGAACTTATGAGAAGTTCATCTACTTTTTCACAATCATGACCACTAACTGCTGCTGGGTCACGATGTCGTGGCGTTTCCCGGCTTCATGTGTGTCACATGTCTGTAGCCTCAAACAATATACATATATATATATATATATGTGTGTGTGTGTGTGTACCACTCCTGCTCATGCTGTCGTTTACACAGTCCACGTACGCGCGTGCGAGTCCAACGTTAGCATTTTGATTTCAAGTAAACATTCAGAAAATAATTAGAAACCGTAAACACCGTTGCATCGCTGCCACTGGGCTCTCAGGAATAAATAGAATAAATGACAGAGAGAAAGGACGGATGAGTAGGTCGCCATGGCAGATTGGATTTCTCAGAACAGACGGGACATGTGGACAAGAAGTTGTAAAAATGTAAAGTGCTGACGGGGCTTTTCCACCACCAATAGGTCTGCGCTCTCTGAAGAGGAGGACTAATAGCAGGTCTACTTTCTATATAAATCCAGACTAAATTCACTTTCCTTAAATATGCACACACCCTTAAAACTACATACATACTCTACACCTGAATGACCAGAAACACAGCCAGCAGTCATTTAGCTAAAATTACAGTCTTTTATCACAACTTTTATCTCACGTGTGCCTTCAGATGCTGTAACACAAACCTCTCACTCTGCTACTTTCCTTCTAAGAAGTTTCTACCTCGAACACTTGTGCTGTTTCTCCTGAGTTACATAACCATCCTTTTATTTCTATCTACTTGATTTAATTCTCTTTTAAACTAAAAATAACACCTCCACCTGAGACCGCAGAGCATTTCCTTTAACAGAGTCAGGAAACAACTGACTTTGCAACAGACTGACCTGAAATATGTATTCTCCAGGTCGCACGTCAGTGACGTCAATCCACTGACAGTCAATGTCATGGCGGTAGGTGTCCCAGCAGCCGACTGAAATGCCCTGCTGTCCCATGTTGTAGCATGCATATCGCTTATGGATACCTAAAGGGACAAAAAGATTGGAAACGTATGAGTGGACATACAAAGCAAAGCGTTGTATTTATTTATTTTTATTCATTTACTCTGTGTGTGTGTTTTACAGGTAACGTAGGGTATTCATTATATTATTTCAGATATTTTTGATTCTCCACTTCAACGCAACTCTTCTCTTGAACTACAGACAAGGTTGGTGCATGATCAGGTCTTACCGTCAGGGCAGTAGGTGTCCTCCAGACAGAAGCTGGCTTTGTGACCTTCAGCTACCTTTGTCCCATTGAAGGTGAGCAGATCGTAATGGGTGAAGACCTCAATGCTGTGGTAATGTCTGCGGACAATGCGTGAGGAAAGTAAGATTTGTACAGAATTTTAAAAAAAGAAAGAAAAACTGAGGAAGATCTTGATACAGTAAACTGCTATATATTTTTTTTCTGTTTAAGATAAATCTGGTTATGGTTCTCTGAGGGTGTCAGACCAAAACTAAAAAAACGAAACTAAATCAGTTTGTTGGTGCTCGTTCTCATGATAAAACCATTCTCAGAACAAACACCACCAAAACTGAAAGTCAAACCCTGTGTTTGCTGGTCGGGAAGGTAGTGATTGGGTTGTGGTCGTGATTCAGAACCACAGCTGCTGAGATAAGAAGCCAGTCTGCTCTGACTGCAACATCTGGATAAGCAGAAAACTGTAAGCTACATGGTGGGAGAGTTGATATAATGCTAACTGACAGTTACACTTATATGGGCTTGACAGTTTCAATCTCGATGCTGCATTATTAATATTTTTATTGTCATTAGTATTTTTTATTGCCACTAGCCTTGCACACGTATGTGGTGACACCTGAAAGGGGGTACATTTCTGAAACATACATTAACTTTGGGAGAATGAGACTATAAAGAGATTTATAATCTTGTTACAAATTAAAAACTGTTTGTATGAAAGGCATGGCAAAAAACAACAACAACAACAAAAAAACACCATTAAAGTTTTAGGAGAATGGTTTTGCTTCTAGAAAGTTAGATATCCTGAGTTCTTCATGAGTGGGGGTAAAAAGGTGGTGACGTAAGAGCGACGCTGCACATACAAGGAGCTGAAATAAGATTCCTCTGCAGGTAGATCTGGGCCCTTGTGACTTTAATTGGAATTTAACTGAGGTAAAGTTATAGTAAAGACTGTCAGAAAAAGCCCCGGCTGCTTGTAATCTCTGGTGAGGATCATTCATTTGCTTTCAATCTGCATTTTCACCTCCAGATGATGCTAAATTCAACTGACATGCTCTGAAAAATCGAGAAACTGAAAAGAGGTAGTTTTAGGACCTAATTTAAAAAAGCAAACAAAAAACATCAAGGAACCTCATCCCAGTTTTACCTGTGGCACTGGTGCCATGTCCAGCTCTCTCTGGTAGCACGGGGACGGAAGTCAGCGCGACCAACATTCATGATGCGGGAGGAGAAGCGCAGCAGGCGGCGGTGTCCGTAGGGCCAGTTCATCCTGGCGGCAGAGGAAGACAGGCAGTTCTCCTCGTTGGCACAAGTCAGCAGGTGGAGAGGTCGGTCCTCCAGGTAGGCCGTCTCTTGAACCAGCTGGGCGTCCACCACGAGGTCAGGAGCAGCTGGAGGAGGTGAAAGTTGAATTAAAAGTCCTACAATCCTGATAAGCTCCTCAAAAGTCCTTCAAGATCTATATAATGCGTGTCAATATGTAATATCGTCACAGGATTTTATATGATTTTATGTACTAATGGTAAAAAATTAAGTTCGGAAAAAACAGACTTCAACAAGTGCGAGGCATTAATACGAGTGTGATGGAAGAGTCGCTGTCTCAGAGGTGTTTGAACGTATTGAAGTCAGAGGAAGAGAAACACGGCCTGCTGCTGCTGGACTCACTCTCTGCACACGTGACTCCTGCAGCTCTGCCTTCTCCACCTCTGGGACAGTAGACGTTGGCGTTTCTGCGACACTGCTGAACAGACATCTCGGTGCCAACGCAGTGAGTTCCACTCAGCAACACCTCACTGGCATCTGCAGATCCGGGCCAGTACCAGGTCTCCTGCACGCAGACACAAGAAAACAACGAATTTCATCTTAATAAGAGTAACAACAGAGATGTGAACTCTGTCAGAGCCTCTGCTGCAAACACTGAAACACTTTTTTTTTTATAGGTACTATCAGTACACATTATCGCATTTTCCACTCTTATTTGCAATTTTAAAACTGCTTGTTAAATGTTCCCAGCAGCCCCTCTTATAACACACTCAAGCTGCCTTTTCCATTCTCCTTTCTATTTTCAGTTTGTTTGCTCTGTGAATTTCCCCCGATCTCTCCTCGCCTCACTTTCCCTCTTTTATTTTCGGTGCACTGGAAGTGGACGTTTGAGAAGCCTGTAATTACCTCAGGCCTCTGTAATAACACAGCACACATACAAACGGCAGGATGGAGAGAGAAAGGAGGAAATATAGGAGCACCCAGAACAAAAGTTCAGAGGCAGAAAAAAAAAAAAAGAGTCACTGGAAAATTTGGGAAAAACATCAGCCTGGTGAATCCTATTTTTCACCTGATGAGCTCTTGAGGCGAAGCCCAAGCCGAGCTGTCGACAGACCACCATGGCCTCATTGATGCCCCAGTTCTCACTGCAGATTGAGCCCCAGCGTTTCACTCCTCCGACCTCCATCAGCACCTCCACCCGACCCTCTCCAGGGTCTCTGCCTCCCGCCAGGCGTACCTGGATACGTACGGAAAAGAAAGTTCTTTCCTGTCAAACTTGCAGATGCTCCTGTGTCGTGGACGTACAAGCTTGCTCTGTGTGCGTTTCTCACCGTGGCTTGCATGCCAGTGTTGGGGACATTGCAACGGACGGCTACATCTTGGCTGTGTTTGCAGCTGTAAAGTGGTACTGGCCTGAAGTGACACTCTGTAATTGACCGCTCCCTGCCTGTGCACTGGACACTGTTCATGTGGATGGGACCAGTGCCTGCAGATGAATGTTAAAGAGCAACACTTTAGTTAAAGGCCACAAGCAAACATAAAAAGCTCTAAAGCCTGGTGTACAAAAATAGATTTCAAATACCAAAATGAAAAAAAAACCTCCTTTCATCACATGTATGTTCGCGTAGGTGTATGAGCCTGAAGCTGAAGCAAATTAAAGACCTATAATTTGTCTGTAAATAGCTAATGAAGTCATCAAATTGTCTGTACTGACTGCACAAACTATGAACCTTCACTTTATTTGAGTTCACTCATCTCATAAACCAGTCCGAGAGATTCAAAGCCACAGTGCTCCATTCTGACAAGGAACCATGTTTTTTTTTTTTTTTAATTCAGACCATATCACCTAGTTTAATAGGGCCTTAAAAGTAACGTTCAGATGCTTTCCATGAATTACTTAATTAAACAGAAAGAAGGAAATACACCCAAAATTACAGGACATGCTATGTGCTCATTTGGACAGAAAGATAATGGGAGGAAATTAACATGATTACAGAGTCACTGCTGAGGTATGGCAAGAAAAAACGGACAAAAAGTGAGTGTGAGAAAGTGGGGTCTGTGCTGTTTCCTCGGAAAGTGTTTAACTTTGCTTTTGCCTGCACAGTGGCTACATTTTCTTGCCCACAACAAAAGCATTTGCCATAACAATTACATCTCAATGTTTGCTCAGTTCTGATTGCCTGACATCCTGGTTTCAAAGTCGTGCTAACTTTTCTCATTCAACAAGTTTATTTTGACAACAACACATGGCGTTGTTTTGGTCCCTGGACCCTCCTAGCCGAGTTTACACTTGTGTAATTGGTCATGGGTAGAGTCCCTCAACAATCAGCTTCTGTGATAGAAACAGAAGTCGGGCTGTAATCATTTCCTCTGAGTTTATTTGTCCGCTCAAGTTCTTGGAGCTGGAGTACAGCCTTCTGCAACAGACATTTAGACTGAGGCGTGTTTAGTCTAAAAAAAAAATGACTGACTTAAACTGATCGTAAGATGGCTGCTTGTGAAGTCAGGCCAAAAATGTGCACCTTTTGGTACACAGCTGGGGGTGTTTTTCCAGAATACGCAGGTAAAGATAATGGATGGACAGGGATCCTTCTGATAATAGTGTGCACGATGTTATGAATGAGGTACAGAGGAGATCTGTGAATGGTTTTGTTCAAACGAGCGTCTCCCAGAATCACCACCATCAAAGTCTCAAAGGTAAATGAATCCCTGGAAAGCACAAAAGAGACTCCACAGTGTGCATGTGGTTCTGTTTATGTCTCCTGGTCTTACCCTGCCCCAGCTGGGCCCTGGTGAGAGCCTCTTTGGCCGTGCCGAAGCCCAGCTCCCTGCAGACCACGCTGGCTGCAGGCATGTCCCACAGGTGGTCACACACGGTGCCCCATTTGCCCTCCTTCAGAACTTCAACACGACCCTCTCCGAGACGGGGTCCGGCCTTCAGACGCACCACGGGCTGGAAGGGAGGCAAGTCCAGAAGAGGAGTTCAGAGGCCAGTCTTAATGATTATCACAGAAAGATTGTTTTGATTGTCACACTTTAGTAATAATAAAAAATAATAAAAAAAAATATATATATATATATATTTATGTTCTGTTGTTTAAGATTAACATAAAGGAAGCATAAGACAAAAAAAATTTAAAGCACAAAAAAAGCCACACAGCAAATTGTTCTAGTCAAGATTTAGAATCTTAGATCAGGAAATATGAGATTATTTATCTAGTATTTTTCTTTTTTTTCATGGTATACTCTTAGACTTACCACAAATATGTCTTGGAAATCCTCATTTTAAGTAATTTACTGTTAAAACAAGCAAAATTACCAGCTCTTATTTTTCTCTTTCGCTAGAAACCACGCGCTGCTAGAAATGAAGAAATAAGCATTTTGATTTATGAGTTGTTGTTTTCTTCTGTATTACCTGGATCCTCTTTTTTTGTAAGAACTATGTGTTGTTTTATTTATTTATTTTATAATTTTATTTTTGCAATGTTTATCTGTTCTGAGAAATATGCATATCAAAAATCTGATGGTGTGTACCAACATTTAATAACGTAATTAATGTGCCTTGGTTTATGTAAGTGCTTACGTTCCTCCTGTATGCACAACAATAAAAATAAACTAGAAAATAAAAAGAACTACTGTGTTTAGTGTCTTTCACTTGCTACTTTGCTGCAGCAGGTTTATTTTTAACTTATGTGATCTGAAATTCTACTTTTTTTTCAGAAAATATTTCTTCTCAAGTTAAAACAAAAATCGTTAACATACAGGGTTTATACATGTTGAACTCTTTAACAATTTATTTTATTTTAATTAGTTAAAGTGGCAATAAAAACCTTTTAAGACATAATTGACCTTTTTGCACACAGGCAGACAGGAGTTTGTTTTTTTTTTTTACTTTTGCACTTCCAGTCTCGTATTTGTCAAACATTTACTCTACACGTCACTGACCGGTACAGCAGGTGGGGCAGGCGCTCTCCCAGAACGTGTAAACTGGTATCCAGGAACGCAGCGGACCACTGCGTGCATCCCCCCACCGCATGGAGTGCTAGTCCTGGGGAGGGACAGCTGGGCCTGACACTGCGATAAGGACGCCTCTTCACCCTGGCACTGGATCTTCTCCACCCAGTAGGCCTTCTTAGTTATCTGCGTCTTCAGCCTGGGGAAATGTTCAGGAATCGAGAACAAGTCAAGCCGACAGGGTAGATGTTTGTGATTTCACCCATACTCGATTAAGTTAAAAAAACAAAAAAACAACAGATAATGAATTTACCCAGATGAAGGATCAGCTAACTTGGAGTCCCACAGTTTCCTGAAGAGCAGATGAGAGAAGATCAGGTTTATTTTGAAGTAACAACTGTGGAGCTTTACGTTCCGTAGACTAAACAGCTATCCCACACATTCCAGCAGCCTACCCAGTCTCCCAGTTCCACTTCAATTACTATCCTCTCTCTTCCTTGACATTACATCTGTTTTCTATACTGGTTTTTAGCCTATTTCTGGGGCTAGAGCCTGTCACAGCTGTCATCAGGGTGGAGGCAGGACAACCTGGACAAGCAACCAGTCAGTCAGAGCTTCAACTAGTTTGGCTCATTTAAACAAAATAAAAGTACAGATGCGTATGAGGAACAGGATCTTGAAAAGCATATGTATATTTGGTTAACCCTAACCCTCAAAAAGGGAAGGGGATATTTACAGTACTGAATCACAAAGACTTTTTCCTCCATTTCTTCTTTCCTCTCTTAATTTCTTTCTTTCTTCCATTTTTTTTTTTTTAAAAGATCTTCCAGTTCAGGATTCATGTTTATTTCTGTTTCACTGTTTGTCTGTATGTCTACAGGGAATGTCTGGTGTGAGACCCTCAAGTGGAAAAAGTATGAATGGGTTACTATACATTAATCCCTGCAAGGGGCCTTGTTGAGGTCTGCCAACGCCAGCAGGGTTTTCTGAACTGCGTCTAGTTTTGGTCGGTATTACCTAGAACAAGAGTCACATCCAAACTGGAAATAGCGTGTATACACAAAATGAGGCCCCGTAAGTCTGGACACGCATTCATGCACGGATGCATCAGCTCTAACCGCTTGCATCAGCCAGTCTGACCACAGACAGGTGCAGTGTGACTGACGCCCTTTATGAGTTAAATGAGTCAGAGCACCAAGAATAGAAATGGGGTTGACTTTATTGTACAACTAGTCATGATGCAAATTAATATTCGGGAACCTAAAAAAGGAGATGCTTTCTCTCCAGGAGAACCCAAGTATCCCACGACGGCTCTGGTTATTTGAAAAGACTCGAAGGGCTTATGAGGAAAAACAGAAAAGGAATCCTGCGCATGAGAAACGAATGCACATATACACCACAAGCTGTTTACGAGCCAACTAAATTCTAGCCACACTTTAAATGTCCAAACCTGTCACAACAATTTGTGAGACAGTGAACTGGTTAATTAACTGAGTCACAAACATATTGAACCAAAAAAGCCTTTTGTAGAACACATACTTCATCTTAGATCTTTTTTTTTTTTCCTGAATAGAGGTTCCCTTCAGTATTTATGAGTAACTAATCTCTATATTTCTCTCATGCTCTGCGTTTTGGTGCTGCACATGAAAACTTGAATTAAAATTTTGCTGCAAAATAAATAACAGTGACCACGTATTTGTGACACTATGTAACAGTCGGCCTGTTTGTGCTGTGAAGAACCGAGACAGCATACATGTGTGGTTTCTAAACCAAGATCTTTTAAGGACATTTGGTTGGTAAAATGTATGTTTTCCTCATTTTTTTAGAAATAACATTTTGTCAGCGTTGAGAATTTAAGCTAATCTTTTATCATTTTGGATTTTTACCCTGCAAAGCTTTTATGTTTGCACTTGAGCTAAAAGTGCTACATAACTAAGGCTGGCTATATAACATAACTAAAACCTGCTATGTGCAAGTTGTATGTGCTCTTTGCTCGTCTCCTTGTGTGCATGAGCCTATCTGTACGTGTTTACAGCATTTTAAAGTGTTACATAACCCAGCGGTAAATCAAAATGAGGGAGACAGACTATGTGGGGGTGTCAGTTCATGGTTTGGAGGCGGGGGAGGGAGGGTGAGAGTGCTGCCCATATAATTGCCTGTGCTGCTTGGCAGTGTCTGCTTTGTGGTCCAGCAGTAGCATGTTGGTTCACACACAGCAGACTTGCAAATATGCACGTACATATCTCCTTTCCCTGCCTCGTCTCTGTAAAAACAAAGCCCTTTAAAGCCAGCGCTGTTACCATGTGTAATGAGAGCATGCTGGGAAACCCGGGATGAGTGATGTAACACTGATGTCTCCAACTTTTATGAGAATTGCCAAACTTCACAGCAAGACAAAAGCCATGTTTTTCTTTTCTTTTCTTTCTTTTTTTTTAAATATATATATATACATATACTTCAGTTGTGCCTCTGAGAGCTAAAACAGTGGTGTTATTTTCTCCATCAGGTTGGAACTTGGAAACAGATTAAGGTGTATTTCAGGCTGTCTTTATCTTATTAAGTGATTCAAAGTAAAATGAGTGAATCACATCAACAAGCAGAAAAGTAGCTAAGATCACAGGATTAAGGCTGAATTCTACAAACCAGGAGAAAACTATCTTATTTTATAGGATCTTGAGTTTTCGTGTGTGTGTGTGTGTGTGTGCAGCTTTGACTGCACAATACCAAAAGCCACAGTGGAAAGAGGAGCTGACTGTCAGGAAAGCAGAGATAACCTGTTATTATAGGTTACTGGATGAATGCAAAGCTGCTTGACTGGAACAATCGTCTCACTCAGAAGAAACCAGATCGCCATACCGACTCCAAAACACCCACCAGCCCATAACCCCCTACCCCGAGGAACAATGAAAGCTCAAAGGGGTCATAATGATGTAGTTTCCATGAAAAGTGTTTTTTTTTTTTTTTTGTTAAACGTAGCCTGTAAAAAGGCTGGAGCTGAGGTGGGAGGGGGGCGATGGGGCAGCGCGTGAAAGTAAATTGGCGAAACTCGAGAATTACTGTGTGCCTCAAATAGAGCTTGAGCGTGATGAAACAATGAAGCTCGAAAATGAATTTAGCACTTGTCTTTGTATGCAAAGCAAAGTGGCAGAGTCTTTAAACATCTGTAAAAATGCACTGAGGAATTTAACAAGCAGAGACAAAGGCAGTCACTTAAAAAAAAAAAACCCAAAAAAACCCCAACGAGCCAACAAGCACACTGGCAGCGAGGGAAGCGCTGACTCAGCAACGGGTGTGCAGCAGGTTCAGGCTGAAAGAATATTCTAGATGTGGAGATTTGTCTGACCGTAATCACAGCCGTTGAAGTGGATATAACCCCCAAAAAGGCCAGGCCAGCACAAAGACGATATTATGGGATGCAGCGACAGTCTCAAGGCTGAAACTGCCATAAAACATTCTGGTCGGATTTATTTGTGTTCGTAGACTACACCCACATTAGCATCTTTTTGTTGTAAAACATAAAACCTTTGTCACAGTTACACCTGGCATCCACTCTGCTCCGATGAATTTTACCCTCAAGAAAAGGAAGATCTTTGATCCACTGATACGACATTTGAGATCCAGTATGGATGAACAAGAGTTGAAAGCATCTAAAATTTGCTCCAAGAAACCTGTGTGTGTCACCAGGTAGCCTTCCCTGACCTGACCATTACCAGAAGATAACACAGATGTGCCTGAACAACAGCTTGGAAACAGAAGAGCAAACACTGATTTGTCTTCGTTTGATATCAGCCGTTATTCAGCCAAAGTCTACGTGCACAGAAAACCACAGCAAGGTGCAGTAAAAGTTCTCTCCAGTGGAGTTTTCAGCGTGTTTTCGCTGTACATGCATGACGTTTGACCGATGACGCTAATGTGGTTGCAGATTCTTTTCATTTTAAAATTAACTAATGTTGGTCACAAAGTTGTTTTTTCATGAAAATGGACACAAAAATAAATAGGACAACAGTCCGAATCAGGCGAATTTGACATTGACTACCACCAGGCTTGGCTTTTGTGAAAGTACACAAAGGGCAGCTATGATGTATGTGAAGAGAGAATAAAAGTTGTAATCATCAGACATTTGAGAGGACATTTGCAGCAACGGTGCAGTTACACAACAGCGTTGCAGAAGTGCTTGATGGTACGTGTTTCTGCGACATCTTTGTCAGCGAACAACCAATCAAATTTCCCAAACCCACAGGTGCACAAGACAGCCAGGCCCTTTGAGACAGCCCACCCCCATGTATGATTTCACTGCTTGGCCCCTAACGCAGCAGCTGCCCTTTGACTGTCCCGTACTTACATCAACGCCTGAAAAGTGTTTCTCAGCTTCCTCACAAAATACTATAAATGAAGAGTAGAGAGCTACAAACGTGTTTTAAACTGATGAACTGCTGCTCAGCTCCTGTTCCAACCAGTGATGAATTAAATTATGGTAGCTCTACTCTGAAATAACATCATTATAGGTTATTGGTTAAGGTTAGTAAAACATCTCGCTGTGCATTAAGACAGACACTGTAATAAAACGCCGCATAAAAATATCCCTTCCCTTGATTGCTGGCGGCTACTCCCATCCTCTTGGCAAAACACTCAACAACCAGACATCCTATTGACATATATTATTTTGAAATTCATTCTCGGTGCCAAAAAGAGAGAAGAAATAATAATAATGAAATAAGTCTTCATCTGGTTGCTTCTTCAGTTCAGTTCAGCTCAATTCAGTTTTATTCATATAGCGTCTCTTTACCCCAAAGTTGTCTCTAGGCGCTTCCTTCCTGTTAGATACGTCGTATTTCATTGTTGGTGTTCGTCTCCATGCGCTTCATTCTTTTCATTTGTGTTTGTAAAAGGAAAGTTGGGCTAAAGACACCGACCCACAATCAGACAGAACATCTGATCGTCCGGCCTTTTCCCAAGAAAAATAAAGAAACACAAATTCATGAAATGCAATAAAATACCTCCTCAGTCCCATCTGTGAGTGGAGGTTGTCAACAACAAAAAAAAGAAAGAAAAAAAAGAAAAACCCTTTTAGGCTATAACCTGGCAGGGAAATGTTTCTCCAGACAACTCTGAGGTGTTTTTCAAGGCTTCTGTTGGCTTTACATTTGGTATGGATGATGGAAAACCAAATAATGGCGTCATTTAATTATGAATCCTATATTTGACCTGATGCTAGAACTTTCCAACAAATAGCATTGAAAAGTTGACTTATATCCTCCTGTCAGGCAGAGCAAAGAAGGACACAAGGAGTAATTATTGGCAGCGTGGAGAGACAGATGTACAGGGGAGGCCGGTGGTCAGCACAGTCATCCTGTTAGCTGAGCCCTAAAAAGACCTCTGTGGGCAGACAGATGGACAAACAGAGGGTTGTGTTTGCACGTGTGTGAGCTTGTGTGTGTTTTCATGCATATTTGTGTGAGGACATAGTCGGGGACATATTAGCATATGTGTGGAAGTGAGGTGTCGGGTTTATGGTGGTTTGTTTGTAAGGGCTTTGAAGGTTTGTGTCGGTCCTTCAGTGGGGATTCATGTCTAAAACTAGACGTGCACTTAAAAACTACATAAACAGCACTCATTATGAATAAAATACACGTCTTCTTTGGGCGAGAAGAAAAAATAATTAAAAGTAAGCCCTCAAATCATATCTCCTCCCCTCAGTTATGGTTTCATTTGATCAGTCTGTTGGAATTTTCTGCCACTTACTTCTGATCATTGTGCATTTTAATTTTAAGAAATATAGATACGTGAGCACAGTAAATCTCAAGGACATGTCTGTTGTCTGTTCTGTTTTCAGCTCCAGTGCAGCAGCAATAAATTAGTCAAATGGTAAAATTTTAAATAGCTACTATAAACTAAATAAACCTGAGAAAAATGACGCTCCCTCTAATAAATAAATACATTACCCTCTGCCCTTTGCAATAATTTGTGCTGTTGTTAAAGTTAAAGTAGCACAAAAGAGCCTTTGGAATTATAGACTCAGCAGGTCGTCCTTTAGGCGTGGAAGCTAAATCACACACAAGATTTACTTTTACTCTGTCTCTTGCTTGCTCTTTTGTCCTCCTTCTGTCCTTGCTGCTTTATTTTCTAGCTGCCTCTGCTGTGACGTTCACCGTAGCTGCGTGAGCCATCACTTCCTAAAAGTTATCAAATATTCTTTAAAATGAAATTCAAACCAATGTTTTAACATGAAAATGTGATATAAAAATGCAGATTATGGCAGATTTTAAACACAAGTGGAAAGAAAGGTGAACAGTTTTCCTTTTTTTTTTAACAAATGCTGATGAATTCCGTGATCTGTATGAAACTGACTGAAAATAAGAAGCTGTGAGGATGATTATAATTTTGTAATACGGATATAACAGTAATAACATAGTAACATACTTTCCAGGACTTTTTTAAGCTCTGTGCTGAGCTCTGCTCAGTCAATGGAGCAGAGAGACCTGGCAGATTTGAACATTACTACGCCAAGTGTGGTTAGAACTAATGACATCGCTGTGTTGTTCACTTCTGCTAAAGTGGGGCTGGAACTGGGACTCCTGACCTGTGACTGGCTTTGTAATCCACTGCACTTTCATACTCATTTCTTGAATACACACAAAAAACAAACATCCATTTTGGTTTTTTTTATGTGCATCTTCTTTTTTTTCCTTCCTACCACTCTTTAACTATGTCCCGTCCACTCTCACATACTTACCTGTAGGCATTCTGGTCAAACCGTTCTGCTGCAGGGAATCCAAGCATGCCGCACACAACACGGCTGCTGCTCAGGTCCCATCCGTGGTTGCACACGTGACGCCACTTCCCAGCATGCTTCACCTCCAGCACTCCCTCTGTCACCAGTCCCCCACGGTTCCCGGACAGTACAGGTCGCAGGCGGGCCTCCTCTAAGTGAACCCTCTGGGATCCCTTTCAACAAGAACACCATCGTTTTGTACCAAATTGTGTCTTTTATTCTTCTTTTACATTTTGCATCAGCAGCGGGATCACATGGATTTTCATAACGTCGGCTTTTTTTTTTAACTCTGCAGGATCAACTTGAGTTGATGAACAGGATTTCAGTTCTGCTCACGCGACTAATTGTCACATTGTCTAAATAAACGGCAGCAGACAGCACACAATCGAACAAGAATAACAAAAATAAAATAACAAGCTTTAATCATCCCACACTGTAATCATCACATTTCGTGCTGTAGGCAGCAGGAAGGAAACTGAATGTAAACACAGAGTTTGTTAAATACATTAAGATGATTGCAATATACTGAAAACTGTGATGTCTGCAAGCGGAAAGAAGAAAACAAAACAAAGGTGAAGCATGCGTCAATGCCCTCTGATCTGAGGATGCTTTGCCTTCAGAAGAAGAGCTGCTGGTGGTTGAGCTTAACTTCAGGCCCTTTTGGTGCACAAGTACTGGAACGGGAGAAGCTCTGGTTTTAGGTACATCTCTAATTAGACATGCCTTGGCCTGCGGCTCCAAAAAGGACATTTATGTACGAGTCTGCACAAAACCAGATGAGGTGTGTTATACAGTTTTGTGTCTGTGTGTGTGTCATTACCTCTGTGTATTGTGCATCTGTCTCTGTTCCCATGTCTGGAGAAACTGGGTCTGGTTCCACATGGTTCCCGCTGAGCTCCTGATGCCTGTTGTTTCTCCTCTCAGACTGGATCTGGGCGGGAGGCTGAGGTTGTGGCTGCCTGGTCTCCTGTCCCTGTGTGCTGCTCCTTGCTGTCTCCTGACCCGGCCTGTAGGCTCCGCCGTTTGCCAGACGAGAAGGCAGCACGTGTCCTTGGGGCAAAGGTGGGTTGGGCCGCTGATTCCCTCTGGAATTGCCTCGATGACGTCGCAAGATCTGGATCTCATGTCCATTTTCCTGTGGGGAGATGTTGCTTCTACGGGAAGAGGTTGGATTGCGGTGAAGGGCGATTTCATGGCCTCTTCCATTGGGCATGTTAGCTGCAGGTGGAGCTGGGGGGGACTGTGGTGGTGGGTTTCTTTGTCTTTGGGGGCTTTGCTGTTGCCTTGAGGTTGAGGGTGCTTCCTCTAAGGTGACGGGAGGGAATCCAGATCTCCTCTCTGGGCTGCAAATGACCCCTAGATCCTCAGCATGGGTGCAGTCACTGATTCCCCAACCGTTGGAGCGACACTGTGCAACAGAGACCTCTGTGCCCTTGCAGCGCACATTGTCCAACCAGATCAGACCTACAACAAGAAAAGACTTTGAGTTTTCAGTCAAGAGAAATTAAAAACCGACGAGCAATTAAGGATTTTGTCGGCTTTGCGTACCTTGTCCCCGGCCAAACTTGGCACTGTGCGCCCATGTAAAGCTGCGCTGGAAGCCCAGCTGCCGGCACAGTACGTTGGCAAGGTTAAGATCCACCTCATCGTCACACACTGTTCCCCACGAGCCATTATAGTAAACCTCCACACGCCCCTCGTTTGCATTGCGGCGGCCTACACCTGCAAGACGCACAAGCACCTCCTGTGCACACAGCTGAGGGGGGTTGAGGACCAGCAGGATGAGGAGCACACACAGAGAGCTGAGCGACAGCATCCTGGAGGGAAGAAAAAAGCCCAAATCATGAGAGAAGGAGTGCTGGTGGAAATGTGGCATTGAAAAGAAGAATGACTGCTGAAGCTTGAGACCCCAAATAAAACGTGCTACCACAAAAATCCCAAAAATCACACAGAGCCATGGGACTTACATTCCACAATCCTGCAAAACATATAATTAGAAACGTCTCCTCAAACACTAATGGGACACCCTACAGTATAATGAAAGATGGATGGGTGTTCCTATCCTTTTATCAGTCATTTACAGGACAGTCGGAGGTCTGAGAGACAGTCTGAACCGAGCAGGGTTCAGGGAGTATTAACCAAAGCTAAAAGTAGCCTCTCCATCCAGCCAGCGGAAACTCTGGCTTTCCACAAACCCTCAGGCTTAGCTACTCGTACTTATCCAACAGACACAAAAGCAAATGCAAAAGCAACTGTCAAAGAGTTTTCTCACACATAAATAAAATCGCAGCACTTTGATAGATGCTGTGGTTAACGAGAATTGATTAATTAAACCGTGGTCTACCAATTGCAATCTTTAATTTCAAAGTGAGAGTAAGAAGACTGAGATTATGGAGAAATCTTAAAAAGAAGAGAAATGGAGGATGAAAGAAACACTTTAAAGCAGATTCATGTAGAGTCCTATTCTGCTTTGCTTAACTGCAATATAAATATGTGCAATCACAGCTATACCTCAGACTAATGAGGTGAGAAGTCAAGATGGTGATGATAGATGAAAGTGAAAAAAACTGAAGAAAAAATAAAAAAAAAACTGTGAAGCAAAGGATGAAGCAGAGGAAAACGGCTGTGCAAGTGTAACTCACCTATCGGCTGATCTCACCATGAAGTCACAAGGAGAAAGAAGGAAGAAAGAACTGTGAGTTAGGTTCTGCTGCCTCTCTATTCTCCTCTTTTCCCTCCCTCTTTCTTTTTCTGTCACTCCCTCAGATCTCTTACTTCATCAATCCCTCCCATTTTTATTCATTTAAGCATTTTTTTTTCTTTTTTTTTCTACCCTCTTTGCCTTTGGACCCAATTCTTCTTTCCGTCACAGACTGGCCTTCAAAGAAAATTTGGAAAAGGGAAATTGACCACGGAAATCCATAAAAGCAAGAAATAATCCAGATTTAAAAACATAAAAATATATGAGCTTTAGTCCTTTCAGTACCCACATGTTGGTGATTGTGCACTAAATAGATCATCACAGTGAAAACTTCTCAGTCTAAACAGTGCTCTGTGGCAGAAAGATGAACTTTTAACCACCTGTTAGCAGGTCACATTGCGGCATACATGGAACACGTGAGTGAAACTTATAAAAGACTGTGATTTTTGTGAGGATCACCCCACCTTTTCTTTCCATATTTGCACACTTGTATACACTTTATTTGTGTGTACAAATCTAACCCAACCTCTGATCTCTTAAGGCTTGTGAGCTTTTATTCAACGCAATGATTAAATTGTCTTTAATTACAGTATATGCACGCACACACACATAGATGCATGCACATACACAGCCCTGGCACCGCAGTATGCCCATAGTTAGTGGTGTCATAACATAAGTACTATGTACTTTGCAGCAAAACTACACGTCTGAACTGTGCATCTTTTCACATGAAACTTGGTTTCGTAACATACTCAGTCGTGGCACCTCCTAGCGTGCAAGTGCTGTCTATGAATAGAAACAAATGGCAACTCAATGAGTACTTGAGGAGATCCTCCCAAATGTGAGACTTCGGTGCCTCAACTTGTTGAACTGCATTTAGAATGAAATATCTATTTAATAAAAGATAAACTGTTAGGGATCAACATACATTTCAGGAAAGATAAAATGAGAAGACAGAAAGAAGTAAAAGAGTAAAATACAGTTAGTATGGATGGATGGATGGATGGATGGATGGATGGATGGATGGACGGATGGACGGACGGATGGACGGACGGATGGATGGACGGATGGACGGACTTTTATTTCATACAGGTGATGTTGGAGTTTTGGTACAGAAGTATCCACGGAAGGTTGAGTCTTCGAGGAGCAAAGTTCGGCAGTTTATCTACAGTTTGCCAGTAAATGCATTATAAAGGTCACCAGAATATTTGAAAAACAAAGTAAGTCAAAGAAGGATTTTTTTCTCCCTCCTTGCCTTACATAATATCATTACACCTTTCAAGAAATCTGGAGACATTTCAGTGTGTAAAGGGCAAGGAGACAAGCTGAAAATCTGTGATCTCTGATCCCTCAGATGGTACTGCATTAAGGCGTCTAACTATTTTTCAGCAGCTTATATGTTAACATGGGCAAAGGATTACTGTCACGCACTACAATACAGAGATATATTTACAAATGTCACTTACAACTTTTCTGTGTGTATATTAACCTTGTCCAGAGATGGCATTGACTGTCTGGAAAGGATCATTGAACATGGGGAACATGTAGAGAAGTGTGATGAATTGGTTCACCAGATAATTGTTGGTATAAATGGACATCGTGTGCTCTTGACAAAATACAAAAAAGCATCAACCAGACTGTTACCAGCAACAAATCGAAAGGCCAGGCTACACTGACATGGAGTTGTCCTTGGAAACGGAATTTACATTTCTCTGATGGCAGCATCAAAGCAGGTAAGATTTTAGAGCTACTTATATTGCCTTCAAGACTATACAGTCTCCAGCAATGTCAATTTTGTCAGCAATGCGAAACCATATTCGGCACTAGGCATGGGCCATTTACCAGTATGCCAGTATATTGCAATTTGAAAAAGTCACAGTTTCAAAACCATTTTAAAAAGCTAGTCGTATGGTTTCCATGGAATATGTTATGTCCCTTCAAAGTCATGAGAGTGCAAGTGTGATACTGCCACATGAATAAAGTGTGATTTAATGAAAGAAAATGGTGAGTACCCTTTTTAAAACAGATGATTTATTAAAATCACTGCAAGGTTAAGCTGTTTTCTGTGAATGGGACCTTTTGAGACTTCTTGTTATTTTGCTGATATATTGTCATGACCAAAATATTTAAATGAGACAAATGACTGAAACAGAACAAGAGTCCTGCATTGGCATGCTTGGGGCCAGGGCTTCTATGTTCAGGTGACCAGAAGCAGGAAGCCACATGGACTTGGAAGCAGGAAGCCTGGAAGCAGGTGGAGTGTGGAACACAAAAAAAAAAAAAAGTCACCAAGCCGTCCCCAAGACACTTGAAAGACCTCTCTAGATAACTGGAACTCACATTTTGGATTACTACTTGGATTACTACTTGGAATACTTCCAAGTATTGGAAGTCTTTTGGTGCTGAGAAACAACACGAGCTGGTGAGATCGAGCCGTTTATTTTTCTTTTCTCGAGGACTTGTTTTTGGAAAACTTACTTTTGAGAGCTGGACCTATTTTTCTTTTTTTTGGACTCGAACTTGGTTATTTGTATATGTTGGGGGTGTATATTGTGTTTTGTGTGTGGACAACTGCATATATTGGTGTGAGATTAATTTACGAGCATTGTGTATATATATTTTTTCCAATATATAGGGTGATTTTGGTGAACTAGCAGCTGTTTGTGTCTTGTTTTATTTTAACTTACACCATTAATACTACTAGCAGTGAGGTGGAATTCCCTAATTTGTACACTCTCTTAGCAGGAGGGAAAAACCCGGATGGACACAACTTGGAGGAAGAAGATCTGATCAGAGGATGAAATTTCCAACTTGAATGCACATCAGTGGGGTCACCACTCATCACTTTTTTTAAACTTAAAGCAACAGGGTCTTAATTTGTATATTTCTTCCCACATTACCTGTAGCTGTACAGTCATTTGGAAGCACCTCCTGAAAATCCAGAGCCTTTCTCAACTCGTCTCTGAAAACAACACAGCAGTCTTCATTTTTCAGCTTCCATCACTTAGTCCTCTGCTCTGGGTTTGTCCTCTTCATCTTCCTCACAACCAGATTATGCTACACACCAATATCCTGGCTACACTCTCATCTACAACGACTTTGCAGTCACTGATCTCCTCCTGGTTATGTCGTCTACACAAGATATAGTCCACCCGTGTGCTCCTGCCTCCACTCTTATAAGTTGCCCTGTGTTCCTGCCTCTACTGAAATAAAGTATTAGTGACAGCCATTTCCATTCTTTTTGCAAAGTCTACCACCATCTGTCCTTCTGCATTTCTATCCTGGATACCTTCATTACCCTGCCCTTCATTTCCTCATCTCCTGTTTCCTTCTCCAACATGTTCTTTGAAGCCTGCACCATTCTCCATCCCTATAGAATTTCTTCTTCTCTTCTAACTTAAATTCCACCCATGGGACATAAGCGCTAATAACACTGAATATCAAACCTTCAATTTCTGAAGACTCATCACTCTATCCAAAACTTTTTTCACCTCAGAACATTCAAGCTCCTCCTCCTTCAAGATAACTCCTACTCCATTGACCATGATTGAACTTGAACCCTGCTCCAGAGCTTCTAGCCTTGCTACCTTTGCACTTGGTCTCCTGAACACACAGAATATCCAGCTTCCTGCATCATGTCAACCAGCTCTCTAGCTTTTCCTGTCATAGTCCCAACGTTCAAAGTCCCTACTCTCAGTCCTAGTCTCTTGCTTTCCCTCTTGTCTCCCTATGGACATGCCTTCCTCTTCTCCTTCCTTGACCAACAGTAGCCCAGTTTGCATCAGCACCCTGCAGGTCAACAGCACCTTTAGCAGTTGTTGTTGACTTGGGCCTTGACTGATCCTGTATGGGTTTCAAGGTTCTTGTGATTTGCATGATTAGTTTGGCATAGGTTTTATGTCGGATGCCCTTCCTGACACAACCCTCTGCATTTATCTGGCTTGTGACCAACTCCAAAAGACACTGGTGAGTGACCCCCTGAGGCTGCATATATAGACGTATCCACTGGTGCAATAATTATTATGTTATTAAAGTACATGATGTGTATCATTAATTAGCTAACATCATGACACTGAGCGGTGATGGGCAGAGAAGAGCTAATTTTCTATAAGCACATTATTAGTTAGCTGATTTCATGTCATTTCCACCTATGTGCATCTCTTAAAGCTTACTAGATATTTATAAAAAGTCCCCTGTTTTGCTGTTTTGCCACTGTTGTGTGTTGGAGAACACGAGCAACAAGTAAATGTACTCATAGTACAATCTACAGTGTGACATCAAAGATCTCTGTTCGCTATTTCTCTCAGCTGATAAATAATACATTTTAGAATTGAAACTGCAAAACTCTGATAACCATGATAAGGCTCAGCATATTGTCAGATTCTCATACCATCCTATGCTGGTTCTGCAGACATTATAAAGGCCTGGATGAGGACGAAAAGGGTAGGCCACTAGACTGGCTTGCCTGCTGTCCTGACTCATGTACATGAGAGAAGGTGTGGACAACTTTATATTGAAAAAAACAACATTGAAATCATCATACTGTGGCACACCTTATGGCATGTTTGCAGGAAGAATGAGACAAAATAACAACTGAAATGATTAATTGTTGGTATCGTCAATGTCCGACCACCTTTGAAGTGTTTTTGAGAAGGAATAGAAACATTAAGAAGTGCGAAAGGCTTTACTGTCTAAACGTTTTGGATTTCTTTGCATGTTAGTTCAGGCAGTAAACTTGGGCAATATAATGCTCAATTTCACCCGTCAAAGTGCTTTATTCTAATTACAGTATGGATTCATAACTGCATGAGAAGACTGACTGAAATGGATATATTAGCAACTGAAAAAATATATAATTATAAATTATAGTCCAGAGAAACCCTGAAACATCTTTTTATACAGCCTGGATTGAAATAAAAGTCAAAGCAAAGTAAGCTCGTGAAATACACTTTTTTATATATTGGCCTTATAACAAATTTTTATAGACATATAACATGACAAACAAATATGTAAACCCTCCTTCCACATCTTTGCTTTGAGATGTCACCTCAGGCTTTTAGTAGTTTATGCACTGACATGTAACAAGAGGCCTAAGAGCTCCCTCTGGTGGAGGAAACTATTACTGGACTCAGGCATACTAATTTTGTTATTACTTTACAGAAAGTGAAGAAAAGGGAATATTAGGCTGCTAAAAAATAGCAGTGTGGATTTCAAATAGTGGTGTTATTCATCCTGTGAAACAGTGTCAAACAGGTGGCTCTTAAGGCATCAAATGTTGTACATGCTGGTGATTGTGCATTTCTCTCTGAGTAACACGGATTGTTTCAGACACAAAAGCAGTATATTTTGATTTAAAGGTAGTGAAGATGATGATAGGCTGCTCAGACAAAATGATCTAAAATGCTTCTAACTGGCACAAACTACTGTTCAAGTGGATCGAAAAACAACCAAAGTGGACTCAGCCAATGATAAGCCCCCTAGATCTAAAGTTACTTGTGAGTACTGGATCTATAAGAAGATGACTATTCCCCCCCCAAGACCAATCTCTGGACCTTGATCCAAACCTGTGGGGTGACATCAACAATGTTGTTTCTGAATGATCAGAATGTAAACCAATCATAGGCTGAAAAACCTGTTCACTGTTGCCAGATGGGAAGCTCTTCTCAGAAGAAGTGGCTACACAGCTAAATAAACGAAATATAAACAAAATGAAATAAAATAAACATACTATCAGCAACTTCAATGTTTTAGACAACACTAACACACACTGTTTTGTTTTCTTAAGGCACTTTTTTTGGGGGCTCACCATTGACTTCATTCACATTCTTGTACTCCACCAAAAACACAGATAAATATCTCGATCCAGTTTTAACCCAATAAAGCCAGTTTTGACCTAAGTTCAGAGTAGTTCAGAATTCTGATTATTATAATGTTGTAAGACTACACATATAAAGTGTAATTTAAGACAGCACAAATACAAAAGAACAAGAACAGGCACAACGTATTATAGAATGGATAAGAAAAACACTGTTAGAGCAAAAGAAGCAAAATGTATGGTTCAGGTCAAGGAAACATAAAGCTATTTGATAGCTCTGATCATAGTAACACATAGCAAACGGCAGATCCAATCACAAATTTTGAAGTTATGAAATAATATAAACCAAAATCAATTCAAGATGCACTCAAAATCACTGTATTTAATATCCTGACAATGCTGAGATGGTTGGGTAACGTTTGCGGTGAGTCAAACACTTTTCACTCTCAATGAATAAAGAATGGGTTTTACAGTTTATGTCCTTCTCAAGCTCCATCCGTGACTCTTCCAGCTGGGAAAGGGAGCTTCTGGCTTCACTCAGCTTCAGGTTCAAAGATTCTAGGGTGGTATTAATCTGCCTGACTTCTCCCTCCAAACTGCAGACAAGTGACAAATAAGGGCACAATCATGGAGGGATAACCCTGCAGAGATCGTCGTGTTTTTTGTGTGCATATACCTGAGCTGGGGCTGATCCCTGCACAGCTCCATATTAGGTCTGTAGGAGCGAATGTAAAGTCTGGACTGAGCAACTCTGAGCGGAGCCTCTTTGTTGTGGTAGGCCTGCTCAAGAGCCACAATGGTCTTCTCTTGGGCCCCAATCTGCTCCAAAACCTATTCGCACAGCGATGTGATCAATCATCAATCAATATCTGGTAAATTATTTTGTCTGTCAACTTGTCTACCTGAGCAAGCCTCATCTCCAGCTGGGTCTTGGCTTCACTGAGCTCCACACATCGCTGGCTGAAGGCTTGATCCACAACGGAGCACTGGACTTGCAGATCTGTAGTGGTGTCCCGCAGCATTTGCTCTACAAGCATTCTGACACACAAAAATCAGCAAATAATAAATTATGTTTAACAGCAAGCTTCAGACTTGAGATATTTTCAACATTTTGACCCAGTATGTACTCTGACCTCAGACTGTTGGTGGCCTGTTCCTCCTGCACAGCTTTGGACAGGTTGTCCTGAGTGAACTTTGTCCATGACCAGGGGTTACACACTCTGCCGTAGACCAGAAGCCACATTGTGAGTTGAATAGTGAGATTACTAGAACACTTCATCATAGATTTAATTCATGCTTCCACAAACTCACTGCTCCTGCATGGTGGCTGAACTGGGGTACTGTTGCGTATCTGGGCTCAGGTTATTAAATCTTCCACTTTGGTCATCAAAGCTGTAGGCCCGGCACTTATCAGACCAATCCAACTCTAACATCTGCTTGGTCTCTCTGTTCGCCCTGGCTCAAAGAAGTGAGATCTTTAGGACTAATGAAAGACATCCCCAGATGAGTTGATGAACAAAGTTTTACACTCACTTTATCTGACTGAAAACCTGAGCAACAGTTCTTTTCAGAAGAGCCTGGATGCTTCTGATCAAATCCACCTCCTACAAAACAGACAGACTTGCTGTATGGTTAGTTGGCTGAGGAGTGTGTTAGTATGAGAAACCAGATCCAGTTATAACCTTCAACAATATAACTTCACTATAAAAACAAAAAATAGGAACCTCTGCAATGGAGCTGGGAGACGTTTCTGAAGAATATTTGATTTCCATTGTAGAAAGAATCCCACAAGTGGAATCAGCTGCCATAGCTACCATTTCTTTTGTTTTTAAACTTCAGTTGCTTCTTTGCTCTATGTGCATAATGTTCAACAAAGAAGTATAAGAATCAGGCAGTTCTAAAACCTTTGACCAGTTATGCGTGTGCATACACTATATTCCCAAAAGTATTCGCTCACCTGCCTTGACATATGAACTTAAGTGACGTCCCATTCTTAATCCATAGGGTTCAGTATGACGTTGGACCATTCTCTGCAGCTGTAACAGCTTCAGCTCTTCTGGGAAGGCTGTTGGAGCTGTTTTTTCTTTTTTTGTGTGTTTCCAAATTAATACGATTACAGTTTGCACAGTGTGCATGATGATGATACTGATTTATGTGTGTGGAATACGCTCGGATCTTTATGTCAAATATTTTGTGCTTCAGCTCCGTTTTGTATGATTCTGTCTGGCCTGCATGACATCTGTGATTTTGATTGATTGACGTTCAGTATATGCACCTGTCACCTCATGGCCAGGTGGAGCAGAAGTGACAAACCGTTTTTCAAACACGTGAAGCAATGGAACCTTTTTTGTATGTTTTTGTTAATTTTGGACAAATAAATCTCTCTAATTTTAAGATGCACATTGAGTTAATTTCCATTCTGAAATGGTTACTGCAAGGCTGCCTTCAAAGGCTGTCCATGAGGTTTAGGAGTGTGTTTATGGGAATTTTCTTCCAGAAGTGCATTTGTGAGGTCACACTGATGTTGGACCAGAAGGTCTGGCTCTCAGTCTCTGCTCTAATTAATCCCAAAGGTGCTCTATCCTGTTGAGGTCAGGACTCTGTGCAGGCCGGTCCAGTTCATCCACACCAAAACTCTCTCATTCAGGTCTTTGTGGACCTGCTTTGTGCACTGGTGCACAGACATGTTGGAAGAGGAAGGAGCCATCTCCAAACTGTTCCCACAAAGTTGGGAGCATGGAACTGTCCTGACTCTCTTGGTCTGCTGAAGCATTCAGAGCTCCTTTCAGTGGAACTGGGGGGCCAAGCCCATCTCCTGGAAAACAACCCCACACCATAACCCCCCTCCACCAAACTTTACACTTGTAACGATACAGTCAGACCAGTACCGTTCTCCTGGCAACCACCAAACCCAGACTCATCCATCAGATTGCCAGATGGAGAAGCAAGATTAATCACTCCAGAGATGTGTCTCCACTGCTCTAAAGTCCAGTGGTGGCTGCTTTACACCGCTGCATCTGATGCTTTTCATTTCTCTTGGTGATGTTTGGCTTGGATGGAGCTGCTCGGTCATGGAAACCCATTCCATGAAGCTCTACACACAGTTCTGGAGCTCATCTGAAGGCCACATGAGGTTTGGAGGTCTGTAGTGGCTGACTCTGCAGAAAGTTGGTGACCTCTATGCACTATGTGCCTCATCATCTGCTGTCCCCGCTCCACCAGTTTACGTGGCCTCCCACTTGGTGGCTGAGTTACTGTCACTCCCAGTCGCTTCCACTTTGTTCTAATCCCACTGACAGTCGACTGGAATATTTAGAAGTGAGGAAATTTCACGTGTGGCCATGGATAAAGTGATTCAAACTCCTGATTTCCATTATTTGGATGGGTGAGCGAATACTTTTGGCAATATAGTGTATGAAAGAGAGGATGTTTGTTAACTTTCATCAACCATATGAAAATCATAGGTCAAACTGTGGCTTTTATCTGAATTAATTTGTTGGGATGGTTCTCCTAATCTGAGCTGCTAAATTACCAACGCTTAATAATCACAATTCACTTTATGGAGAGGAAATGAACAAAGCAGCAACAGAGTGAAATTTCCTTCACCGTACAGCATAATGATTAACAAACACGCTATTCTCACAAGTGCTTCTTCTCATTTTGACATTTTATTTATTAATCTAAAACTGAGAAAGGCAGCTGTGACAAGCAGCAAAGGAGCAGCCTCAGTTTACTCTGCCTTCAGCTAAACAGAAAG
Source organism: Arrhamphus sclerolepis (assembly GCA_037176975.1). Classification (NCBI taxonomy): domain Eukaryota; kingdom Metazoa; phylum Chordata; class Actinopteri; order Beloniformes; family Hemiramphidae; genus Arrhamphus; species Arrhamphus sclerolepis. Next base: position 14,166,936 of record JBAMYA010000001.1, on the reverse strand, counting down.
AGAGACGCCAGCCTTGCAGATCCTGGTCCACGTTGTTTAGACTCTAAACAATAAACCCAATCTGTGAGAGCAAGTTCACAGGATTTTTTCTGCAGCCCTTCTGACATTAAGACGTCACGCTGACGTGTTGGAGGCACTTGTGGAAATCTTGCTTGTTTCTCCTGCAGCCTTGACATTGAATTTCAGGAATCTGGATGTTTGCATGCGTCAACCAGAAGTTTAAACTTTTGTTATTCAGATATGGAGAAAAAAGAAAAAAAAAGATTTTTACAGGTTTTCCTGAGCCGTATATAAACCTGTGGTTGCAACTGTATTTGGGTTATATGTACTTTTTCTTTTTGTTCCATGGTCAGAAAATAAGTGTTGTTAAGTTTACCCATACTATATACATATATTTTAATATCTGAACCAACAAATTGAAATTTCCTTTTTCCCCAGCAGACATACAAAGGCTGCTCTCACAAGGCTTATACTGCTACAGTGAAGTAGACCAGACGGCTGATAAAATCTGGATTATAACAGACACACATTTAGTTTGTGGAGTGCCTAAAGGCAGAAAATAAAAAAGGAGTCATAAGTCAATCAACCTGCGCTACGAAGAATACATATTGTCATTATTCTAACATAGACAGTGAAGTTCAGAGGTATTTGGAAAATGCTAACTACCTAAATATGGTTTCGATTTTCTATACTGAAATAAAGCAATACGGATGTGATTAAGTGTAGATTCTAGTTTTACCGTTTGGAGGTTTTAAGTGGAGGTGACAAATTTGTAAATATAATCATAATTTTCAGTACTCGGAAGAAAATCATTTGGGTTCAGTGAGCCTGGCAGCTGTAGCGGGTAAGAAGATGGAGACTGGCCACGTTTTCCTGCTTGAGACAGACTATTGAACCAGTGAACATAACATGAAGGAACCGCATGAACGGGTGTGTAAGTGCAAAGTGGGGCTCAACCTGTCTGTTTGAACTAGCTTGCAGGTATCATCACACATTTGGTGGGAAGAACTTGAACATTTTTAGAAAAAGACAACTTTTCTCTTATCACAAAAGCCATTTACACACAGGATTGAGAACTAACTTTATACTCAAGTGAGTTCCTGGTTAACACTGGTTAACAATCTTCCCAAGACAATCTTTTAGTTTGACTACAATACCCATTGTTCAGGTTTTTGCAGGAAGGATAGTCACTTGACGAGAGTTTTATCTCTTGTCTTCACTCATGCGTGAACAACTCTGACTCTCGGTGTGAAAGCAACATGCTGGCATCGCTCACAGACAGCAGAGGTTCGTAAACGGATGCAACAGTGGGCTCAAAGTCTTTAAGCAGATATTTAATTGACAATGGAAAGTGGGAGAGAATAATTTGCTGATGCAGACGAAGTGAGAAATCTTTACCAGCTGGCGTAGCTGATCCGATACTGAAATTTTGATTTCCCTGGAGGCAATATTTGCCAACGTGGGCAGTGATTTCATTCATCTATAGACCTAAGCCATCAAATATGGATTAAAACTGTCTTTATTTTCCCTTTTTACACTTTTATCTCTCCTCATATGTGTGTTTCATAGTCATCCTGTCTCTGTTTGTTTCTTATTCAGGCCCACCTGTTGTGACAAGCTGCTCTTTCTAAAATAACACTGCTGTAGGTCCAGCCAAATCCAGATAAGAGACAGGTTCATGCACACACACAGCTACAACTTCGCCGAGTGACCCATTAAACGTTCTGCCTTCAGAGTTTAGTCTCATCCCTCCCTGTCTTTTGTAGCCTTTTTGGTCTCGACACCTATTCTTACCTCCATGTCTGCTGCTGAACTTGATGCCACTGAGGACCTTGCGACTTCTTCATCGTTTGTGGTCATGAGAGTGGGTGACGGTGACACTGCAGCAGGAAAAACAAATGACTGGCCGCGGCTGGTTTTAAGGAACAGGGGTGAGTTCTCTCTGGGTATAGGAGAGGCGGAGGGGGTGGGCCTGGGAGAGGGGCGCGGAGAGAGGGTTCCCATTTCAATGGCCAGCTCCTCTGTGCAGGCCAGACCATTCCTGTGGAGGTAGTCATCTGTTTCTCTGTCTACCACCAGCAACCTGGTGCGATGGGCCACCTCACAGATACGATTCACCACCTAAACAGAGGAGAGCAGGCTGACGGTGAGGAGCTGAAGATTTGCAAAACAAACAAAAAAACAAAGTCACTGGAAATAACAGCCTCATACTGAGTGGTTTTTCTTACTATATGAAGATTTTGTCGATGTAAACAACACCTAGAGACCAACAAGCTACAAAGTTAGCTGCAGGGTTTGGGGGAGAAATTATATTTCATGTCTTCATCTACAGCCACCTAAATATGGACATTTAAAAAGGCACAAAGGAGTTTTCTTATGACTTTTTTTTAGTTTGACTCAAACTGTCCTCCTAAAGTCCTTGACAGTAAGCTGCCTTTACATCTCTGTCCAAGATTTACTCTTGTTTGACCTCTTGCTCTTGTCCATCATTACATCCTTCAGTCTCTGAATCATTTCTGCTGGCTTCAAGCTGGCTTTTTCTGCTACTCCCAGAAACCAGCTCAGTTAGGGAAAGCTTGGCGTCACACTATCACACATATGTGTGAGGGTTAAGTACTTCACTATGAAACACTACAATTATACCTAAAATATGTCTGTCTGTCTGTCTGTCTTGTGGTCCTAAGGGGGTTTACTTACTTCCAAACTTGTATCTCTTACAAAATTCTATAAATTCTAGTGTTTTCTTGTACATTTTCAGTTTTATAAATACACAGAATATTGCAAATTGCCAGTTTATAAAGTCATAAATTTGTAGTGGTCATTGTGCTATGGTAGTTTCCACTTTGTATAAACAGAAAGTGCATAAATAAATTGCAGAGGAACCTCTGACTGTTCCCTGCAACGCTGGTTTGTCTGTTTATCTCTAGGGTCCCTCTCCACACCATCACTTAAGTGGAAAGACACTGTAAAGTCTTATCAGAGGCTTAAAATAACATTTTCTTGTGAAGTAGCTCTTTGCCTCCTGTGCTGCAAAGTGATATTCTGTTAATTCAGTCTGCTTTGATTCTGCTGGACTGTTTATTTATTTCTGGTGGATATGAGGCTTACATATGAATCACAACACAAATTCCAGACTAAAGACCAACCCATTCAAAATAGCATACTCTATAATTACAATGTCCTATTTTATTCTTATTTTTATTGATTTTAATTGTATTTTATTTCCATGTATTATTTTTATCTGGTGTTTTTATTCTTGTGCATATCCTTGAGAGCTTTAAAGGTGCTTCGGAATAAAATGTACTATTATTATTATTAGGCTATTGTACACCACACGCACCACATCCATCACAGACTCTCTACTGTCTTCTGTCTTTTTTTTTTTTTTTTTTTGTTGGTGGTGGTGGTGGTGGTGGTGGGGGGCGGGGGGTATGTTAAGAGGGCTGGTGAAGGACACACTCACTATCACACACTGGCGCACAAGAAATCTTACATCTTTGATTCATATTGTTTTGGGTCTCTGTGAAGCACCTAGAGACAATTTGTATTGTAATAGATGTTATATAAATAAAGTTCAACAGAACTGCATTGTGGTCCCTGCTGAAAGTTTTAACGTTCACAAATCTAACCTGTTGTCTTTGTAAAGTGTGGCTATAGCTACCAAATGAATGCATAGCCATGCATGAGGGTTTGAATTCCCCCATCACACTGTTTTACTAAATAGAGGAACCCAAACTGAAACACGCAGGGCCCTGAAAGTGCAAGAGACAGCTCCGGCCTAGTATATAATATAGGCTACTTTTGTGCATCGACAAAGATGATACTCATTACACGGGATGGTATTGACCCATTTAGTGCCCACCCTCCTCCACCTCAGGCAAGAAAAAGTTGTCAGACCGGTATTGAACTAACTGTTTGCACCTTTGAGAGCTCATGTTATCCTCCTGGGTCACCTCCATAGCGCAAGTGTTAACTGTAAGACGTCATTTTTTTGTGCAAACACTCACTTGATGATGGGAAGCGTTCTCCACATTCTCCCCGTTCACCTCCACCACCCGGTCTCCAGGTCGGAGCCCGGCCAGGTCCGCGGAGGAGCCGGGCTCCACTTTGCGGATAAACTGCCCACCTCTATTCCGCTCACCGTGCAAGTGAAAGCCATAACCAAGTTCTCCCTTAATCAGAAAGCAGAGCCTGGGTCTCAGCTCGATCTCCATCGTGAAGGGGAAAGCGGGTCAAAGTGTCTCAGGGGAATTAACAGGTAGACTAGCTCCAAGTGCTTTGGAAAGTCGCCGGGTCTTAATCCAATCTGTGTCTACATGCTTCAGGGACAAAACGATCATCATCCTTTCGCAACATGCGAATTCCTTGTTAATCCACAAAAGTTCAGAGAGGACAAACCAAAATCTAAATCTACCGAGCAATTAATCCATCATGAAACTAAAAGCCAGGAGCGCACAAATTACGAGCGCGCAAAAATGGTGCGGTTAAAGAGTGGTCAATAAAACTATGTATGGGGGTTAAATCCTTTCAATGGCACAGTAATCCAAGAGATCAGAGATTAGAAAGCTGTTCCCCGGACGTAGCACGCAATTCTCCTCGTCATCGGGGCGTGTGTCCCTCCTGGCCCATCCTGTGAGCGCGAGGAGGCGTCAACAACAGATGCCACTGCGCCCCGCAGCTCAGTGAGCGCGCACCTGACCAAGAACAGGACAAAACAGCAGCCTGTACGGAAAATAGAGAGCTGTTATGAGTTTCTGTAAAAGAGAAAAATCAAAATCACTTCAGCTCAAGAGATCACCGCAGGTGTGTTTGATATGTGTGCAGGGAACACCCGTGTAATGCCAACATAGCTTACTCCAGTATTTCGTCCTTAAACGCCCCCTAGAGAGAAGTAAAAACCTGCCTCAGGCGGACCAGCTGCAGCCAGGTACAGGGACCTGAAAAGGAAATCTTCCTCATCCGTCCTCTGACAATATCTACATTAGATATCAATAAAAGAACATGTTGTATAAAATGGGATTTCATTAGATTTAAGATGCTTGTGTTTATCATGTGCCAGCAGGTGCCTACATTTAGCCTATCTGTTTTAAGAAGGTGTCTTAGTCCAGGTCAGCCCAGGATAAAAGTGTATTTACCCGAGGGTCATATTAAGGAGGTTGATGGGTTCACGTAAGAAAATAATAGCTGAAAATACTTTCAAAGGCAGTTTTTTTCTTCTTGAATTCATTTATGTCCGTGCCCAAGCTCCCTCTGTCGCTAATGCTTTTAGAAATGTCTGCAACAAATTGAAAACAACATAAAAATAAATAAATAATTTTTTATAATTTGAAGGCCACCCAGGTAAGGAAGAAATGAGAAGCAGGATAGTGGGAATAAAGGACAGAGGAGATGTACAATGCACAACAGGTGGTAAAAATATACAAATATCTGGTATAAGAATATATAAATATATAATACGTAAAGATGTGAAATAAATATAATGTAGTATAATGTAAATATGTGTACATATTTAATAAATCTAAATAAAAATATGTGGAAGTCAGTGGGTTGAAGTGCAGCGGCTTCCAATCAACAGGTGCAGGTAAATACCTGGATGACCAGAAGATGAGGGCTTGGGAAGGTTCAGGAGCCAGGGGGGATCACAACACCACCATGACAGCATCTGAAAAGGAGAAGAGAGCAAAACTATGGAAAAAATAGACAATGCTGATTCTATTAAATGATTCAGGACAATCTGAGAATAAGAGCAGATAGGGTGGAGATGCTCAGTGGACAATAGGACTCCTCCCAGCAGCCTACAGCTGCATGACTAGGAGGTGGTCTAAGACTATAGAGTTTAAGGCTTTATCAAAAAGGAAGGTCTTCAGTCTAACCTTAAAGCAGAGAGGGAGTCTGCCTCCTGGAACAAGGTTCGGAGTTGATCCTACAATTCCTTATAGCTAAAGGTCCTACCACCCTGTCTAGACCTGCAGATTCTTGGAACAGCAAATAAATCAGTATGCAGGGAGCGGAGTGTTAAATTAGAACAATATGGACGAGATTTTTCAGATATATTGGAGCTTCATCAAAGTTTTATATGTAAGAAGTAATATTTTGAATATAATTCTAAATTTAACAGGAAGCCAAGGTAATGAAGCTAGAACTGGTGAGATGTGGTTTCTACACCCAGTTCTGGTTAGTACTGGTGAGATGTGGTCTCTACACCCAGTTCTGGTTAGTACTGGTGAGATGTGGTCTCTACACCCAGTTCTGGTTAGTACTGGTGCTGCAGCATTCTGGAACTGCTGACAGTTTTTAACAAGGCCATTTGTACAGTAAGAAATTACAATAATCCAGCCTAGGCATGGATTAATTTCTCTGCATCTTATTGAGTCAGAACGTTTTGAATTTTCTTGATATTACGCAAATGAAAGAAAGCTGATTTTGTGAATAGTTTCACATGAGAGTTAAAAGACAAATCTTCATCAACTATGACCCCAATATCACATGTATAAAGAGAAAAGTGTCAGTCCAAGACCAGAACCCTGCGGTACTTCACAGCTGACCCTAGTACGACTGGAACGATCATTATTTACATGGACAAAATTAGTCTGATAAATATGACTTGAACAAGTTTGATGCCGTTCCTCTGAAGTCCAACAAGCTGCTCTGATCTATTAAGAAGAATCTTGTGGTTGATGGTGTCAAAGGCTGCGCTGAGATCCAAGAGGACCAGAACAGAGACAGATCCAACTGTCAGAAGCCATGAGAAGGTAAATGATGACTTTGACCAAATCAGTTTCTGTACTATGAGGTCTAAAACCTGATTGAAGCTCATTTATCATTTAGTTGAATAAAAACAATTTTCTTAAGAATTTTGGAAATGAAAGGAAGGCTGGATATGCGCCTGTAGTTGGCTATATCGTCAGAACCCAGAGACGTCTTTATGAGTAGGAGTTTTATTACTGCAATCTTAAAACCTCTGGTACATTATAAGCTTTTTGTGGCAACTGCGACTAGTGACAAATCTAGTGAATTTTTCTGGTGTTATTGGAGATTTTTCGGGTGTTTTGGACACAGTTATGCTGCATTTACACGTACGCTGGGCGTGCAGCGTAGGTTTCTGTCTCAAGAGACGTGAATGAGGATGAGGTTGCCCGTCGCTGATGCACAATCAGCGGGTGCTACCATGAGCCCCTCCCCGTCTAAAAGCACTGGGAGGTGATCAGTCTCATAGCAGCCTCCAAGTACTCCCAGCTACAGTCAGAGCAGAGACCAGTAACTCTGCTAAGTGTCTGTTTTGGGTCACTTTGGTCCCAAGCCCAGATAACAGAGGAGCTAGTAATCCTACACCACATAACGGCCTTCTAATTAAATTTAACAACATAGAACAAAATTGATTTATGTAATTGTTACTGGCACCAGGTCTAGGGGAATCTGGGCCAGCGGCAAGCGGCACACAGGCTGAAGACTGTGTAGCCAGAACACTGGATCACAGAGAGGAGACAGTTGTAACAGTGTTGCCCAGGCCAGAGCGCATTTATTCTGAACTGCCTTTTAAATTAAATAAAAATAATACAATCCATACATAGAGCCAATAAACAACATCTGGAGTACTTACAAAGAGAGAAAATAAAACCTGCACAAATAAAATAACATAATAATAATAAAAATATTTACAAAGAAAATCTGATCCTAAATTAAAATAACCAGAGAAAAACATTACATCTACACATTTATGGTGATTATGAACATTCTGGCAGTTACAACCATTATAACAGTTATGAACAATAATGAGTTTGCCGTAAAAAAACAGAACACATTTATGAGAACTCTTATTACACAAAATATTACTTACATATTAATATTGTAATACTATCTGAATACACGTACAATAGCCATGACTGATTATGTCAGTTAACTAAATCAAAAATCACAATGGCTCTAACAACAGAAAACATGTTATCTTCCGACACAGACCAAAACATACTATAAAACTGTCCAAATTACACATATCAGTTTTTGGGTTTATAAAAGTTGCTTTATAAAAGTTTTACCATACCTGTGGATGATAGAGAGGAGACAGTTGTAACAGTGTTGCCCAGGCCAGAGCACATTTATTCTGAACGGGGCATGCCCAGAGCCAGAAACTACATCACCCGTGGCAGACCCCCGGTGGCACGAGAATGCCCTCTACTGATAAGAAGTTGCATAACCAGGATAAAGGAAATGACAGAGAAGTTAACACTAATGAAAAATTATAACCAAAAATAGGGGGTATTATTTCAACAAAGTTTAGTCTCTGTAGCCATTTCACACTACACAACCCCCCCCCCCAACCACACACACACACACACATTTTAAGTTTGTCACTTAAAATGTCCACCAAGTGTCACGGCGCTAACATGTCCATATTGGCATTGGGTAAAAACAGTCAGATGTAGCTGAGTAAGTCGGCATGGGGTAAGGAAGACATGCAATCATCAGATTTAGTCCAGGTTGCAATGGGTGATAGGATGGTTGACCTAAGTGGTCATGTGTGAAGACCTCTCAAGGTTTTACAGCTCTGGCTGACCACCTGATGGGTGCATGTCAGGTTTGGTACTATCCCCTGGCTCTTCCAGTCCACCATTTCACACCTCATTCTCCATTGATGGTTCTCCACACAGTTCCTCAGTTAGTGGTGCCACTGGCAGTACAGGTCCTGGGACAACCACCGACTGGTTTGAACTTTGCTGTTGCATTTCAGCATTCCGTGTTAAATGTCTCACAGGCTGAAACTCTGAAGCTACTGCTCTGAGATTACTGTGGACATTTGGCTGAGGAACATGGGGACTTCCATTCCTCCTCTCATAAACAGGAATAGTTCTGAGGACATAGCTGAACTACTCTTCCTCATCAGAGTTTTGGTCAAATGTCAGATTGTCATGATCCAGGCATTCGCTTTGTTCTTTTGTTCAGTTTGAGGGTTTAATCTGCTCATCTTGTTCTAAGGCCAATCATTAACAGGTAGTAGTTAGATTCCGCTGCAAAACACGGAAGATTTTATTTCCAGTTTCTGGTTGTACATGGTAGACATGGCCATCACCAATCCTCTCAATAACTCAATGAATACTTGTCTCCCAATAAGCGCGGAGTTTGCCTGGACTACCTCTCTCAGGTAGATTTCTTACAAGAACCCGATCTCCTAGCTGTAGTGCAACGCCTTTACTATGTCGATCATAATACCATTTCCTTTTTGCAGAGGATTTTGCACTGTTCTCTGAGGCAATTTTATATGCCTCCTGCATCCGTGAAGCCCATTTTTGTGCATACTCATGTCTGGAGTGTTGATTCTCTTCAGATTTTAAATCGAAAGGCAAAACAGTTGGCAAACGGGGATCTCTGCCGTACAGAAGAAAGAAAGGTGAGTAACCTGTAGCCTCATGTTTGAAACAATTGTATGCATGAACTATGTGTGGTAGGTAGTCTTTCCACTCAGAATTCCTTTACTCATGCAGGGTGCAGAGCATCTGAAGAAGAGTTTGGGTTAGGCGTTCAACTGGGTTCCCCTGTGGATGATATGGAGTTGGAGCCAAACCGTGGAATGAAATCATAAAAAAATCTTCTCAGCTGCAGTTTTACCAGATTTGTTCTTAGTTGCATAGGCTTGTGCAAAGCGAGTAGAATGATTGGCCAAGACCGAAAAGTATTCATAACCACCTTTGCTTGGTTCAAGGTGCAGATAATCCACAGAAATAAGCTCAAAAGGGGCACTGGTTGTTATTGAACCCATTTGTGCTTTCTGAAGCTTGTTTAGTTGTTTCTGCTTGACACAAGTGCACTGCCAAATGAAATTGTTAAAACATAAAATCTTTACATTATAACCTTACAAACTTAGTCACACAAACAAGCAGTTACGATGTGTCATCTACAGGACGTGATTAAGTTCTATGTCATGCTTGGACTGAGCCGTGGTGAGATTTTGTTGCTACTTAGCAGCTTGGACAATATTGCTACCATGCTCTCTATCTGTTCCCCTTTTCTAATATTCTGGCATCCTGGTGCACAACAGCTATCAGGCACATTTACCCGTACAGAAACGGCAGCTTCAGCTTCACTGCCATCATGGCGCTGTTTACATTGTAGAATGTTGCATGCTGGGAATTCCAGCGTCACGATCCAGAGCTCTATGGTTGACATCAGAGGGTTAAAGGGTTGCACAGTCTATGGAAGACACCTTGGAGGCATCTCTGGGAGCATGGTAGCTCTATGTAGAGCCTAGCATGCTCCTCTAGTTGATCCCCTCCAGAGGACCAGACTCGTTCTTCCTCCTGCACAGCCTCATTCCTTTTAAATTCCTGCTCAGCGTTCACATGCTGGTTGCAATATTGTCCAAGCTGCTCAGTAGCAACAAAACCTCACCACGGCTCAGTCCAACCTAAATCATGAAAACTTTATTGTAATAACGTGATGATATAATGTTCAAACTTAAAAAAGATATTGTTTGTACAATAAACCTTTCACATTATAAAGTGATATGGCTCCACTTTTATTTTGCTAGGATGGCAGCTCCAAGCTTCCATAAAATGGTGAATCAATGTAGACAATACATCTTTTTGAAAAACCAGTGTCAGTTGCTATGAATCTTTATTTACTCCATTGGAAACATAAAATTGTTTTTAAGGTTTGCAGGATTTATTTGCCCAGAGTAATATGATAGCAATCTGATATTAGTTCAGTTTAATACATAGTCTTTGACCATGTTTGTTACAAATTATTGAAGTTTTGTGCAGTTAAGCAGTGTTGTCAGCTAAGTGAATAGTCAAGTGCTGCATCCAGCTTATTTTTATTTTATTGATTGATTGATTGATTTTTGCTTTCTTGTTGCGTACAGACTGAAAAGACATTTTTGTATTGCAGCTTGTGCCTTGAGTGGTCCCTGGACTAGAAAGGTGCAGCATAGGTGTGTTGTTGTTGTATTGTGTGGTATTGTTTTTACTGAAAATTTCATCAAAAGTTCCATGCAAGCAGTGCTGAAAATATAGTTTTCATTTTCACTCAGTGAGGGCTTCTTCATGTTTATAAGGTCTGTTTGATCTATAATCAGAATTAGTCTCATGGTGCTACACTACATGCAAGCAGAAAGAGGTCCCACAGCCCTGCATGTCTTTTTTCTTTTTCCACTGATTGAAATAAAGGGATCATTGCCAGCTTGTCACAGCTTGTAATCCAGGTCTGGACAAGTTTGTGCAGTCTCATCCTCATGACTCATTAATTTGGGCCAGGTGTGTTGGAGCAGTGAAGCATCTAAAACATGCAGCCAATGATTCATGGGAGCCTGGACTTCAAACACTAGAACACTGAAACTTAACCTTTTGAATGTAACATCTCCATGTTACATGGAACCATGGTTACCATGGTAACTGTGGCTTCATTAAGGTAAAGACAACGACAACTGTGAAAATGTTTCTATTCTAAAACCAACAGAAAACGAAGGTCCAGGACTGTTGACTCACTAGAATCCTCCATCAGACAAGAAAGGGACAACATTCTTCTCCTAAAACTCCAGCAACTGGTCTCCTCAATTCCCAGATGTTTAAAAACAGTGGTTAAAAGAAGAGAAGTTGCTACACAATGGTAAACATCACCCTGTTCCAGCGTTTTTGAGATGTGTTGCCATCAAAGTGAAAATGAGCTAATATTTTCCATGAAATGGTAAAATGTCTCAAGTCTCATCTGATAAAAAAAAAAATGGAGTTATGAGATTTGCAAAATCATTGCGATCTATTTTTATTTACAGTTTTAACAGCGTTTCAGCTGTTTTGGAGCTGAGGTTGTACATGTGCAGACCCTTAGGTTTGTTTTGACATGGTTGCATTTCTTAAGATGGTCTATAAAAACCTGTTTTGTATGTTTCTGTCTATGTTTTTTGTAATCGTATTTTGCTTTTTAATTTTTTTTATTCCTTCTATTAATTGTTGAATATTGTAAATATGCCTTTTTGGAGGGAGAAATGATACAAACGTAATCATTATTTTCCAATGCAGGTAAAATGGAATTGTGTTTTGACCTGTTACAACCGTTACGACAGCTTTAACAGCCCAACCTTTTACAGAGATGTTACTCTAGAATTCCATACTCTGGACAGCAAGTAAGTATTTTTGTGTTTATGGTAGCCTTTTTTTTTTTTTTTTTTCGGCCAAATCATTAATGCTTCTAAACATTTAGTCATTTAAACATTATTGCATTATACTCTTAGATTCATTTAAAATGTTTGTTAGTATGGAGACGCATTAACAACCCACCAGATGACCTCAGCAGTAGCAGAGAGACAGAAATCCAGACCAGATAACAGGAAGACAAAAAGCCAAGGACTCAACAAGACATTGACAGTAGCTTGTAGCATGGTGAGCCAGGAAGATACAAAAAAGGCTACAGGTTTTACAACTAATTATTTAATTCCAATTTTCTCATTTTTTTCTGCTTTTCTTGGAAGGGGGTACATATTTGCAAAATTTACTTAGCTTTAACATTGGGAATTTACAATTAACCATCTCAAGCTTTCCCAGAAGTGTGAAAACCCTTTTAATTTGTTACTTCCAGCATAGCAAAACAATATTCTGTTTCTGTGATATCTGATCCACTAGGTTTCATTTGGTCAAACAGGGTGAATCCACATTGTCTCAGGCAGAGGGCCATGGGAGAGTCTAATTAGACAGCTGTTTGTCTTCGCCCAGAGCTTTCTGCTGCAGCTCGGACTTGTGCCGGCAGTGAATCAGTTCTACAGAGTGGTCAGTCAGCTGCAGGATGGAGACCAACAGGTGGCCTCTGACACTCTGCAGCAGGTGTTTCCTGCAGGGAGGCAGGTGCAAACTCACACACATTCTGTCGTTTGCTCCTACTTATGTATGTATGACTCATTCACATGCACACACAGTCACAAATGTGATGTGTCCATCTGTTAAAAAAATCTCTCTTATTAGAAAATAAGAAGAATATGAAAGGCTGGTCATACAGACAACCTGAAGACCATGTTTCATTAGCCACCACTGCTATCTGTTGATTTATCTATTGTTGATTTAGGTAATGGTGACAATAAGCTTTGCCAAACTAAATTGTGGGTCCACAGCTTCAGGTTGGAACTGCCAGTCAGTTGGAAAGGGTCAACTATTTCATTATTGATGTAAATGTCAGCAGGAGTGAAAGCAGTTTTAAATTCTTGCTGGTACTATTACCAAAACCTTCATCTCTCTTTCACGTTATGCATTTTAAAATAGCAAAGTCAATACTTAAACAAATAAAAATATCTCAATATTTTACTGTAGGCTGTCTGTAGGTCTAAAGAGCAGACAGGAATTCAAAACACTTGACAATATGATAAACTATTTCTTCTAATTGAAACACTGACAAACATCCAGAATACACGTCTCTAAGAACAGATCATGTGGTCACAAGCAAAACTCAAAACTGTGGAAAAACGTCCCAGTGCATTAAAACAAATGCATCGATCCCCATAGCAACCTCTGCGTTTCAGCGCTCTCATGTACTGCTGAGTGAAATCTCCAGTCGTTAGCTCATAAGCTGTTTCTTTTCTGAACTGTTGTATATAGTAAACAACACAAAACACAACTGCTTACCCTACTGATTTTAATTGGGCATTTTGCAATGAACATAAAGACATTAAACGTGTGGTACAGACAGAGGACACCACCAGCAGGGGGAGACAAGCAGAAGAGAGGGAGTTGTCCGGCCAAGGCACCGTCCAGCATGAACGAACAAACAATTTGGAAAGAGTTTAAAGGAATTTTTAAACAGCTTATCTAGAGACGTTTTGTGGCATAGCAGTGTGTGAATTTGCTCATGCTGCTCGCCTGTTTTTGCTCAGTGGGGCACAGCTGAGCTGGTCCTGCACCCGCGCTGTTGTGGACTGGACGAAATGCTCCGCATGCATGCACATGCTCAACACACACTTCAGTTTCGTATGTGGGGCCTGGGGGCTAGGACCTGGCTAGGACCCCTGCAGTGTTGTCATTGGTTGATTTTACTGATGAAAGGGCGGGCACCACACACTGTGCTAGCTGTACCTTAGCTAATGAGGGACTCATAGTAATTTACAATACAGTACTGATTATGAATCGTGTGTTCTATTACTGTGCGATTTAGCACTTTACCCCTTGAGCAGAAACTGGAGATGAAATATTTGGGACACATTGACTTAAACAAGTGAACCTGGGTGAGTTTAATTTATTGTTATTGTTAATTATTTACTTTTGACTGCTGTATTGAGCCGTTGGCTTCAGCCTTCAGCATGGCACAGGTTTGACACACAGGTGTTAGAAGGCAGTTTTGTAATGTACTTCTTTATATGTGGAATTAATTATGTAATTTCCATCATGTTTACATTTTAGTGGGACCACAAAAAAAGTTTGTAT
>JBAMYA010000001.1:14124526-14148668 GCA_037176975.1 Arrhamphus sclerolepis | reverse complement strand
TGTATCGCCTGGAAATTTGATTACATAATTATTTAGGTAATTCTGTAAGCCTGTAAAAACAAACAAACAAACAAAAACAAACCTATACGGTCACATTTATAAGACCAGATCAGTGACATCATCATTGGAGGAAAGCAGTAACCTTGGAAGACCAGAGAAGAGACTGATGGATGCCATGAGAGAGGACATGAAGACAGATGGTGTGAGAGAAGAGGATCCAGATGATGGGGTTTGATGGAGGCAGATGATTGGCTGTGGCGGCCCCTGAAGGGAACAGCTGAAAGGAAAAGGAGGAGAAGATTTTACAAGATGTGGTCCATGCTTTCGTAACAAGCTAAATCTGTGTTTGAGGAAAACCTCTGCAGGTGAGCGGCCAGTCCTGTCGACTGAACTAGTTTACTGTCTTCACGTCCCGCAGGCTTCTTCAACTTCCTCTTGGGTTCAGCAGGTGGCCGTTGATTTTGGCCACTAGGTGGTGCTAAAGTGCATGAAACACAGACACGTTCTTTTAGGCCTCATTTCACTAAATCACCAGTAATTACAGGGATAATACCTCTACACAACACTTGTAATCTCATTTTTAATCAAAAATGAGGAAGTCTCATCTTTTAGAGGTGACATGAAGCTCTCTGGATCCACCAGTTCAGAATGAGGCTGTGCACTTCAGATGGCTTCTGGTTTAACTGGTAAAGGTAAAGTAATAATAATAATAATAATAATGATGATAAGTTATAGATAATTCAGTAGTATTCTAAACAACATAAAATTGTCACGGTGTCTTTTTTTAACCATCGGTCAATTAATTAAAGCTTTATTATATAGATTTAGAGCAACAGATTAACTTCTTACATTTATGTTTCTCCTGTCCTTCATATCCTTAAAAAGATATTCAATAAATGGCACAAATGTCCATTTTCATTCAGCTCTGCTGGACTGGTTGTAAAAGCTGCCGTCTCAGCCAGAGTCTTTCTGGTGGACATGGGAGGGAGGGACGGGGGAGGGAGGTTTATGTCCTGAACACTGTTGTCCTAATCCGTTCTTAGAGGATAGAGGCTTAGTTAGTCCTCAGAGCAGGTTGACCACAGCTCGTCTCCAAGGGAAACAACCCTCCCAGATAGTCTGTTCACACACAGCTTCTGAATTATTCCACATACGGATAATTCCTCTTTGGATCTGCGGGTTTTTCTGCAGCTCTGAAGACCTCATGGTCTCATGGTCCAAACTCTAGGTGATTAGAAGCTGAGCTCCCATCCTGCTGAGGAGTTGTTGGAGGCCATTTTATTCCCGTAGCTGTGTAGGGAAAGCACTGACACCTGTTGGTTCCTCTTCATATTTTGCGTTGGATCAGAGCTTTGCAGAATGAAGGACCGGCTGGCACAGCTGAAGGAGGTGAGTGAAATACTGCTTTTTCTTTCTGGTTTAGAGTCAGACTGAACGTTTAATGTTCACCTGAAACCAGTTAGATCCTCCACCAGCTGCACTCGTCTCTCTGAAGACGCTCATACTGGCAGGAGTGAAACCAACTGAAGCTGCCTCAAACACTTTCTGGTGCTAATTGTGATCACCAAGTATTTCGACTGCTTTACTAAAGAAGAGCAGTCATTTGGATGATTATTCTCTGGAGTCGTGTCAGATTAATTAGCCCAACGAGACAAATGCAACACTTGCCTCAAGGCAGCAGAAAGATTGATTCTACAGGAATCTGTAGATTTCTTTCAAAAATATCCAGAACTTTGATCTCCTGGAACAAGAACTCTACATTGCATCCACTTTTTACAACCCCAAATCAGAAAAGGTTGGTGTGGGCAAATCTAACTCTAGAAAGGAGGTGGGACAGAAAAGCTGATTTTAATGATAATTTGATTCAAAAAGCTGCAGCCATGAAAGTCTTTGAAGAGTCTCTGAGGGGAACCGAGATGGACAGAGGATCTGTGTATACTATCACAAAACCATTCAAGAAATCTGGAGGAATTTCAGTGCTTAAAGGTCGAGGGAGCAAGCTGGACCTGGACCAGTGAAGTCCCTCAGACGACCCATCATTCATCAGCAACTGGTGGAACCTTGTGGACTGTGGAAACCTCAGTCGAACACTACCATATGGAATAATGTTCATAAAGGGCAACATCAACATCTCTGAGCTCGGAGGAACCTGGGACGGACCCTCACGTGGTGTGAACATGTATAAGTCATTACTTTTATTTCTGGTCAGAAATGGACACCATGAGAGTTGGTGGCTGGCACCTTTACCTCACAGCAAGAAGGTTCCTGGTTCAAATCTCAGCTTAGGCTGCCTGTGGGGAGGTTGTGTGTTTGGCCTGATGCTTACGTGGATTTCCTCTGGATACTCCAGTTTCCTCACAAAGGTTGTTGGTCAATACGCACCAACGTTTGCCTGAAGTGAGCAGGGAAAGGCTCCAGCAGACCCCGGAGACCTGGAATAGGAGGAATCAGGTATAGATGAAGATTCCATGGATGCCACATGCCTCAAAAAAGAGGTGAAAAGGATCGGGTTCCTGGTATCAGGAACAAGTCCAAAACCACAGTGGTGTTGGTGGAGTTGCATGAGTGTATCAGGTATCTTGGGCTCAAACTATCTGCAAAGAGATGAAAGTAAATGTAACACAACGGTTTTGTTTGTATTTTCTGCATCGTACACACATGTTAAACCCCAGGCCCGCGGGCCGAACCCGGCCCTCCACGTCGTTTTATGTGGCCCGTGAGAGCTTGAAGGGCGTACGATTGTCTTAAAATAAAAGCGTACGCTGCTTTAAACCATACGCTGGGATTTTTCAATATCATGTCATGCTTTAATGTCAAAAAATGTCAATTTTACAAAAGTTAACATTTTACAACAAAAAGTTGAAAAAGCTGAAAAGATTCACAGTTTTGTTGAGAAAAAGTTTTTTTGTTTTTTTTTTTACAATCAAAACAGTCTTGCAGTTTTGCAGTTTTACTAAAGTCGTGATTTACAAGAAAACATTTATTCCAAAACTGGACAGAGATTTACTTTTTGATGTCAAAGTTGTGATATTTTAAATTAAAAGGTCCCAATTTTACAAAATTTTAGTTAGAGTTAATTGCAATGTACTAAATAAAGTCATAATTCAAAGTCAGATTTTGAAATTTTCAGATTCTTTTGACAAAGGTTTGGGTTGTCGTGTTTCTGACAGAAAAGCGATGGCGGTGGCGGTGATGACGTCGAGGTTCCCGTGGAGGGCGAGGCTTTCATGGACGACTTCTTCGCTCAGGTTTCCTTTCTTTCGCTCGTGTCACTGCTCATCTGTCACATAAACTAGTTCCCATTCCGACTCGACTGCTTGTGGGTTTCAGGCTGAAGACATACGTGCCAGTATCGACAAGATCGACGAGAGCGTGACAGAAATCAAAAAGCTGTACTCCACCATCCTGTCTGCCCCCCAGTCTGACCAGAGTGAGGGCCTCACAGACGTCACATCTGCCAGGTTCTACTTCCTGCAGCTCCTCCTGTTTTACTCGTTTTCGCTGTCTTTCAGAAACGCAGGATGACCTGGAAGCCCTCACCAACGAGATCAAGAAATCAGCCAACAACGCGAGGAACAAACTGAAGAGTCAGTATCGCTTTGTTGTTTCACTGTTTCACAGAAAAGACCAACTGGAGCAACAGAAACTGGATTTTTTGCTGCTCCTGCTGAGACAGAGTTGATCCCCACCAGAGAGCTGAGGGTTTCTGATCTGAAGCAAATGTTCTCCCTCTTCTCTGTGAGCAGATATCGAACGGCAGCTGGAGTCAAACAAAGATGAGCGAGCGTCGGCTGACCTCAGGATACGGAAGTCACAGGTGAGATGTCCCACCTCCACACTGTGGACCCATGCTCATTGATTGTGTATCCAGGTGTGGACAGATGTAGCTTTCCTGAAGAGCCTTTTTGAAGCTCACTTGAAAGGCTAAGGTCTTGCTGTTAAAAAAGTGCATCATGGCTGCGTTCATTTGGCATGTCAATCATACACATCCTCCAAAAAATATGCAATGTGCACGTGAGATGCAATAACCACTTGAACACTAGAGGCGCTAGTGTTGGTCAGAGCAACAGTTGACCACAGCTGACTGCCAGCTGTGTGCTGGATGTGTTGGACTAGGCTAGCTGGCTAGCTGGCTAGCTGGCTTTGTTCAAATGCCAACTAACAGATCAAATCATCTATCTGTCCTATCATGTCGTGCAACACAACTTAAATTAATCTCATAAGACTGTAAAAGTCATACAGTGTGAACCTGGCATCAAGCCAGGAGCAGATAGTTGGTACCTTCACCAGTTCTGCTACCGTACAATGATGTGAAAACAAAACAGAAACAGTGGTAGTCAAAGTGATCTCTCTCAAGAGGACCGTTTCATTTAAACACACAAAAACACAAGTTTCAATAAACGTCTGAACAGTCGTTCAAGGGAGTGACTGCATCTTCATTTCCACAGCATGCAATTCTGGCCAAGAAGTTTGTGGAGGTGATGACCAAGTACAACGAGGCTCAGATGGAATTTAGAGACAAGAGCAAAGGACGAATTGCTCGACAGCTGGAGATCAGTAAGTGTCACCTGGTCGCACGATACCCAACGATCTCAGAACACCTGAATGTGGAACTAATTAGATCTGTAGGAGCCCCTTTAACAACTAATTAAACATGAAGTCAGAGTCTGAAGGTGTCCACTGGGGTTCTGCTACACATGCGATTTGGGGTTCACCATCATGTTATGTAGCCATGCAACTTCTGTCACCTGTCGTGCACTAATTATCAGCAATTAAATGTTAAACCTAATTAAATGTTAATGTTTCCAATGTGAGTTTGGATGAAGATGACAAACGTCACAGTTTGAAAGGACATGTTTAAACACTTCCCTCATGAAATTGGGTTAAAAGTGCTTTTTGCTCTAATGATAATTAGAGGCTGATTTCATTAAAAGCTTATTTTAACGCATCTCATGGAGCCAGTTTCTACGACCGAGAGTTCCTGTGTCTGTCAGTCCGTCCGTCCTTGCCAGGTTCGTGTCCATAAATCTTGCGTTTTCAGCTCCTCCACAGCTCCATGTGAACGTTGAACACCTCCATAACAGTCTCAGACGTGCACGTTCAGGGCGACTCTCAGTGATTCGTCCACGTTGAACTTTCAGCCACGTTCTTTCAACAGCTACAACGCCACTGTTCACTTGGCACATCATTTGGTTGCATCTTGCCTTGTCGTTGCGCTCTGTCGTTCTAATGTGTCACTATACGTTGATCAAATACGTTGTGTCGTCCTTGAATGTCGATACGATGATCCGAGGGCTCAAAAACGATGCATTTGATGCAAAAACACTCATCATCATCTAAAATAATCTTACATTTCTTATATGACCTGCTGTACAAACTGTTGGCTTCATTCATTTCTGCAGAAGTTTCCTTTACCAGTTCAGTTCAATATAAACTTATGCTTTTAATGCTCTTCCTGCTGCAGCAGTGTTAAGCTTCACATTTCGATGACTTTGTTGACTGTTACACCGCCTGCCACCATGGCTCTTCTCACAAGTGACGTAATCTCAACATAATCACGCCTGGAAAGAAGTGCAAATATATGATTTAATACATTGTATTAAATTTGATTTATGTGTGAACATAAATGATACGGAGAGGTTGTGTCTGAGGGCAAAGCTTAGCTTAACTCACATTAAAGCTCGACTTAAACTGTAATTTTTTGCTGTTCTCTTTTATAACTCCTGGATACGAAAATAAAAAATAAAAAAATGTTGTAGTACGGTTAGAAACGACACATTAGAACAACACACATCAATCTGCATCAACGGCACGTTCAAGGCTTCATAACGGTGTTGTTTGTGCTCCACAGCGGGTAAAAGCACCACTGACGAGGAGCTGGAGGAGATGCTGGAAGGAGGAAACGCCGCCGTCTTCAGTGCGGGCGTAAGACTGGCGGGTTTGACCTTTACATGTTCTCAGGACAAGCTGTGCTTTTTCTTTTCTCTCTGGAAGAAATGTCAGTCCGTGCAGGTCTGCAACAAAACTATATTTTTACGTTGCAGTTCTGCTCGTACTACTCGTAGGAGGTCAGGTGACTTCACCTGCTCACAGCTGAACTGAGCAATTTTAAATTTACAACCTCTAGTTAAAAAAAACTCTGTTTCTGGTTTTAAATTAGGTTCTGTTAACTCTTGAGTATGTTGATTCTGAGGTAAAAAGACATAGTACCCTGTTAGCATGAGTCACCATGGCAACACCAAGTAAACAGAAGAGATCATCCAATTATTTATTTATTTTAAATTGAACTAGAGCTTTTATTGCAATCATATAGTGAGGCCTCCCTCACTACATGATTGCCCTTTTCCACCTACTCAGCTCGGCTCAACTCTACGCTGCTTTAAGGGTTTTCCATCAGGTCATAGTACCGGATCGTACCTCCTTCTCTCACTCCTACTTGGCTGGGATTCTAACCGAGCTGAGTCGGGCTGAAAGTGCAAAGTCACCAGGATGCAGGCCACTGATTGGCCAGAGAGTGACGTCACTGATGAGTCTTGAGAACCGCCCGCCATATTTAAAACTTGGCAACAGCGACTGCGATTTACTTTACAACTTTATTTTTACAACTAAACTCTGATACCGTGAAAAATGACAAGCAAGGCTTCTCTGTGGTGCAACGAGGACGCCTCCACATCCTCCATTGTTCATATGTAGCCAGAGTTGCCGCATATAAAGACGTCACCGTGTTTTAGGTCGCCTTACCATGAAGGCCCCGCCCACATGGAGGTGGTACTGACCTGTAATGGAAAAAGGCTGAGACTGAGTCGAGTTGAGTTGAGTTGAGTCAACCATGACTGTGCAGTTATACGTTTTTTATCCTTATTTCCGAAGATCACGGAGTCAAAGATCAACCAGCAGGCCCTGAATGAGATCGAGGCTCGTCACAAAGACATCATGAGGCTGGAGAGCAGCATCAAGGAGCTCCACGACATGTTTGTGGACATCGCCATGCTGGTTGAGAACCAGGTAACCACACAAGCACGACGAACAGAGTCAAGTATCCTCCTGCCAAGTGGATGTCACCACCTTCATTCATGTCACACCTTTCCATCCGATTTGAGGGCAACATTAGCTTAGCTTGTGATTCTCGCTTTCCTTTCCTCTTCATAAAGAGTTTCAGTCTCTTATCAGTGGAGGTCCAGGGACTTTCCTCCACTAATAAAGTAATTTGATGAAGCGAGATACTTGAAAGTGCAGGAAATGGTACAAGAGACAATTACATACAACTGAGCTGGTCCTCCTTGGCTCACCTCTCCTGTAGGTCAGGATGTTACTGCTGATATCGAGTAAAAATAACAAATCCATCTGTGTTTTTTTTTTAACCAGCAGCTTCCCTGAATACAACCCCTCCCTGCTGGATGTTGAGCAAACAATATACCTTTTTGTAAGGACATGATTATAAACAATTGTTATGCCCAAGAAGGTTTGATAAACACATTTTTCTTCTTCCACTGTGATGCCAATGAGAGCAGCATCAGCTGATCCGGAGCTGGACAGCAGAGCTGATTGGGTGATGAGTGGACGATCACTGGATCATCCACTGCAGTGACTCTGCAGTGGAAGGAAAGTCCGATTGACCCTCTTCTTTCCTGTGAAACTGATGGGCTCAGAAATCCACTTCTCCACCACATGAACGTTCCGTCTCCAGCCTAAGAAACCACTTCTTATCCAACTTTCTGCCTCCGTCTTCTCCTCTCAACCCTCTCAGGGAGGCATGATTGACAGGATCGAGAGCAACATGGACCAGTCAGTGGGCTTTGTAGAACGGGCCGTGGCTGACACCAAGAAGGCCGCAAAGTACCAGCAGGAGGCGCGAAGGGTGAGTCAGCTGTCTTCAAGAACAGAACAGATGGTTATGATGATGAAGCGTCGGGAGGAGGAGGTGACTGGGTAAACCCCAAACCTCGAGTCTTTTATTTTCCAGCCGTTCTGATGTTTGGGATCATCGTCCTGCCACAAGGCTCAGTTTCAGACAAACTTTTGCGGTCAGATGTCCTCACATTTGTCTCTAGAATAATCTGCCATGCAGAGGAGTTCATGCTCCAGTCACTGACTGACAGCTGCTCAGGTCCAAAGAAAGACCACTGGTTTTCTCCAAACGTGGTTCTGGGCTTCAAACGCCAAACTTCACTTTGTTCTCATTTATCACCAGGACCTTGTTCCAGAGGTCTTGGGCTTTGTTCAGATGCAGTTTTGGAAACCACAGTCATGCTTCTGTGCTCTTTTTAAAACAAGACTAGGTTTGGGTATCCTTAAGATTTGGTTCTTATCGGCTCCACAAACATGGATAATAAGGGCAAGGGTTAATTAAAAAACATGGTTTCATTTATTTTTAGAACATCGCAATAGTAATTTGCATATTCCAACTTTCTTTCAAATTTCAGGGCAGAGCACAACATCCCAGGTCATTTGGATGACCGCTTACAGGCAGTCTGGTAATGGACTAACGTGAAAACTGTGTGGACAGAAACGTTTGCCAGGACATCCTTAAAAAGAACCTTTTTGAGCCGTAATGCCCGTCAGTAATCCGTTACTTCCTAAGTTAGGCTTAACGTTCATGTAGTCCTACTGTACGTTTAACGTCACCACCACCCAGCAGAGCCGTGAAGCTGAAACATAATGGAACAATTATGATCAAGGAACATCATTTTGTTACGTGTTTAGCGATTACGTTGGTGAAAACTGTAGACTACCGTCAACTTTGGGTACCCGCAACCAACAGCCTCTTGTCATTCGGTTTCCATTTCCTAGACAGTTCAACCGTTCTAGACAAACCTCTAATCTTTCTTGTTTGTTGAACTTTGAACTCCAAATTTGTTTAATGCGGGGTTCACACTGAACGATCTCAGCCATCGCAGATGGAAGATGAGCAGTCGTTGGGAAAATGTGATGGTAGATCACGATTCCACGTACATTCAACGTACATTCAATCACGCAGTGTAACATGCTGTAAATTAATTATCTACTGATTTCACGTCATTTAGTCTGACTTGAATGAATTTTATGAGACAGTAAAAATCGTACAGTGTGGACCTGGCATTAAAATGGATTTGCTGCTCTTTCCAGATTGATGTGCAGCAGCCTTTTTTTCTCTAAGTCTCTCCCTCTGTCTTTCCCTCCTGGCATTGTGTTATTGCACACCTGAATAATCAAGACTAACAAACAAAACGCCTTATTTTGCTAAAGTCACTGTGAAAAAAGTTATGTATGTGTTGTTTAGAAGGTTGAATGTACCTGATACCAATAACCAGCAAGATTTTTACATTTCTATTTAAAACAACAACAGCATGTGTCATGTAGGTTAAAGCTTGAACTGAAAGCTATCAGGTAACCCAGAAACCAGCTGAGACTCCATCTCTCTTCCTGCCTCCTTTCCCCAGAAACAAATGATGATCTTCTGCTGCTGTGTGATCCTGGCCCTCGTCCTCGGCTCATTCGTCTACAGCTTCATCAAGTAGAGAAGCTTCGCAAGGCCGTCCGCCAGCTGAGGAAGACCGAGGACAGCTGGTGGCGGCTGTTTCAGTCAACAATGGCTGCACATTTCAGTTTGGAGTAGGTTCATGAGCCCTGCCAGCGATCCCCAGATCTGAGTTCAGTTTCAGTGCACTGTCTTGCATCGTTACAGTCCCATCCAGAGTTGTCTGTCCTTGTGTCCTGGTGTCTGTCCTGTCTAAGAGGACAGGTTCAAGACTCCAGACAGTTCAGAGTGCATGCAGAGTCCAACCAGCACTGACAGAACCAGCAGGCCACAGAAAATAGGGCCTCTGACGGCCTCTTTCTCTCCACAAGTTCATGATATTTAAGAAAAGTTTTTGCTTTGAATACATCCAGACGTTTGCACATCCATTCATTTCTATCAGTAGGAACCTCCATAATGTCCTGGGTAGTTGTGAAACTCCTCAGTCTGGTGTTTTTGAAGCATCGTTTGACTCACACATATTGATAATGATTTCACATTGTGCAATGTGACTTGAATTAATCTTATAAGACTGTAAAAATTGTACAGAGTGAACCTGGAATTAGGTGCTTTTTCATTACAGATATAGAAAGAAGCTCCACGGTTAACCTCTACTGTTGGATTGTTCTCATCCACATGTACGTCGTTTTCCGTCGCAGTGGAGTACCACCTAAATGTGGGTGGGGTTGTCATGGCAAAGCAGCCCGAAACTCTGGTCATGTCTTTGGATGCTTCATCTGAGGTTCAACAATTATTAGACCACAGCGTTGGCTCATTTGTTGCTTTTTATTGTTTGTAGAAGTAAAAGTCACAGTCGCTGTTGCCTGGTTTTAAATATGGCGGGTTGAATGGTTCATTCTAAAGACTCATCGGTGACGTCAGTCTCTGGCCAATCAGTGGCCTGCATTCTGGTGACGTTGCATTTTCAACTCGACTCTGTTTGGTCGGAATCCCAGGTACTATCAACATAAAGACCAGGTACTATCAACATAAAGACCAGGGACTATCAACATAAAGACCAGGTACCATCACCTGGTGGAAAACCCTCAAAACAGAGTAGAATGGAGCTGAGCTGAGTAGGTCCTAGTGGGAAAAACAATCGTTCTCTAGTTTCTCGTAGATGATATAATTTCACTACAGAGTCAAACAAGCAACAGAAGTTTGATACGCAGCGTGTACCGTCGCTCCCAAAAACGCTGAGATGAGGAGTTTGCAACTACATCAGAGATTACAGAGGTTCCAATAGAAATGAATGGACTAATCAGATGAGTAATCAGAAGCAGGTGGAAATGTTAGTGAGGGACTTGAAACTCTGACTCATAGCCTTCAGATGTGAGAGGAGAGTTGTAAAAACCTTTCTAACTTTTTGGCAAAGACATCTAGTGTGCATCCAGCAGAAGTAACATCATTGTTAGCATCTCCACACAAAGCAGAGTCTTCGTTGGCTGGTCCTCCCCATTTCCATCCCAATAAGCCCAACACAGTCTCTTTCTGGCTCCTGGACTGCTTTAATATCTGATTTGGACCTGCAGACACAACACTGAGAGCTATAAAAGGGCACACTTCTCTGTGCGACTGCACAGCTGCACCACGTGGAGTTTGTATCGTAAGTACTGAGACAGCCGTTGTTCTTCTTTTGTACATTTGTCTGTTATTTTGGAAACGTACTGTGCCAGTACTCACGCTACCGACTGCATCCGTTCAGACGGTTCAAGTGTGGTGGATCCTGCATCTGCTCTGAAGGCAGACTGGGCCTTTATCCAAACAAGTTTCAGTACAGAAATCAGGTGTTGTTTCCATGTTGAGCTTAGAACAGATTCCGACTGTAGATGCGTTTTTACTCAGGATTAGATCTCAGTTTGGAGTGTGACATCATAGACAGAACTAGACGTAGGCCTGCTTTATTTGACTACAGTTTTTTACTGCTTTAGGTCCTTGTTGTTTATGTTTTTATTACAAATATTGACTTCATGTTTCATATTTCTACATGTGCTTCCCACCTCTTGTTTACATACCCGCTGTCTTTCTAAAGAGGTCACTCTGGTTCTAAAGGCACTTCATGTAGCAACACCACTCCTGGCCACATGAGGGCATGTAGATCTGCAGTCTTGTCAAAAGAGCTACCTACTTGTGTTACTCCATCCTACCAAAGCTGCATTTCTTTATGTCTTATACCAGGGTGCCGATGCATAAACTCTTATGTGATTATGCTGCCCCCGTGTGGTCAGAATTGTATTACTACATAGAATGGTTTTAACTTTAACATTGGCAGCCATCCTGTTTGGTCCGAATCTACAAATGCAGGAACCTCCATAGCAGGTGTGACTGAGCTTTTATAACAGCTCACTTCTGCAGCGATTCCTGGCTCATCTGGATTCTGATCCAGCTGTTTAAGCCAGCCTTTGATCACACTTTGTCACTGGAAAAAGAAGATATAGTAGCAAGAAAAAGTATGTGAGGGGTATGTGAGTATCTGTGGCAGCACGGTGGCTTGGTGGTTGAATCCTGATTGCAACCTTTCCGTGGGGATTTTGCATGTTCTCCCTGTGCTTGTGGAATTTCTCTGAGCACCCCAATTTGCTCTCAGGTGAAGGTCTTTGGACTGTCGGAGCGTTTGTGGTTGATCATCAGTACGTGACTTTGTGATGGACTTGTTACCTGTCCTACCTTGCCCAAAGAGAGCCGTTATAGACCACATCAGTGGGTAGAGATAATGGATGGAGGAAGCATCTGCTGATGTGAACCACGTCTCGCAAGAAACAGATATACAAAGACATATGATCAAGAGTAGTTGGGAAACGTGACACCCATTAGTTCACAGTTACACAATGTGTCCACAAATGGACCAGTTTAGTGCTGTTGCTGCTCCTCCTAGAAATGGATGACCAGTGAAGTTGACTCCAAAGACACAACACAGAATCCTCAATGAGGTAAGGATAAGCCCAACAGCAGCAACCAATGGCTTCAAGACATCACTGGAACTGTCAAACATCTCTGTCCAGGAGCCTGCCCTACAAAATCATTGGACAGACATGGAGGAAGCCATAAAAAACACAGTCTTCCTCAAAGAGTACCTTTGCAATCTGAAACACAATCCGGTAAACGTTTCTTGGACTGATGGAATGTAAAGTTGAATTACGCGGACCAAAAAGGCCACAGTTTATCAGCATCAAAACGTCATCCTCATGGTGAAATACAACAGAGGGAGCATCGTGGGTTGGGCTTGCTGTACTGCCTCAGGACCTGGGATCCCTGCCTTGATGGATTCGGGAAATTGAATTATACCTGAATGTCAGAAGCTTAATAGAAGTGGGGTGATTCAGGAGGACAATAGTCCACCAGAGTTAGCTTCAGAGTAGCCCCTGGCAGAGCCCAGAACTTCAAACCACAGAGATGTACTAAATTGAAATGACCTCAAGAAAGCCATTCATCCCAGACATCGACAGATATGTCTGAACTGAAGCAGTAGAGCAGCCCTGCCGTTGTGGGCAGGAGATGATGTCATACAAATGTCAGCTTCACATGAGTTGTTTTTTCACTGTTACGCATTATACGAACAAGAAACAGAAACACTACAATCATCTTTAGTTCCTCGAATACTGTTCATGTTTTTCTTTTATTTTTTGTGTTTGCTGACATCTTCTTCTTTTCAGAGGTTGACTGGTTTGGAATGGTCGTTACTCTGTCACGGTAAATAGAGCTATGAAGGCCAAAAGGACAGAGGAGGAGGTGTTAGTTTTTACCCACTACTCCCACTGGTGGAAACAAACTTCATAATTGGGGTTTAGATTAAGATCACATCATATTTTGAATTAATCCAGAAAATCCATTTACCTCAAATGAATCGCATACTTTTTCTTGCCACTGTATTTATGTAAATGTTATTTCCTGTAAAGTGTGGACCCCAATGGAGCAGGTTGGAAAGAGACCAGACTAAATAACTGGACCGTGACTCATTATTCTGAGCTTTTGACAAAAAAAAAACAAACAAAAAAACCTTGTGTGACTTTTGTGTCTTTCGTGAATACGTTTCCTGTAACTCTGTAGAAATGTACGCAGGAACACGGAAAGTTGCTGTTTGTACGTCTTTCGTAGACTCGTACGTCTGTTGACAGAATAAAACCAGTTTGTTGTGTTTTCTGCGTCTCTGTGTGTCCGTGCGGAGTGGGCCTCTCGCTCACCGTAGTCTCCTTGTCAGCGTTTTGACAGACAAGTGACATCCACCAATCACAGGAGCCATATGGCCTCTAATAGCCAATGAGCTTCCGTTTATGAAGGCGGAGACGCCTACTTGTGGCGGTGAGGTTTACAAATCGCGTGTCTGAGGTGTGAGCGCCTGGCAGCGGGAGCCGCACCACTGAAGCTGTAACACCTGCTGGACCACCGCGGATACACCGAAGCTCCGTTTTCTGTGGAATTATGGGGGTTAGTACCGAACACAGTAGTATTTTTGAGGTAATTTGCGTCATTAATGAATGATTCCTGCTTATAACTAGCTCATGGGGCGGTGCCTACAGCGTTGTCCCCGTCGTGCGATTGGCTGCTGCACGTAAGTGACTGTATATTCATCCAATTATGGACATGGGCGGGACATGGCAACCGACTAGCGTGACGTTGCGGTTTTAGTGCCCTCTTATTGGTGGAATGTCAACTCAGCGGCGACGCTTCGTCCAATCGCGGCCCGATTGTGCTTCGTGTTGAGTGACACCGCCGTGGCTCAATCAGTGGCTTGGTGGTCTGTCTGTGATTGGTCGACTGCACAAAGATGTTATGGAGCGCTGCGGTAACAGAGCGAGTCTCTACTCCTTTACAGAAGTGCACTAAACTGTGTGTGTGTCTGCTACAGAAGTTCTGTTAACGCCCTCTGTGTTACCCGGGACGACCGATAACAGCTCCACGGACTCGGGAGTTTTCATGTGGGAAGGGGCGGGACGTGTGCCAGGTTTGGTTCGGACTGCTGAAGGCGCGGGACCCCTCGATGGTGTGTTGTCGGTTTTTGCCACCGTTAGAATCTGGTGTCCCGTCGGTTTCTGTCACCGTTAGAACCTGGTATTCGTATCAATAACTGATGTCCTATAAAGGTCCGATGATTGAACGTTGAGGAGACTCAGTCGGACTCGGAGCGGACAAAGTGGGACGGTCCAAGCAGCGGACAGTGAACTCCGGTGGCTTATGTCTTTTTGTTTGTTTGTATGTTTGTATTTTGTTCTTCACTCGGAGGTCAAAACTTCGTGTTGTCTCTGAGCATGGAGGAGCCGCGGTACAGTAAAAGACTGGTAAGTTTGAGCAGTCACTGCGCGTGCGCACGAAGAATGGGAGGGAGTTCGTTTAATTAAATAAACTGGTGAAGTTAACAGCACCAAGTTTTACCTTTTATGAAAATTTTGTTATCTTGTGTCAGTGAGACTGTAGATGGACCTGACGGCGTAAAAAGCTGAATTAAGGTGTAAAAACAAAACACCTGTAGGCGTTTCCATAGAGATGCACCTCGTGATTTAAAACCTACAAGAATACTCCTGTTTGTTTACAGTTTATTTATAGGCTATCAATTAACAACAAAAGAGATCTGTGGTTGTACAAAAGTTTGTATGGCCTCTTTTAAACTCTTTTTGTGATTCTTGTTTTGTGTTAATGCATAGTAGAAATAATAAGATAAACTTGGCCTCAAACAACTACATAACCTCTGTCATTGTGCCAGTAAATAACTTAAAGAATAAATATATAAAAAGTACCCCCTCACTCAAGGCTGGGATATATGACCTCAAGTTAATATTGTGATTAACTGAAAAAAATACTTTTATTACAAGTAATGAGTGATTTATTTTGGTGGTCTTAGAGAAGAAATCGTTGCTGCACATCAGTCTGGAAGATGTCATTAGATTATTTCCAAACAATTTAGAGTTCAGCTTTCTAATTCACAAATGGACAAACATTGGAAAAGAGTCGTCCACTGTCTCAGGAGTGGATGTCCAAGCAAATTAACCCCCCATAGTCAGACTGCACAGAGCTCAAAGAATCTCAAAAGAAGTTCAAGAGTTCCATTTCTGTGTACGTGGAACATCAGATGGAAGTCTGACGTGAGAATGGAGAAAATAATCAGGTATATTGTGAAAATAAAACGCCACCAGTGGGCACCGACTCGCGCATCAACATTACGTTAACCCGTGGAGGTGGTGTGTAAACAATTTGGACGGTTGTAGAAGAGATTTGAACCAGGGGAGGGTCAATTTAGAAGTCGAAAAACACTCATCCTTTTTAGATGTCTAAGTCTAGACAAACACAACGTGGTGAGATGTAAGTCTTTAAATGAGAATACTACCATACAGCTCTCACTTCACGTAAACTCTTTATCATGAATTCAGTCCAGTACTCTGCATTTAAAACGTTTCCTGCAGGTCTTGAGGTCAGATCGAGGGCGGAAGAAAACTGGAAAATCTGTCTAGCTGGGGTCAGATTACCGCGTAACCATAGTAATTTCTTGCTTTTTTATTTTATTTTTTTCTTTTTCAATTGTGGTATTAAAAAAAACTGCGAGCTGCCCAGCCCTATTAAAGTGAATCCCACCAAGCCTGTTACTTTTCAGTTATGTCTGAAAACTTTTTTTCTTAATCTTCAAGCATTTCAAAGTTTTGTTGTTTTTGTTGTCAGCAGGATTCTACCTGCCACTAAATATTTAAATTACTTATTTACTCTGTAATTTCTTCCTCATCTGTCTTTCCTTCACCGCTGCAGTCGTCTTACTGCAGAAAGTCATGCGACTTTAATAAAATATCTTATTCAATGAAGAAGAATAGGAGGATCTGTTCATTTACTGGCGTTGCCATGGTGAATCACAGTATCAGAGCTCCATTGATTATGGATTTTTATTGTTGCAGTAACTCAGAGTTAATTGAACCAAGTCTCAACAGCTGATCTGAAACCAGAAACTCAGTTGATCTCAGTTTGTTTTTTTTACTTGGAGTTCCTTTCTGAAAGTGATCCCTGCTCGTTGTTCTGTTGTGATTTTCCAGTTTCTCTGAACAGTCTTGTCTAGACCTGAATGATACAACCTCAGTTCACCATGTCCTGAACATGTTACCTCAATCGATGCAAATAAGAGATCGCTTCAGTATCGGGTCTTTTTTGGCCCACTTTGATCATTTACAGATATGCTCAGCTATTAAAACGCATCTTTTTGTGAAAAGAAATGCACAGATAAAATAATAGATATAATTGCTGTTTTCCAGCTAAATTCTCATAATGCTTTCAGACACAAAGCTCACTGGTTTAAAAGGGTTTTCAGCTTAGCAGGAGAAAACGTTACCATTCAGACCTTCTAAATACAGCTGAATTAACGCCAGTCAGCATTTAGACTATTAAACAGAGCTTTTAAAATCATACTGGACTACATCTTATTTTACCATCATTCTTGCATCAAAGACAAAATCAACTTCTGAACGACTCCGGAACAAGTCCCAACACATAAATGTGTTGGGACTTGTTCTGGAGTCGTTCAGAAGTTGACTTGTACATTTACCATGTGTAGACCTAAATATGTGGAGTATAAACCTGTACTCATCAGCTTATACAACACTGATCACATCAAAACGTCACGTTAAAGATCTTTTATTGAAATGGACGGTTGGAATTTGACGGCCAGCCGCCTGTTTCTGCACATGAGACATCTCATATCGAAGTACGTCCATCTGCTTCAGGTCCTGAACCACCTTGGTTTGTCTGATAAGGGGGGTGTGCTCTCGCCTCTCATTGGCTGAGGAGGACTTTGATGGTCACGTGGTCTCTTTTTCTGCCTCCACACACACAGCGGGCCGGTACGCGGCGGCGTTACCATGATGACGGCATCTCAGATGAGGAGATTGATGGACGTAGGACGTTTGACCTGGAGGAGAAGGTCAGCAGCCAGAGGTTCGGCTCGGACCGGGTCGCCCGCATGGAGGGGAAAGGTAGACTAGCAGGACTCTGCTCCTTGTGGTGGGCTGTTTTGTTTAACGATGACATAAATACACAAACCTGTAGAAACCAGAGCCACTTCTGTTCTCAGACTTCTCCTACGAGTACGTCCAGAGAGGTGGCCTGAGGGACCCCATCATGTTCGAGAAGCCAGAGGGACTGGGGCTCAAGTAGGTGGTTGTTGTTGTTGTTCTTCTTCTTCTTCTTCTTCTTCTTCTTCTTCTTCTGCTCCTCCTCCTCCTCCTCATTATAGTACCAGTTGAACTATCTTTTAGTTCCTGACCACTAACTGGTTCTGTCCTTCAGGATGCCAGATCCGGACTTCAGCGTCAATGATGTCAAGATGTTTGTTGGTAAGACTTCTTCTCGCAGCAGCTGTTGAGGCTCCACATCTGCTGAAAGAGTCAGTCACGCTGGTTTCGGTGCCCCGTAACGACTCCCGCCTTCCTCTCAGGCAGCAGACGGATGATCGACGTGATGGACGTGAGCACCCAGAAGGGGACGGAGATGTCCATGGCCCAGTGGACTCGTTACTACGAGACGCCCGTGTCCCAGAGAGATAAGCTGTACAACGTCATCAGCCTGGAGTTCAGCCACACCAAGCTGGAGAACCTGGTGAAGAGACCTACCACGGTACGTCTGTCACCTCTCTGGCAGCCTGACATCTTGTAGCCACAGAAACCAGTGATGACAGGTTGTTTCTTCAGGTGGATCTCATAGACTGGGTGGACAACATGTGGCCTCGTCACCTGAAGGAGAGGCAGAGAGACTCCACCAACTCCATCAACGACATGCAGTACCCCAAAGTGCAGAAGTGAGTCTCTGGAAGCCCCCCCATAGCCCCCCCATGCCACCTGTGATTGACGAGGCTCTGAGGGTGCTGACGTTTCTCCACAGGTACTGCCTGATGAGTGTCCAGGGCTGCTACACAGACTTCCACATCGACTTTGGAGGAACCTCTGTGTGGTATCACATCCTCAGAGGGACCAAGGTGGGGTCACGTTTGTGTGTGTGTGTGTGTGTGTGTGTGTGCGTGTGCGTGCGTGTGCGCACCTTCATCGTACCGTCAGGCAACAAACAGGCACTCAGCTCCTGTTCAGTCTCCAAGAGTTTGCATCTGTTAATGTCTTCGTATTTAAGTCTGCATTCGTAACAGCTGCTAAACGACACATCAAACTCAAGGCGAGAGATTTCAGCACGACTGCCGTTTGATTCGTTACCGACTTCCAAAAGGTGGAGAGCAGAACGAATCATGATCTTTGCTGGTCGTCTTGGTTGGACTTCATAAAAACGCTCCAGTTGTCTGTTAACAGAGCAGAAGTTCATCTTCAGTCGTGTGTCCCTTCAGGTGTTCTGGCTGATCCCTCCCACCCACCAGAACCTGGAGCTGTACGAGAACTGGGTTCTGTCGGGGAAACAGGGCGATGTGTTCTTGGGGGATCGAGTGTCCGACTGTCAGAGGATCGAGCTGAAGCAGGGCTGCACCTTCATCATACCGTCAGGTACGCATGGCAGCAGGCAGGCACTCCGCTGCTCTCAAGAGTTCAGTCTCCAACCAAACGGCGTGTTTGCTTGTGGATCCCTCAGGCTGGATCCACGCCGTCTACACCCCAGTGGACTCCATGGTGTTTGGAGGAAACTTCCTGCACAGCTTCAACATCCCCATGCAGCTGAACATCTGCAACATCGAGGACCGGACTCGGGTATGGTGTAAACTCTGCACACAGACCTGTAACGAGGAAACGGCAGCGTGAGACTGGTTTCATAGCCCATGGTCGATGCTCCCTTCAGGTTCCCGTGAAGTTCCGCTACCCCTTCTTCTACGAGATGTGCTGGTACGTGTTGGAGCGCTACATCTTCAGCCTGACCAAGACGTCCTACCTCACCAGTGACTTCCAGAAGCACTCCCTGGGCATCGGTGCGTTCGCCGCCAGTGAGCAGCAGCTCTTCTGGAGTCCCTGCCTGTTTCTCACTGCAGTTTCCTCCTCAGGTCTGAAGAGACCACCAGGCTCCGATCCAGCCACTGACTCTGGGAACGAGCTGGAGGATGGCGGTACCGGTGCTGAGGATCCGCTGGGTCAGCTGTCTGGGGTCCACCTGACCCCCCTGGAGCTGGAGGGGCTGTGGAACCTGCTGGGTAAACTGGAGGCGCTGCCTTCTAACAAGAAGTGCTTCCCTGCGGGGATCCAGAACGCCTCGGCACTCATTAACCACGTCAAGGTACGTGATGCGAGCGGTCCCTCGGGTGACGTGTCCGTCCAGAGTCGTTCATCTTCTGACTCTGTCTTTCTGCAGGCTCTCCTAAGGGAACACGCCGGTGACAATGCCCAGCTGTCCTACACAGGAAAACCCATCATCACGTGGCCCAAGAGGGTAAGAGGTCGAGTCAGCACTTTACACTTGTCAAAGAACAGAAGCTCAAACCAAGAGAAAATAATATTAACACGAAATCAAGTCTAATGTAATAAAACAAGCCAAGGAGAACAGGCCGATTTTTAACTGCATTTTGTGTGACTTGTCTGAATCGTGGACATCTAAAAAGGTGTTTTGTTGTTTTTAGGTGGCGGAGGGGGGTCATGACCGATGCACTCTGATATAATGAGATATAGGTCTTTAACTCTGGTGTACATAGACATCGCTTGTCTGTGTGCTGGATGGCCAGTCTGCCACTAACTGGTGGAGAATAATCTCCCATGAACACTGATGTGTGTGTGAATTTTAATGACATTCTACTTTTTATTAGTGTTTTCCATTTCTTGCCATAGCCTGCCCTTTTCACCCGTGTTAATATCTGGGCCTGTGCACGTTCCAGCTTAGTTCAGACAGTTGAATTTGCAGAACCTACTGGACAATGTACTGACGGCTACCAGGAACCTGCTCCCTCTGTTGTACCAGGCAGATGTCGATAAAGTTACTGGGGGTGAGATCGGGGTGGTGGGACCACCTCCACAGCAGTGGAACCTAAATCTGACGGGTTGAGGGCATTTTTATTTCTCACTCAGAAGCTATTCTCTGAGGAGCATTTGGAGATTGAAAAGGTTCCTGCAGCTAAATGCTGCATGTGTTTGTTTTGCACACTTAAGTCTTCGTCCTCCTACCCAGCAGCCATTGATGACGTTTTGTGCTCACCCCCCCACCAGCCTTCCTGGTATCAGCCTCCTCCAACTCCTCCACCACCTCCTCGTCCCAAACTGGCCACCACACCCATCGTTCCTCGGCCGCAGAAACCTCCTTCTTCCATGTCCGTGCTGAGGAGGCGTCGAGTCAGGTGAGCTTGTATTTTTTATTTTAATACTTCAGTAGAACCTTTGTTGGTGTCATCATACTAGCTGGGACCAAATCATGGGTCTAATGAGGCAAAGGGGCATTTCTGGGGTCCTGGTTGGAGCTGAAGCTAAACTGTGAGCTCAGGTTAGGGTTGATGGATGGAGGTCAGGGTGGAGGTGTGCTGACGCTGTGATGCCTCCCTGCAGGTGTAAGCGCTGTGAGGCCTGCATGAGGCCGGAGTGTGGAGACTGCAACTTCTGCAGGGACATGAAGAAGTTCGGAGGACCGGGGAAGCTGAAGCAGACCTGTGTGCTGCGACAGTGCCTCTCTGTATGTAACTGCTGCTCTTTTTTTCCTCTCAACACCTCCATCAAACATCGTTTTCATGAGCTCCAGGGAACAGTGCCCATTTATCCTGAACTGATAAACACCGTATGCTCTTAGACGGAGCACTCAGCTGTAGAGTCCAGGCTCTTCTGCTCTGAGTTTATCAGTGTCTGTGGAGAAACCTCACTGTTCCTTCTCTCTCTGATGGCTTCGTCCAGCCGGGCCTCCCGCTGTCTGCAGTGTGTGAGATCTGCAAGGAGCCCAACCAGGAGGAAACCGGAGACCCCTCCCTCACTCTGATGGAGTGCTCCAACTGTGCTCAGATCGTCCACCCCGCCTGTCTCACGGTACCTCATTCACACCTTCAAGTCTCTGGTTTAGGCTCGTGTCGGTTGAACATCTAGTGTGAAGTAGGAGTGAGAGAGCAGCTCCACCTTGTGTCCTAACAATAGTCTGCGTCTGTCTGCAGATTCAGGGTGAAGGAGTCATCAGCAAAGACCTGCCCAGCTGTTGGGAGTGTCCGAAGTGTGTCCAGGGCATCACCGAGCGAGAGGTGTGTCATCTCTGCTCCATCGTTGCCACGCTTGGTTTCTGGGTGTCGGAGCTCGCGGGTGCCGAGTTTCTGCTTCCCATCGTTGAACTGCTTGTTTTCTTTTTGTTTCCACCTTAACTGAAGCCTGTCAGTCATCACCAGAACTGGATGAAGTCCAAAGGTTTTCTGGCCTTTACGGCACAGTAATGAGACGGGGAAGAAAGGGGGGGTGGTACACCAGGGCAGGACTGGAACCTGAGAAGGATATAAGGGTTTAAATATGGGGCGCTGAACCGGGACACCCCAAAGAGGAGAGTCAGGATGGAGATATGGAGCAGGACTTCCTGCTGCCTAAAAGCAACATGGAAGAATGACTGACTGTGGTCTGCTGAACTCCGTCTGAACAAACCAAAACTTTCCTGGAACAGCGACCAGTCAATCAATCAAACTTTATTTGTAGCACAAAGTGCTTTACAGAACATTGATCATCCAAACTATCTACAGGTGGATGAGGTCTGGTTCAGGCAGCACAGGCTGTCGTATGAGAGACTGAGCTGATAAACGGAGCGTCAAAGTCTTATTTTCTCCGTTGCTATGTCTCAGCTACATAAAGGAAGCACACAGAAGCACACACCAACAGTGTCTGTACACTAAAAGGAGCATAAACACCAGCATCATTCAGACCCACTATCAAGCACGGTGGAGGAAGTGTGATGATGTGGGGCTTGTATATTTCTGGCTTTATTTACTTTCTTTTTACTACTTGTCTACCTTGCATCATGTGCCTTGCTCTGATTGGCTGCTGCATCCAGAATGGTTTTGGTCGGTCTCAAGACGTTTATAATGGTTGACGTTGGTGTCCATGCTGCAGATGTGGACGTCATGTTTGTATCTCTGGAGCTCTGAACATCTCTCAGGTTCTTTTTTTCTGGTCTAAACGGTCGTTAGTGACGCTGATGTTGCCGGGTTTGTTTTGTTTATTTATATTTCCAGATTTATTTCTGACCCTTTTTCTCTCTCCTCTGCAGTATAAAAGCGACAGAAGTGACGGTCTTCCTGCGGTGAGAGCGTTTTCATTCATGAATGTAAATACGTTTGACTTCCACCCTCGCGTCTTAAACCCCGTTTTCATCTCATCCAGAAGAGGAAGGCTTCTGCGCTGCTGGATGCTCGCATGGCCAAGATTTACCGGCGGCAGCAGCACAGCCGTGATGGCGACGACTCGGGCAGCGATGAGGACGATGAAGGTTGGTCTGGTTCACGTCTCCTCACAGAAAAAGACCTGGAGGAAGACTTCACTCCTCTTCTTCTCTTCTTCTTCTTCCTCTGGCTGTGATGTCTGCAGTGAACCAGAGGAGAAGGATGGGGCTTTCTGCCAGAGGGGCGGGCTCCTCCTCCAGGAGACCCTTTGGTGCCCACAGGAGAGGCCTGCTGAGAGGAGGCTCCTCCCACCGAGGAGGGCGAGGAGGCCTGGTGAGCTCCGGCTCCGCCTCCGTCCTCAAGCTGAAGAGAGGCGTGGGCGTGAAGGATGGTGGACGGAGGGGGCGGGGCGTCCGGCTGCGGGGGGGCTCCAGGATGCAGCGAAGAGGAGACGACTCCGAAGAGTCGGACGAAGACGACGATGACGATGAGGACGACGATGAAGACGATGATGAAGAGGAAGATGATGAAGAGGAGGACGAGGA
This sequence comes from Arrhamphus sclerolepis, assembly GCA_037176975.1. Lineage (NCBI taxonomy): Eukaryota > Metazoa > Chordata > Actinopteri > Beloniformes > Hemiramphidae > Arrhamphus > Arrhamphus sclerolepis. The sequence goes on along the minus strand of JBAMYA010000001.1, from coordinate 14,125,411 downwards.
GGGAGACAGCGAAGCAGAGAAGGAGCGAGTGCACCGCCGCCACCGGAGGAGACGCAGGGCCGACTACGATGAAGATGAAGACGATGACAGCGAGGGCCAGGAGTTTGACCCTGAGGAGGACGACGAGGACATGGACACGCTGGAGGACGAGGACCAGAAGCAGGAGGACGAGGACATGGAGGAGGACGGGCGCTGGGACTCAGACCCGGAACCTCCGGTCCTGCTGGTGTCGGACCTGAACGACGAGCTGCTGAGCGGCTCCTACCTGACGGTGACGCTGCAGCGCCCCCACAAGGCCACCAGGCAGACCAGTAAGTTTCCAGTTAGACTCTGTTTCATCACCATGGTTACCATTCAAGGGCCAGTTATTCTCTATTTTCTCTACTTTTTTTAATCACAATAAAAAGTTTACTTTTTCTTTATAAAAATAAAATAAATGCATAAATTAAATAATAAATTTTATTTTGTTTTGTTTTATATAATTGCAAATATTTCAAGATTGACTTTTTTTCTTAAATCAAGCTTTTGTTTTTTCACAAATGTCTCAAAATTGAGACTTTTCAACTTAAAATTCTTAAAATTACATTTTAGTTGGAAGTAGTAAAATTTCATATAATTTCAAAAAAATATTTAGATTTAATTTAATTTTATTCCACCTTAAAGCAGCCGCTCTCCACCTCAGTTATTCCACCTTAAAACAGCCGCTCTCCGCCTCAGTTATTCCACCTTAAAGCAGCCGCTCTCCGCCTCAGTTATTCCACCTTAAAGCAGCCGCTCTCCGCCTCAGTTATTCCACCTTAAAGCAGCCGCTCTCCGCCTCAGTTATTCCACCTTAAAGCAGCCGCTCTCCGCCTCAGTTATTCCACCTTAAAGCAGCCGCTCTCC